>JAGFMF010012193.1:1549434-1576631 GCA_019455555.1 Galemys pyrenaicus | reverse complement strand
TGTACCCTAGTTGTATTAAAGTTCCTTTCCATTAAAGGTTTTGTATGTTTGTCTTAATGCGGCGGATGCAGAACCCATTCAGAGAGGGCAGGCTTGGGGGTTCTGAGTGCTCCTCTCCCTGCCCTGTAACACCAACACAGCAAAAAGGCATGATCAAAGACCGCGTTACCCAGTTAAAAGATCTTAATCAGGGGCAATGACAAACTACATTTTCTGTTTTGGTTACGGCAATATACATTTTACAACAACTTTCATCTCTTTACAATTTGCTTGCCAAAGCTTATCAAATGTTTATCTTTGAACAGCAAATATTTTTAAGAAATCAAAAAATTTTAACTATACAAGGGGAAAGTTGTTTTTAGAGCTCTTAAGTTTTATGATGAAGTCTTCCAAAAGTTGTCCAGTATCAAATTAGTGTTTATGTGCAATTAGCATGACAATTTTTAAGTCAAGTTTTCAACCCTCAAGAAATAACTTACACAATCATTTATGTAATTAATTACAGCAAATACCCAAAAGGCACTAGGAGAATTTGACTGAAATTATACATATATCCCTTTTGTACAGGAGCCTAAACTTTCAATATTATGTGACTGCATGTAAACGGCCTCTTCAAACTGCCCGAGTCCTGTTATGAAGTCAGCAAAATATTGATTAAAAAAACTCTTGACAACAGCTTAAAAGCAAGTTACAGCTAACACTTGCTTATACAGATGCAAACATCCTAAATGAATAGACTCCAAGAAAAGCACTAAAATAAAGTGGAATTTACAACTATGAATATGAGGACAACTCACCATTTGAAAATATATAAGTAATCAAAATAACACACTAGACTGATGGGGGGGGGGTGATTATTTTCCAGGCAAATGAAATCATCAAACTTAGAAAAACTAAGGAAACAAAAATAAACAAAATTCAAATCAGAATACTACATTAAAAACATACACCAAAGCAAGTAACCTCACATCACTCAATTGATGTCATGGAAGAAAAGATACATTTTGAAGTGGTATTTTGTGAACATCTGCACGATTCTCTGATTCCTAAGAGAAAGAGTCATAGGATTCTATTAACTCTCTGTCCCCAGTGCCTAGAATAACGACTGAAACATTATAGCTCTTCAAAAAAGACTCGCTGAATTCCAGTAGGCAAAGTGTGAGAGCGATTCTGGAGCGTTAAAATTAACATTACAGTCCCAAAGCACTTAGTCTCACAGGAAAGACACAGGGACGAAAAGATACTGGGAGGTCTAGAACAGAAGGGACAGGTCAGAAGGCGGTGACACAAAAGCAGCGATCGTCAGCCCTGCTGTGGGGTGCTGGTCGAGAGGGCTGTGAGCCCAAAGGGAAGAAGCGCTGCCTTCCTGTTTCCCAACAGGGGAGCACGGAACAAACAATTACGAAGTTCATTTCTCCTTAAAGCAGGAAGTATTCCTACCTGGTTTCTTTTCATCCCTAAGACAAACCACTCAATTTAACAATAGAACACAAATCACATACAAGACAGTACTGAGGGGCATGAAAGATGACTAAGACACAGTTCCAGTCAAGGAATTCAGTCTCACCCACCGTGGGGTCTAACCAGTTGAGTATGACTTTTATCAACAGCGCTTTTCTAGCCAAGAAATAATTAGCACTTCTTAGCATGCTATTTAGAGCACTCTGGTGGGACAAGTTCTGATTCCGGTCAAACAGTAACTGCACAATTTCAAACAAGTGTCTTACTCAACCCCTCTGATCCATACGGTCTAGCATGAAAGAGCTGTTACGACATAACTGAATCCACTGGTTTCCAATCATTTATTAATTTCCTATATGCCCCCGTATTTTTTAAACAGTTGTCTCTGGGAGGGGGCACAGAGGACTAAGGTAGTGGGTGCTTAGGGTCTACCATGTCAATAATACATAATACAAACAGCAATGCAAACCGACAGTAGACCTCGATTAAAGGGAAAAAGTAAACAAGTTGTCATCTAAGACCTGTCACTCCATTAAGTCCTGGCAAGCACAACTTCTGCTACTACTCGCTACTAAGTTGATGTGACCACAGCCTACGACAAAACATGCCTCGAGCAAGGGTGATGATCAACTCCTTCAGAAACGCTGAGCTCACAGGGCTCATTTATAAGACACAGGAACGCTTCATTCCTAACGTGGTGCATGAGACACATGACAGCTCTTCATGCGCCCACCTCTTCACTGCACGTTCATCAAGCTGCAGCCACCGTCCAGAGAACCAAAAGTTCAAAACCACGTGTTTTATCACCTGGTACACAAATACCCTTTATGGTAACACCAAAACATCCCCAAACAAGACAATTTGTTTTATACATCTCTGAAGGCCTTAAATACGATACAGTTTACTAAAGCAGTCTTTCCTAAATCTTCTCCCACTGCTACCCATTTGCCTCTTCAAAGCTTATAAAATAGGTCAAATGTCTCTTTCATTTGGCACTCTCTCCAAGTTGTAAAACTGCACAGCTTTGTACTCTCTACTCGCTTAGACACTTCCATTTGTGTATGTCCCTTCTACAGTGTAAAGCCCTGCAGCACACCCTCCTGCCGCCCCCATGGGCACGCAGACCGACCGAGGCTGCCTGCTTCCGGTTCCACGCGCTCCCCCACTGCACAATCTGCTGACTGTGGTGGCAAGCCAAGCCCCCATCATTCTGTAGCTGCATGACTACTGGTTAAGACACTTTAGACAACTTAGCTTTCTTTTCCAGATGCTTTCCACTAGACATAACCCTTCGGACTAATGTTAACCAATAAGCTGACATTCTTTGGGGTGAATCAAGGATTCAGCTGCAGTTACACAGTGCACATATTTCTCTAACCTGTGAGCTACAGTACATGTGCACCCTGATAAAATCTCAACCTACTTCAGAGGAAATCTACCTCTGACTCTACTAAAACAGGAGATGACCTCTTCTGTCATCTGTGTACTGTGTGCCATCAAATTTAGAATTACATCTTTCAATTTGGGGAAGAATCGCCTTTCCAATATTCAGGCTTCTCTCGTTTTCCATGTTTCTTGACTTGACATTCAGGGACCACATTTTTCTAAATTTTAATGCCCTGAAAACTAGTTTTGTTTGAACCTATAAACTCTGTTCATTATACTATTTACTATCTCCTCACATTTCTCTGCTTTAATTATCCTGGAGTCCCCCCCACCTTCCAAACTAAAGCTCAATTATTAGTAAATTTCCCTCCTAACAGTGAAAAGTCACTGCACAGTTCTATGTCATGTCATTATGTGACTTTTTATTATCATGCCATCATCCTTAAACTCTTTCCCTTTTAACTCACCTGACTCTAACTTAACTGAGTGTTGTTTTAAAATCATTCTTATGTTTCAAAAGTCTAAGCTCATTTTTACCTTTGATTTTCCCATCATCACTACTTTTATTATATCTGAATTACTGTGTCTTCATCCCATTCACCCTTCTGCCACCTTAAAATTTTACATACTTTTAAAAACTGAAATATCAACAAACTGATCACTGGGAAAGGAGAACATGAGAATTAAGGACAGCATGATGCAATATTGCTTTCCTTGTCTATCTGAAAGTGAGGAACCCAAACCAAGAAATTGAAAGTAGTCATCCCCCAAACTGATTAGATCAGACTAACAGACAAAGGCAGAGGAGTCAGGGAGGGAGGAACTGGAAATATATAAATTCAGTACTGGATTAAAATATAGACCTACTTCACTTTCTTTTTTGGAAAATCAACACAACCAGGCTTTTTTTCCTAAACGAAAAAAAAAAAGCGGGAAATGAAATTTTAAAAAATATTAACTCAGAGGTAAACAAAACAATCTACTGATAACACACTGACACTAAATGATAAAATAAAATGCATGAAAATTATTTTCAGGATTCGGTAACAATCCAAATTAAAGACAACTTTCTAACATACTGAAAAAAATCTTTCAGGAAACATTATTTTATGCTCATTATTGTGGTTGCTAATCTCAACAGCTCAAACAGCTATGCTATAGATATATACAGACTGGGGTAAATATCTGATTTTCCTGTGTGCCTTACAATTAAATACTTCCAAAGAAAAAATTAACAGCTGGAGGTAAAATACAGAAAGCAATGAAATGATCACGGTACCATTTGACTGTTGCTTCATTTTAAATTTAATATTCCCCAGAACTTATTCAGTAAAATAAGAGCCCAACTATGCATAAAAATAAACATGCCTTGATATATTGGGTATAAATTTTAAACCCTAAGTTAAAATGACAACTTCCATCATTTCAACTTAAGTTAAACGTGCTCTGTACCTTTCTCTCTATCTGAAACCCATCTCCTGCTGGACAGTAGAATGGTACACTCAACACAAAAAAGCAAAGTAAGAGTCTAGTTATTCTAGGTACTAATTAACAAGCTGCTGGCCTCTACATGACACTCATTAACCCTAAACAATAATTTCAGGAGTCTATTTATAACTGAAGAGCAACTACCACTCCCTGAAGAGGTGGCTGTTAGGTATCCTCAATGAAGTGTTTTTCTGAAAACCTCTAACTCAGGGCTTACTAAATACAGGGCAAAGTTTTAAGGATATTTCAAGCAGAGGAAAATCCAGGCAAGGATGTACAATAATTTCACCATGTTGATTGTATTTTATTTTTTTTAATTTATTTATGCACACAAGAACTGGGGTACAGGACAGAGGTGTGGGGATGAGAGGATTCCCCAGAGACAGGTAGACTGACTGAAGCACACTGCTGAGGAGAGCAGCAGGTGAGGCAGGAGAGGTCTGCTGCATCCTGCAGGTCCCCTCCCGGCTAGGGGTCGAAAGCTCATTGGCTGCGGAACCCTGCGCCACCAGGGAGGCCCCTCACCATGCTCATTTCTAAAGAGCCACATCCACAAAGCACAGACAGCAAATGAATTCTTTTTCAATTTGCTATTTAGTGGAATATTTTGCTTACTCAAACCACCACATAATCTGATTTAATTTTGAAGCAACTGCTTTGAAACTGGCAAAAAAAAAAACACACACAAGTTACCATTCAATTTGAGATGGGACCTTACTTTGGGAGTTAAATTGTACTTCAGAAGTATATGCAAAACTTAAGACTACATAGTTGAATTCAATTATCAGTTTTCTAAAGTGGCAAACTTAACATTGTGCAAAAATGTGAAACTTCACATTAAAAACACATCTTATAAAAATGTCCATCCTGTAACTGTTCCTGGCAGTGGTTTTGCACCATGAAAGGTATTTAACAGTGGCAAATGGACTTTTCTGGTAAGACTCTTTCAAAAGTTACAGAAGAGAATGTCTATTATATGATCCAATTCATACAAAGCATGTATGTGCACTTTCAGATAGACACACAGAAATTAAAAAAAAAAAAAAGGAAAAGAAATAGGGGCCTCCCTGGTGGTGCAAGGGGTTGAGCACCACACTGTGAAACATCCACAGCCACTGCAGCACAAGTTCAATCCCAGCCAGGGAGTGACAAATGGCACAGCAGCCCTCTCCTGTCTCCCCGCTGCTCCCCTCGGTAGTGTGTTTCAGTTGATCTGCCTGTTCTGCTCCCTACTCTGTCTCTGGTGACTCTTCTCACTGCCTGCACCCTCTGGCCTGTACCCCAGTCCTTGTATGCATAAGTAAATAAATGTTAAAAAAAAAAAACTCAATAGTTGTCATCTTTGGAAGGATTTAGAGTGACTAGTTAGCTTTCACATTACAATATGATTTTATTACAATAATCATTTAGAAAACAAAGATTTTTGTCACTGGGGAATATAAAGCACTTTAAAGTCAAAATTCTGCTTGTGATGCTAGATTCTCTCTACAAGTGTAAGGATTAAGTCACTAATTCCAGTTCTAAAAATAAACCACAAACACCTATTTCTTAACATATAGGTAGGTACCTCCATCATGCTGCAATATTTTTATACAAATTAATAAATGATCCTCACCAGAATCTGAAGAATGCAGAAATAAGGATGAGGAATACAGGATGGAAGAGGTGGAAGAGGAGGTAAGGAGGAAGGAAGAGTTGAAGAAAGAAGAAAATGAAAGAGGAGAGGAAGAATAATCAATGCTCAAAGATTAAAGAATTAGCCCCAAATCACAATGAGTCTGAATGGTTTTTATTTTATGGTTTATTTTCTGGCAGAGAACTTCCACAGTCAGGCGCTCTTACAACTCACTTAAGGGACAGTGGTCAGGGATGGGAAGGAAGGCGATGGACAGAACAACCGCTGGCTTCCCGCTAGCTTGCTGGAACAGCGCAGCCCCACATGCTCGCTGTCTGCTGGGGACCACGAAGGGAGGCCCAGTCCTGCTCATCTCTGCGGGTGAGGCCCGGGTGCGAAGAAGACACCCCTAGTAAGTGGACACTGCTGCTGTACAAAGGTGCAAAGAGACCACCGGACAGAGCAGAACAGAGTGGAGAAGAGAAAGTAATATTTAATTGGAACAGACACCCTACCTCATCAAAACTGGATTTTGTTTTGAGGTTTTAATCCTGGTTAGACATGTAAAAGTCAAGTATCATTTAATAATTTCCATCATTACTCATTATATTATAATTTAAGTTTACATCTGCAAGTTAAGAAAACTCCTTAAGAAACACTTGTCAAAATTTGTTGCCAATAAAGACAAGCTTAAAATCGCCCCTTGAAAGTGGATACAGAACTGAAGCGGGCAGAGGAGGGGAGAGCCAAGGGCAGGGAGCACAATGCACTATGGTGGTGGACTGTGGGTGATTTGCTGGTGGGTGCACTACGGAGGCAATACCTGATGGGGGTATCCAAATATTACCTCAATTAAAAGTAATTTTTTCTTTTTAAAGAAACATTTCTTGGGGCCTCCCTGGTGGTGCAGCGGGTTGAGCACCACACTGTGAAGCATCCACGGCACAGCAGCGCTAACGATCCCCAACAGGGAGGGACCCACAGGGCGCAGCAGACCTCTCCTGCCTCCCTGCTGCTCCCCTCAGCAGCATGTTTCAGTAGATCCACCTGTTCTGCTCCCTACTCTGATAAATCCTCACCCCCCACACCTCTGGCCTACACCCCAGTTCTACACCAAAAAAAAAGAAAGAAAGAAAAGCCACAATAATAGTAAGTACAGCCAAGAACTGTTCCATGGATGCTAACTGGGTAATCAGTATGTTAGCCAGGTGAAAAGTATTAACTAGAAGCGGCTATACTTCTGTGGTTCTGTGGCAAAAATGAGTAACTTCAATCTAATCATGAGAAAGCCATGGGAAAGGCAAACCGAAGAATACCCCACAGAGCAACATCAGTAGTCTCCAATAGCGTAAAGGAGACATGTCCGGAAAGACCGTGACACCGCCACCGACCGCAGGGAACAAAACAGATGTCAACGTGAGACCTTGACTGGAGCCAGGCCAGGAGAGGACGCCGGGGCCACTGGCAAGGCCTGACTGCCGCCTGCCGGCGGGACGGCACAGGAACCGCGCTCCTGGTGCGGGCCGCGCGGCGCCCAGGCTTCAGGAGTCTCAGAAAGGTGAGGGCGCTGCAGCTCCGGAGCGCGCCGTGTTGCCGCTGTTCTTTGACTGTCTGTTTTGTACTTTTGAACCCCGTATGCCAACAAAACACCATCCGCCTCCTCTTTCGGTAAGAGGACGCAACCGCTCCTGAGATGACCGCCGCGCTAACCGTCCAACTGCAGGCTAGCGCAGGCGCTCAAGGCACGTGCGCGGTGGACGCGGCGAGGGCGCGGTTCCAGTCCGCGGCCCCTGCATGCATCTTCCACTGAAGACAGACACCCTCAGTCCATGATGGGTGCACGAGGAGGTAACCCCAGTGGAAATCAAGGAGCATCTGTAAATTCAGAAAATCTAACAGGTATGCTAGGGGCAGAACGACACTTCCTGTGTTTTTACTGTCTCTCAAAGTGTACATCCTACTATCACACATTAATGGCACAGAAAGCAATTAAGCAACTGAATTAAAAGCATTAAAATTGCTTTTAATGAGTTTTTAAAACAAAAGTTACAGTGCCTTTTTTGAGATCATAAAGTTTATTTTATAAGGATGGAAGCTAAATTCTATCATTTAAAATAGTAGCAAAACAATCGAATAAAAAACCCTAGAAGGACATTGTAGACCAACTCTAAATACCTGCATCCAGCTTCTAAAGGAGTTACCTTGACACGTTCAAATCCAAACTTGTGACTGAAATATCAGAAAATGGCCAAGTTCATTCTCTCACACTTCCTCTACAAAGCCACCAGCAAACACTGCGTGTTTTAGATCGCAAACCTCTCTTCTCAGCACTTCAGTTCTTTCCACTCTAGTTTGAACTACAATCATCTCACTTAAACTACTAAAGTAACCACCACTGCCCTATCACTCTGGTCTCTACGCCCCAGTGTCTGCCTACTAGAACCCAAGTGATAGTTTGCTCCTCTGCTCAACATCCTTCTTAAACTTTTTGGTCTCAGCACTCCCCAGTTAAAAAGGAAATTACTACAATGAGTCTAAAGAGCTTATGAGAGTTACCTTACTAAAAATAAAAACTGAAAAGTCAAATTTTCTTCATTTAAAAACTACAGTAAATCCCTTACATGTTAACAAAAAATATATAATGGAAAGTAATATATTTTCCATCACAACAAAATAGTGAAGAGACTTTTTTTTTATATGTCTTACAAATCCTTTAAATAGTTTTCTTAATAGAAGCAGAGCTACTCTCCTATCTCCTGAATTCACTCCATCACACATCACACAGCACGCTGCCTCTGGACTGCCCTGACATGTACTCAGCAGAGAATGAGTCAAGAAGTCAACTCAGTATCACCGTCGTGAAAACAAACAACCCAATTCAAAGATGTCTCAACAGGTGCTGAGACTGCATTTAAAAACCCTGTGCTGATGATGTCCCACAGAGGTCACCATAAAAGCCCAGGTCCTGGCAAAACTCTCCAACACACCACAACATCAACCAGGACTCCCCTTTACACTCTCTTCACCTTTCCAGCCCACTTCCTAACCAGCCTACCCGTATCCCTCTCATCACAGATTCCAGGGCAAAGGAACTGAAGGTCCTGGCCTCATAGCTGTGCTTTCCTCTTCCCTCCTTAGAAAGTTACTTCCCAGACAGTACCATGGCTCATTCCATTACCTACGTAAATCACTGCTCCACGCCAATCTCTAGACCAGGTTCACCAGACCTTCCCTATCTAGAACTGCAATGTGTCCCAATCCATCCAGAACGCTCGAATTCTCTTTCTCCAGTACATCCAAGACTCATGTATTGCCTAATAAAGGACAGGATGTATTTATTTATCCATATGCTACATTAGAATGTAAAATCAAAAAGTGAAGGTAGCTCTGGTTTTGCCTTTTGCTACATTCCCTAGAACTAGCTTCTTGGAAAAAAAAAACAGCATTTGAACAAATTTTATTAGAATTATTAGCACAAGATTATGTGCAAAGTTACAAAACACTCTTGAAATTTCGCCCAAACATCTGTAGGTTATTTGTTTGACCACTCAGTCTTTCCCTTTATGGTGACAGAAACACATTCTGTTCTCAAAATTCCCTTTTTGCAAAAGGGCTCACTTTATTCTATATTTGTGAAAATTCAAAACAGTTGACTAATATATTCATTACATCTACTGGACTTCAGATCAAATGAGAAAAATGCATCAGCATCTAAAAATGATTGGTCTTAACTTAAAAAATACCTTGCCCATTAAAAAGGCTCCCCCATACAAGGACTGCACCAGAGGAATCATAAAGTTTCATTCCTCATTTTTTCACAACCTGTAAGGACACGTAAAATAACTCTAGATCTAAACTTCTGAGCCTGAAAGCGCTTGTACTTGAATAGCGAATCCTCGCAGACTTTCTGGCACACAGTCTCTGCTCAACAAGCGGCTGTCAGTCCGTCCTCTCTATGGCACAAGCACTGTGCCGAGGACACGCCGCTGTGCTCACGATTCTTCTAGGAGAAAGAACTGCCTCCATGTAATTAGATTAAAGTTAGAAGTGACTGATACAAGAGGTCGAGTGTCCTGAGATAGAAATACCTGGATCTGAACAATGGACTCAAACTGTTAAACAGAGAATTCTATGCCTTCCTTCGGCTCCACGGCTGGAAAACCAAAATGAGATATGTGAACCCCTCACTTTAATTATTATGAAGGAAAGCAGAATAAAAGTGGAAAAAAACATGGGTGTGTAATATCAGTCTAATGACACATACTTATGCTGCTCCATGGAAAGAGCTTAAAATAGAGCCTCCTGCCCCTGAAAGATTATTTCCAAATCTTAGGTTTCCTGACTTTTAATCCCGTCTCTGTATTGTACTATTTTTAGTGATGCCTACGATAAGCTTCCACAAGTTACTTCATTTATTCAAAAAAATCTCTTCAAAAGCAGAGGTCAATGGATGTGTATTTCAGAGAAGCCACCCTAAGGTTTGAAGACATGCAAGTAACGTTTTGAATTTGCTATTTGTCCCTGGAAACCAATACCTGCATTTCCGCCAAAGAAAAGATCATGGTGAATGTAATTCCAAGAAAAGCTCCGTCTTCACCAAGGCCTAATATAAACCAAAATCTAAAAAACAATCTTACTTTAAAGCCTCCTCTACTAGCACCATCACACCGGGAAATGAGTGACACCAGTCACTGGAGATAAATCTCTCCCTAAAGGTGTTTTAAAACCAAACACACGTAGGCCAACTAAGCCAAGCATTATCTACCATCTTTAATAGGATAACTCTGTCATAGACAACACAGCAGTAAAATGTTCACTAGAAACCTAGGTATACATTTTTTAAAATAGGGAAGTGGAAGGTCAGAACAGCTCCCAAAGTTAGACCAACTCAGGTGTCTGGGACATAAATAGTAACCTTCAGTAAGAGGCATGTCACAATATTCAAGATAGACCAAAAGAGTAAACCCACTTTTAGAGAGTATTGAATGAAACAAGCTTGGGGGGGAAACGTGACACACACCACCTGCATTCTGTATGCTGTCCTTTGTGAAGAAGCAGCTCTCTGACACAGAGTGAGCTACGGACAGACGGCACACACCACCTTAAAGATGGCCTGGTCTGAAGAATCTAATGTAAGGAGAACAGCTCCACGTAAGAAAAATCCTTGACTCTCCAAATTTTTGTCCAGAACAAAACTATCAATTCACAAGTTAGGTAAAATTTTACTTTTCAAAAGATTTACAAAGCAGCTGGCTGCATAATTATGAAATATAATCTTTCTCTTGTAAAGAAAAAACAGATGTAAGTGCCATCTTTGAACAACAGTACAATACAGAGAAGGGATTAAAAGTCAGGAAACCTAACATTTGGAAATTATCTTTCAGGGGCAGGAGGCTCTATTTTAATGCAACGTAAGCTGTAAGTGCCATCTTACATCTCTGCCTCCATTTCTTTATAAGATGGAGTTACTTCCAATATTACTGACAACGACTGTGATGGGAAATTACACATTCTGGAAGGGCTGGATCGTGATGGACAGATTTGAAAGATAACATGGGCTGACCTACTGAATTCCTACAAAAATACTAAATCTTTTGAAAAGTAAAATTTTACCTAACTTGTGAATTGATAGTTTTGTTCTGGACAAAAATTTGGAGAGTCAAGGATTTTTCTTACGTGGAGCTGTTCTCCTTACATTAGATTCTTCAGAATCTAATTAGTCTTTTCCCAGAGTCTAGAACCAGGCATAAAGACACTTCAGAAACAGGACCTTTATTTGCTTTCTTACTTATTATTTCATTTAAAATCTGCAAACACTGTGCAAATCATTTCTCACATGTAAATCCACCATGCACAGCAAAGAGGCAGGAAACAATAAAGGTACAGCGACTCATTCTATAAGCCCCTCAATATTCACGTAATCCAAAAGCCCCACGAGCTACTCAAACACACACTGCACAGTGCGTTCCATGTACTTAAAAAGACCCCAAAATAGTTGACGCGAAGGTCCCCCAGCACCTCTCCCGCAACACACTCGAAAGCCCGGGAAAAACCAGAGGCTCCGTGTTACAGGACCGCGGCTGCCGCAGCGCTGAACCTCCTCTGGCCCGACAACCCTGCGGCCCTGAGCTGTCCAAACACGTAGCTCTGAAACCCTTTCAGAACGACCGGGAGTCGGAGGTAACTCGAGTGTCTCACACTCTGGCGTCACCAGTCTTGAACTAAACGTGCTTACCTTTATCACAGTAATACATCTGGGTGTGAACTTCACCATACCACTAAAAACCAAATTCTCACCGGTGTAAAATGGAACAGAGTTTTTTATCAGTTTATAAACATCTCTTCAGCCTGCTACAGAGAACAGTAACATTTTAAGGAGTATTACATAAATATATACATGTTCACTGAAAGTTTATGCAAGTATATAAACTATATACATACAGACACATGTAATGTTATGTAGAAATGTATCAATATACACTAATACATTAAGATGCCCACATATTAAGTAAGTATATCATTTGTGTATACATTGGAAAACTTATTCCGGCTTCATCTCATATGTAAAAATACAAGAAGTTTCAGTGTTTTTAAAGTGAAAAGTAAGTTTTCCACTTAATGATTTGGTGAATCTGAGCATAAAAATTAAAATAATTATTTCTGTCTCACACAGGCTCAGCATAAATTTACCTTAAGGCTCCATCTCCGAATTCTAAAGTTTCTTCTTAATTTTCACACCTTCGGCCTCACGTGTGCAACAAACGCAATAAACTTTCTTAAATCCTGAGAAGGAAGCACATCTTCCTGCCAGTCTTGCTGTCTCAACTACTAATATTAAATTCCCACATATACTTAAAACCTAAACGGCTCTGTAAGTCCTCTACTTAAGGAGACCATAGATGTGCCACAGCTACACCCTTAAACAATGCACTGTGCTGCACAGAAAAATACAATCTAGCAGGTCAGGGTTATCTATCCAAGAAAGGTTGACTGATGTCCTAGAAGCACTCCTTGCTTCCCTTCAGATCCCAGCAATTTCAGTAAGTGCACTAAGAAATCTTTTTACATTTTTCATGAGTATTTTGACACCTGAAGTAATTCCTCAGATAACTAACTCTAATTTCCAAGAACCACAAATAATACTCTGAACCTGGATATAGAAAGCTTAGTAAATGTGTGATGGGGGAAGGGACACCTCAACATATATACTCCACATGCCAGCGCTCAGGGGTAAACACCACTTGCACTGTCTCTTGCAGCAACGGTTAGGTTAATTCTAAGAAATGACAGAATTAATCACTGAGAGTAAAAAATGACAACATCCACATTTCCCATAACAGAATTCTGTTCTGTTTAAATTTTATAATGTAAGCTGCCTAAGTATAAAACGGTAAAGATCGATAGTTTATATGACAGATATTCTGCTGAGTAAGGTTACTCATAACCAGAGTATTCTGCACCTTGAAGACAGCAGCCCGTCATATCAACGACAAGAAGTTGAACCACACAGCATTTGACCATAAATGAGGTAAACGGACTTCAATTCATTTGGTTCACCATATACTAGAACACAGAAAGGCAGCATGATCTTAGATCTCTAATAAATACAAAAAGACATGTTAAAGGCTACATACAAAGTAAACGCAACCTTAAACCCACTAGCTCTAGATCTAAGAGAACACCCAAGTGTCATTCATCTGGACTAAGCAGGCCAAGCAAAATGCCCTGAGATTCCTGTGTTCTCTTCAATGTCGAAATGGGTGGATAAATTTAAAGCCTGTTCTTTCAAGAGTTGCTTTATAGGCAATTTTCTCCCAGTATCAAGGTCTGCAATTTCCATTTGGCTGCCAGTTTGCGATTAAATTCATCACCTTTATTATAAAAATGTGCTTTACTCCACGGCCTGCTGCACAAGAACTATAAGGAAAACATTTTTCACTGCTAACGGCAAAATCATTCTAGGCAACCACCACATCCACTCAGACATTAGCTTCCTCAACCTGATGTAGTAGGCGATCACTCACAAGGAAAACCTGTAACAACTGTGCAACCCACAGAAGCTAAACTCTACAGGAAGAACACACTTAAAGCTGTTTTTAGATAAAGTGCACCCAAGTTCTAGTTTTGACATTCAGTGATTGTGACTAAATTAAGTCAATACACAGAATATTTGTGAATTTCAGTAAAAAGGCAATAATTTTATGTGTTGAATACTTGAGCTGCCATTTTTAATACCATTATATTGAAGTCCATAGCTCTCACCATTTAGGTAGCCGACGGTCAAAGATAATTGTAAGACACACGCACAACGCAAACACACACACACACCTATTAATGTATGTATGTTTATACCTGGATAATACATCTGACATTTCTTCGTAAGCAACAATGTAAGTTTTGGAGGACCAAAAAAAGGCAAAACATAAACAGTATTCCCAAATTATGGTATAGCCACTGTGACATATTTAGGAAAATTATATTATCTACTGGTGAAAATTCACAATTTTTAAAAGATTATCCTAGAATTTATAGGGGGGGGAAGCAGAGATTTAAATTCCACATTAAGTGAACCGAAGCCACAGGAATTACACGACACACCCCCTGAATCTGGGGGGGAGTCATCCTCCCACCAGGCCGTGCAGTGGCCCCTCCCGCCCCGACCTGCGTGCCCCGTCACCGCCACTGAAACATGCACTGCAGCTTCTCACGCCTCTTCTCGCTCTACACCGCCGCACAGCTCCTTAAGGACTGCAGTCTGTCTGAACTCACCTTTGAAAACTAAATCACAAGCATCGGCAACAGTTTTGTAAAACAGTTCATAACTCGTTAAATCTATACTACTCACAACCAGTATTTTTTAAATGAACTAGAACAAAAAAGCACTAGATCACATCACATCTTCTGTATCAGTTACACTGTAGGCATATATGTTTTTACTAGTCGCATTCCCATTCAAAGAGAATCTTGATTCATAAAATCAGTGACATCTATTGTCAGAACCCCGCTAAACCAGCACTATTACTTCCAACACTTCCACTCTCCTCCCCCACCACCCAGGCCCCAACAGTTTAGAAAGTAAAAAATTAAGTTTTCAAACGTGGATAACATGGGACACAGCTGCAAGTATCACGTAACCAACAAGACTGCCGTTGTCCTGATGTGTCTTGTGATGTTCAGTTAATGTATTTCGGTAAGAAAAGCAACAGGTGTTAGTCCTTGAATAAAAATGAATTATCAAAATTACGATTCTCAGGGCCTCCCTGGTGGCACAGGACATTAGGGTGCAGCACTGTGAAACATCCGCAGCCACTACAGAGTGAATTTGACCCCCGTCAGGGAGGGGACCCACAGGGCGCAGCAGACCTCTCCAGTCTCTCGGCTGCTCCCCTCAGCAGCATGTTTCAGTAGCTCTGCCTGTTCTGCTCCCCACTCTGTCTTGGTGAATCTTCTCACCCTCCACACCTCTGGCCTACACCCTGGTTCTTGTATGCATAAATAAATAAATCTTTTTAAAAAAATACGATCCTCATGTTCTTTAGTACCATGTAAAATACATTTCCCTATAATCTAAAACCTAAGATTTTCTAACTCCAATCTTACTTTCATCTCCCCTAGTTAACTGCCATTCCACTGTACATCCATTATATCCTCTATTCTCTTCCCCTTTGCTCATTTTTAATTCAAGGTTTAAAAGGACAACATAAAGTGTGTTTTCCAAAGATCTCACCTAAACTAGTCGTCCTTCATAATGTAGCTAAGTCTTCAGTGGCCTATGAAACTGCACTACCCAGAAGAGCAACGCGAACTTGCCTGGGTTCAGTCCAGCAACAACAAAGAATCTGAACAGAGGACTGAGAAGATGCCAAGTGGCTTTCTTAGACTTTCATCACAGTGTTCTAGAGCAAATGCCCTAAATACATAAGCAAGTGGGGTAAAGAGCTTACTCTAATGCGTGATTTTAAATTCCTTAACAGTGTGTAAAATACAGACAATGAAAGTTCATATGCAAATAAACATACACTGAATTGTTCCGAGAACTTGATTCCTCCTGATGGAAAGCAGGATGGAGACTGTCATGAAACCGGAAAAGACCTGTGTCTCGATTTAACATCAGTCTAATGACAGTATCACTCTGTGCATGGGATCGTTTACATTCACTTAGACAGAGAGTTAAAAATACCCTGTCTGGATATTTCCAGCAATGAAGTAAGCCTTAAGATAATTAAGACTACTCACATCAGAGGTAGCACACTGCAGCAACTCCCAGCGTGACATACTTCTCCACGGAGGGGGAGGGCCCATGGTACTACTCTCACTGGCTAATACAGTAACAGACATATTTATGTCCTAAGGGCCAAATGAACTACTACTCCTGAAACCAGCAGTTTCTAAATCTGCAAAATTCCCTTAAACTCTTTGCATGTACATTTCAATTTCATATATGATGAAGGGATGGAACTGTGATCTCTAAGATCTATTCCAGCTTAAAAAATATTTCAAAATATTGGGTTTGTCTTTGAAAGAAGAAAAATAAGTTTTCTAATAGAAATCATTTGGGACCTTCCAAGAAAATGCTAGCCTACTGTCCTCCTTTGTACTGCCCCCTTTGAAAAGGCTGCTACAAATCACGAATACCATCAAACATCATTTTATGATACTGATTGAATTATCAGTTCTAACAAAAGAGAAAAGGGAAGTAAGATCCATGGGTTCAACTACATTTACAGCAAAATCTCAACTGGTTACTATTTTACTTCACAAAATTTACTAAACATTAACATAAGTATTTCTTTCCAAAACTTACAATTCTTCTTCACCACATTAGTTCAGGAGTTCCCAAATTTAACTTAAACCATAGATATGCACAGATTATCAACAACTCTCTCTGAATATTTATTTTTAAGTATATTTCAGTTTGTTATTTGTCAAGGATGTTACCTTATTTAGATAATCTAATCGTATTTTTAAACACAGAAAGTCTGATGTCTTATTTAAATAACAAGTAAGTACATTTGAATAAAACAAAACTCACAATTGACCATTTGCCTCAATTGTCACACAATTAAAGCCAGAAAGGATGTTGTTTCTTTCCTTTCCTTTCAGGAGGAATCTGAAATCATCACAACTGAATGAAATGTGACCATCTTCTCCCCAAGGGCACTTTAATATGGCTTGAACACATTCTCATTTAAAAATAAGATTCCCAAACAAGCACTGTCCATGCCCCGGCCCCAGAGCCACAGGTCTTGACGCCATAATGTTTTCTGCTGTTTCCAATAATGTATGTTTAGACAACTAGTTTCAAGGAGAAAGGAAAAAGGCATTCCGTTCCCAGGTTAACTTCAGAAAACGCTCAGTTAAATCAAACTATTGTTTTCTTTCCTTCAGGTCCTGAATACTTAACACGTCAACACATTTAAAACTCACAGGAGGACTCGGGATCCTCTGACTAAAGAGCCCTCTAGTCTCAGACCACCTCAGGCCAGCACACACTTGGCCAGCCCTTCCCCAAAGCGGCCTCAGTGCAGTCAAAATCACAGCTCTCCCATCCCTCCCAACCCAGGAGGGAAGTCCTGCAGGCCCCACAGGGAGCCGAGGAGAGGATGCTGACAGGCAGGCATATGGCCAAGACCCACAGACCACAGAGAGAAGACAGGCTGTAGCTCATCTACAGCACAGAGCTGAGACACCCCAGTTCTAGGCTCACTGGCTCGCCCAAATGTACCTCTGCTCTCTACCCAACACAATCGCCAACACACACACAGAGAAAAGAACTGAAAGAAATGGCATGACAATAAAGGATTAAGTAAAGTCAAAGGCACCACAGCAAGACAAGATAAAGTAGAGAATGCACAGGAAAAAAAATAGTTCACATAAAAGTGGCAAATTAGGGGAGAAGGGGCTTTAAGAAAAATCTGAAAACACGCAGCAAGCATAGCGATCCGCCACATTAACATATGCTAAGCAGAAGTGGTTGGAGGGGCAACAGAGAAAGGCCCCCGCACTCCAGGTGGAGAACTACTACTCACCTGCTCACACGCAGAAGGTTCTCACACTCAGGGAGCACCCTGTCTAGTCCACTGCTCCCTTAGGTCTCCACTTCAATGCTATCTCCCCTTCAAAAGCCACATGAAATCTGACCTCGTCTCCTGAAACATCCTGTAACCTTCCCAGTCTAAAATGACCTGCTCAGCACCAACCTCTGGCTTCAATTCGTCAGTTTATGGTGCCCTGTACTAGCTGTCTTTTCATAGGCGTGCAGACTAACCAAATAACTTGAAGGTAAGAAATGAACCCAAAGCTTCCTCATAACTTCCATTCAAATATTTGTAAACAGAATAAAATGATAAGTTTGTTTAGAACAACGAATGTTTGTTTGACATGAATCAAAAATTACACATCACATAATAGTTAATCACTTTCTTCTGGAATGCAGCATAAAATGCCAATCTCCAAAAAACCACACTGAAAATAAAAAGCTTGGCATTCATAGAGTCCAATTTTAATATTTACTAACTTAAAGCTTTTTAAGCAGTAATAAATTTCTGAAATCTATAATTATAATCACACAGGATTCCTGAAAGCAAAGCGAATGTTTCACTAGAAAAATGAATTATAATATACCTTTATGACTATGTCACCATAAAAAGTATTACAGCAGGAAAAAAATGCTCATGTGAGTTTTTTTTTTAAAAAGGGAAATGTTATAACAGGATTCTAATTTTGTTACATTCATAAATAGGAGGGAGAAAGATTCAAAAGAAATTCAAAATCTTAAGCGGGATGATCATTGCTTAATTATAGATGATTTTCATTTTTAATACATTTTTCCCATGAGATGAAAAAATATCTGTTACAATAAGAATAAAGTAAATATCTAGTTCTTTATTAACACAATTTTTAATGATTACTAGGAGAAAGAAATCTAATCTCCTAAACTGTCAAGCAATTACAAGAAATGGTCTAATTTACATAAAATTAGCCACTCCTGAATTTCCCTGATAAATCTTAATTCACACTGAGGCTCAGAGACCTGTGCTCTAACAGCTCTCTGCCCACACGCCGCAGTCCCAGGGGTCAGAGCTCACAAACCAGGATACAGTAAAGGTGAACTGAAAATATTTCCGTCTTCAATTTTCTGCATTTTAGGAAAAGGAAAAAGAAAAGGGAACAGTGGAGGAAAAAAGTTAAATGCCAAGTTATTATGAAATCTACAAAGATATATACCACAGTCCATTCTTTCCTGGTCCTCTCCATATAAACAAAGATAACACATATTCTGCTCTTGTGTCTGAATTCAATTTCACGTAAATGAACATAGTAAGGTAATTTACAGCTGACTTGGCAATTTTTAAAAAGTTCAATGCAACAACTAGAAAAATGTAATTGGATCAAGTATTAACAAAAGACGACTTCCAAATCATACCTAAGCCAGTTAAATACAATATTTCTTCAACAATTGCAAGGTATATTTTAAAGCAAAGCATAATATTTACCTAACTAAAAGTGATAAGGAATGCATAAAGTGTAATAATAAAGTGAGATAAGATTACCTTTACAGCTGATAATTTTTTTATTACTGCAATAAAACTGCTATCCCCAAAAACACCTTCTCTTCATATAACCTAACGTGGTAAACCATGATACACGGGTTTCTGGACTCACAGTAAGAAGCAGAAACCAAGAGCTTGGCTAAAGACTTGCAAACATGATGTACAAATGAAACAACTTTAAACAGTCTTGCCTGAGTCCTGGCCAAAACAAACAACAGCCCTTTGAACCACTAAGCTGTAAAGGCAGAAACTGTTATTTCAGAAAACTGCTCTAATCAATCCACTGTCCTAAACCAGTTGTATTTCATACAGTCAACATACAGTCTATTAAAAAAAAAAGCTCTTTAAAGAAGTATCGCAACTGATTTACATGCTACCCAAATACAAATTCAGTAACTGCCAGGCATCGTATTCCAGAAAAATTCTTACAACTTAAAAGAGAAAAACTTCCTCTTCTGGAAAAATGGTCATTTCAATACATTTTAATCATCAAATACTGTTTATTGTGTACTAATATCTCCATCTGCTGGAACATAACTTCCTTACTCTTAAAAGTTCTTAAGACAAAAACTCTACAGTATAGATTCTGCAACTACTTGGAAATAAAATTTCAACCTAGGGATTTTCTCTACTTCAATAGGACTTTAAGAGCTTATAGAGCTTTACTTATTCTTTTTACCAATACCATTCAGAAAAAATCAGTGAAAGAAAACATCTGCCTGCTATTCTCTTCTCCTTCCCTTCATACTCAAGACACAAAGCACTAACCTAAACAACCTTCTCCATAAGTTAACTAACTCTTGGAACATAACTCCATAAAACCCACAATTCACTAACCCCTGATTTAAAACAAAACAACAACAAAACAAAAAAAAAAACAACACAGGTTTCTTTTCCACTATTTTCTGCTGGACTTGGCAAAAAAGCTAATGGAAACAGTATAAAAACCAAACAATTTAGCTAAAAGTGAAAACATCAAAAGGTCAGAAACAAAATTTGACATAAAAAGACTATATAAAGCCAAAAAAACAAAACTGTAAGCAGCTAGAAAAACAAAAAGGCCAGTGGCTGTATCTATAACTTACAATGTGTCTAACATGTATTTTGAAAGTTGCAAAGTATTCAGTAGTGTTACTACTGTAACAGGGTTGTCCCCAAGAAAGGGGGAAGTTCCAAAATTCCCTTTCTGCCCTAAGTGGGTGGAACTGAGCAGGGAGAGAAAATTCTACAGAGGACAGAAGGAAGAGAGGAAGAAGGAAGCAGTTGGAGAGCAGCAAGGAAACCTGGGGAAGACATGTAGAGCAGAAAAATATATAAAATAAACTGTGCGTGCTTTTTAGTCTTTAATTAAAACAGATGTGGGTGAGAGACCCATGAAAAAGTTAACAATGGCAACTTTCATCTTAATTTTAACTTTACTCTTTTCCTCCCAAATTTATCTAACTCTTTCTAACCCTTTTCTATGGGTCTCTACTAAAAAGTCCTGTAAACGTGTAGCAGGCTTTTGGGCCTTGCTTTAAGCCAATCCTTTTTAACTAAACTTGTACCCTCAAAAAAATGGGTGACTTTAAATACTTAGTTAATAACTACGTCCTTTGTCCTTTCTGTATTATACCCTAATTATATTAAAGTTCCTTTCCATTAAAAATTTTATATGCTTATCTTAATGCAGCAAATAACAAAACCCATTCAAAAAAAAAAAACAAGTTTAAAGGTTCTAAAGTGCTCCTCTCCCTGCCCCATAACACTACTGCTAGTAATACTGTAGTTTGAAAGTATTTCCTTCACATTGTAGGATAAAATATTTGTCACTATCAGAAACCACATTAATTTGGTGTTTGCACAGAGAAGGTATGATTAGGAAGTTAAATGTGATGTCAAAACAATTCAAAATACAAGCATGAACCCATGAATTTTAAAGTTAAAACTGTTAAGCTGCACCCCAGAAAATGGCCCTGAAGTAACAGCACCCTGATAGCAATATATTCAGTGCCTAAATTCTAAATTCACGTCTCTAAAGCTATTCCAGGTAAAATTGTTGAAGAAATGGTCAATTCTAAGGTGTGATTTTACCTAACTTCCTTATCTCATTGTTGTTTCATGGGGGGAGGGCTAAAGGGGGCAGGGAGCAGCCAAGGTTGAGCCGGGACCACTGAACTGTCCTGGAAAGCAAGGAAGACTGAAAAAAGAAAAAGGACAGGAGTCATTTAGAGGATCCCTGGTCAAAGCTGTGAGAATGTGAACATGAGAAAGAGTAACTCTGGTTCACTTAAATATACTAAGTCTGTGAGAACCGTGAGCCCGTGATGATGATGAAGACGAAAGACAAAAAAGCTCATTTGCCACTTCAGACAGCTGGCCAACCAACACTTCACTCTGAAATCCAACCAACAACAGACACCCATCTGGCTTTTCCAGAGGAAATTTATTCCAGAATAACAACACACTGCCTGCTGGTGAAAGAAAGCTTTACATTTTAAAGAACACCTGTTTCTCCAGTGGAAGGAGCAGTCTATCACCACCCTACACAGGTATCAATCTTAGCTTCGCTAGTGGCAGAACCAGAAATTGTGACTCCAGAGGGATGCGCCAACAGGCTCACAGTCCTTGAGTCTAACTCACGAAGTACTGCGCTGAGGATACAAGTGCGACAGCAAGTCTAAAAAAAGTCTCAACCGCCAGATTCAATGAGTGGTCAGAGTTAGACTGTAGTTTGGACATGGGGTGAGGGCGGTAAAGACTAGCATTTTGGGCACAACTGCAGAATCTGAATATGGACGGGTCGTCACGCTAGAATCGTTCTATCTTGTTCAGTGTAGCTTCGGTGTGTAAGAAGATGTCCGTTTTAGAGAGACAGACAACTGCTTAAAGGCACTTACTCAACACACAAACAGTGGTGGACATAAAGGAACAGGAGGGTAAATAAGCCTAAGAGAGTGCACGGGAGTCTCCACTGCGCTCAACAGTGCACGGGCCCCCCTGCGCTCAACAACAGCGCAGGCTCAGCGGTAGATAAGAGAAGTGGGACAGAGTTTTCCCCGGTCAGATTAATTCAAGAATTCCTGAATTACCCTGAGCAGACAGAATTTCCAGCCCTTTAATTCACACAGAAATGAAGGTTCGATTCTAAGTAATCAAAAACTGGGTTGGCAGTCAAACAAAGTCCCCATTCTCAATGCTTCAGGATAAATACAGTAACTTATCAATATGGAAAAAACAACGTATGTTCAAGTTAAAACACAATTTTTAAAAAACTGAAGAATTTAAAACACAGAAAGTTGAAAACAAGTTTAATTAACCTTATTTTGCAACAAAGAAACTTTATTAAATCCTCATCATTTACCACTGCACCCAATCTCTACTTCCCTGTCATGGAATTCTACACCTTCTTCTACACCTTCTTGTTGGCGTACCCACAACAGTGTATCAGCACAGAACAATCCAAACCTTCAGTGGCTCCTTACAAACCCTATATTAAATATAACTATTCCTCCTGATACAGCAAAGGCCATCGCAACGTGCCCTGTCTTCTGGCCCAGCTGCACTGTCACAACAGCTTAACTCCTCGACCACGGGTGGTCGGGGGCACTAACTGCACAACAAACCCAAGTGTAACTTTAGACGCCCTAAAAACGTAACAGCCTGATGCCGAATGAATGACTCAGCAGTAACAGACAGTAACACATATTTTGTGTGTTCCACGTATCACACACTGTACATTTACAATAAAACATGAGGACCGAAGATGTCCGCAGGAAAAATCACAGGAGAGAATGCATTTACAACACTGCAGGGCGTAACCGCAACCTTATGTCGTGCATTTACAAAAACCCGCATTTAAGCGGACCGTGTTTTGGAAGGGTCAACTGTACCTTTCTGCACACGCCATGCCTCTATGTCCAAGCGGCTTTCTCAAAGTCCTCAGTCTCCTGCAACTACACTTTGACACTGAGGCACCTGCCCTTCTCCTGGGACCCCTCCCCCCAATGGATCCAGCCAACCACTCACTGCACCAACTCAGGCTGCACTTCTCAAACCTTTCTAGGTCCCTCAGCACAAAGTGACTTCTTCTGAACTATCAGAATGTTAGTAGTCCACAGTAGGGAATTACTCTCCTGCACATAAAAGCTGGATGATGCCCATATGGATAAACTAACCACGTTTCCCCTTTTATTCATTTCCCACAAAGGGCTGGCTCACCTAACGGCCATCCTGTCTGAACCAGGGAAAACACGCCTGCAGATACTAGATGAGTCTCCCTTATGGTCTGAGAAGCTCTATTTGCATATAATACTCCACAGCCTCTGAGGATTTTGATGAGGTTGGCAGGACAGGTGATAATTCTAGTTACAGACGAAAACACTGAGGTCGGAGGTCAGACATAGCGTCCAGCATGACCAAGCTAATTACTGAACGCTGCAACCCTGCAGGGCACGAGCAGAGCCAGGCCCACTGTCGGAGAACTCTGACTCTTGACAACACAGTCTCACTGGCATATGGGCAGGAACTCAAACCCACCTTGGTGCTGGCCACCACGTGCATACGCACCGAGAGCTGGCGGTGGGCGCCTCCCGCAACAGGGGCAGCATCAACACAGTGACAATAGAGCATCAGAGACTTAATGTCAGGGTAATCTGTAACCAGCCCTGGAATTTTACTGCTTCTTAAAAAATCTATTCACCGGCCACGTAACAGCAGTTCTTATCCGAGACACACAATCACTGTAACACAGCAAGCCAAAGAACTGTGGTTTATACTGCGTCTTTTTCACCATCCTTGAAAGCTGCACTGGCTGCTCCGGAGGAGGACCTTAGGAGGAGGAGGGCCTTAGGAGGAGGAGGGCTTAGCTGCCTGCCCAGTGCAGCCCCCTCTCCATGCAAGTCCCAGTCACCTGCCCACTCCCACCCCACCTAACCTGACACCGAGGCAAGCCCACATTCCTGACCACAGTCACCTGGCAAGTCTAACCCCTGCGTTCAGCCTTCTCATCAGAAAAGCTGGTTTCCTCTTCAGTAGTTATTAAAATAGTGACCTTGACAACAGCAATACTAAATACTCACGCAATCCGTTTCAGCCAAATTATTTAAAGAGCCGAGACCCTACTTTGGTTCGTTCAAGGCACTGAAGTGAATGGACAGAAGAAGCACCCTTCCTTTCTCACTTTTAGTCTCTTCGTTTTCATGGGATTTACCATGAAAAACAACATACTCTAGTTCCAAGAAGGTGACCAACATCTGCTCAAGGCCAACGCACCACAGAATCAGCTCTTCTTCATGTTCACGACCCGAGGTAACAGCACCGGTTGTCGCTACACGGGGTGACTCTGGGCTGCTCTTATCCATCCACTTTTGGAGCAGCATGTTCACAGGGCAGAGCTGAGGACCGAGCTCCACCCTCGGTGCGTCCTCACCCCGTGATCTGGACTCGTCACCCACGAAACAAAGTGCCCCCTGCGCGCTCAGCCCCCTGGAGTGCCCTCATCTTCCCATACACTTTCATCGCCTTCTACCCACACCAGCTACCAAGAAACATTTCCGTCTCTTTTTTTCTTCCTAGATACAGCTCTTCACATACTCTCTGCAAAATAATTTGAGGCCCCTATAAGATATTATGACATGAAGAGTCAATGAAAAGGTTTCAGATAAAGATTTCATTAAGTTTGCATTGTACCACAAACTTCCCTAGTCCTCTTAAATGTAAACAAATGTTACACATGTTACGTTATTTTTACTGTAGATTTTTTCCTATCTAAACTGTTCAGTTAGTGTGAAGGCCAAAGATTCCCCAGTAGCTTGCCACTGGCTGTCTTCACAAGGACTGCCTCTACACTGATGCCAAAAGCAAGGCGTCTGCTTGAGACCCTCTTCCCTCCCCACTGCTAACACACAATCATGTCCATCTTGGGCCAGTCAGGTATCCCACTACTTCCAAACCCTCCTCGTTCTGGAACTTCACTGCCCTCTTCCTGTGGGTCCTGGGTCGGCTCACATGAACTGCAGGGTCTGCACACACGCATGCTGGTGCACACACCCATACACACAAGTTCTTTTGTCAGTGCCACAGCCATAACATGTGGGGCAAGCTTAGGGATTTAACTGCATTTTGGTGTTTCTGTGACACTTCAATAATAACCTTGAAAACCATCCAAACCGATGACTCCTACGTTATGGTAAATAAAGTGCTAAAAATGTTAGAGTAAACAGATTCATTTCACTAGTCTCAACAGTTAGTTTACAAAAACATAGAGGTTAACGCAGTGTGGGAAGCAACACCATGCACAGTAAAAAAGCTTTATGTTAAGAGTTGATAGTGTTGCTTGATTTTAAAACTAAAGCTTGTGCTCCGGACAACAAGAATCCTGGACAAATCGTCTTTTCTAAGCTACACGTCTGTTAAAAACTCAGGTTTATTTTAAAACATCGTTACAGCTAAAGGAGAAAAGTGAAACTTTTTTTTTAAAAGGTTTAACTTTTAGTTAACTCAAAATTTTAACTCATCATTCTTCTAAGTAATGGCACTGCTTCAAAAGAAAGAAACACCGGTGTTCAAAAAATCACCATGTGTGCTTCATTACTGTATCCACCACAATTCTGCTCAACACTCTCTCAGCTAAAACCATTCAAATAATCCTTTTCGGTCCTGAACATATCAAAGCAGCACTTAGGGAACAAGAAGCCTTCCCATCACTGGTGCTGTACACAGGGTACAATACGGCACAGCGGCTGAAGCTGCCTGACAGGTGGCTGACTAGGGAAAAGGGTTCCCTTTACCTACATAATTCCATAAAGGTGAACGTGTTCAAGAGCTTCGTTCTGACAGCTTTCTCGCTACTTATGGATTGATATACCTCGTATAATAACTGGGTAGAAACTACTGCCTAAGTAAAGCAATTTGATCTTCCATTCTCACTCATACCAATGATAGCAAAGTTAAATTAAGATTAAGCTTCTGGAGGGAAAACACTGCAAACAACATTGTAAGATTTCTAGAAAAACTTTTAAGACAGAAACACTTTTTCAAATTGTCCCTAATTACCACCACACCTTCTATAATTGGTTAGTCCCATGTTCTAAAGGGGGGGGGGGGGGACTAATTCTAACNGGGGGGGGGGGGGAACTAATTCTAACAGCATAAACCAGACACAAAAAAGAGACACACAATGTTGTTTTTTTTTTACACTAGGATGGCTACATAGAAAACTGACTGAGATTATATTAATAGTGAAATTTCTTTAACACGGTTCACTAACAAAACAAACTACTCACTATGAAAAGGTAGGCTGTTTTTACTGTCTGCCAAATGAAAACAAAGCTGGGAACATCTTACATGGACATCAATCTATAGCTATTTTGCGCCCTAGAACTGAAATGCCAATTTTTGGAAGGTGTGTAAGCACCCCGAAAAGTTCTCATTAAGGAAGAAAAACATTATCGCACTTGACAATTCATACTCAATTGTCTTAATGTCATTAAAAAAAAAAGTATCAGAGAAATGGTTAGTACTGTCAGTCACATAATCAAAACTTTTTTAAAAATCTATTGTGGGGGCCTCCCTGGTGGCGCAGTGGGTTAAGCAACGCACTATGAAGCAAAACTCAGCCACTGCAGCACGAGTTCGATCCCTGCTGCCGGCCAGGGGGGGGACCCACATGGCCTGGCAGACCTCTCCTGCTGTGCCCGCTGCTCCCCTCAGCA
>JAGFMF010012193.1:1439238-1549384 GCA_019455555.1 Galemys pyrenaicus | reverse complement strand
GTGAATCCTCTCACCCCCCCACACCTCTGGCCTGTACCCCAGTGCTTGTATGCATAAATAAATAAATCTAAAAAAAAAAATCTATTGTGACTTCTTGACATGGGCCCACACACACACTACTCCAACCCACCACCTAAAATAGACCTTTGCATATTTTCACAATAGTTAGCACAGCAATAGCAGAAAATTGCTTGTCAGCCATTTTTTAAGTTATCTGTCTTATAAGCTATCAATAAAGCTCAACAATGGTACAGCATCTTCCATCCCCAATGGAAAAAGCCAAGTTTTAAGTAAAACTATACCATCATAAACCAAGTAAGTTGTATTAACTACATCGAATGTCTCAAGTAATTCAAAAAGCAGTTCCCAAACTGCCTGTGATCACAGGGTTGTCATTCTCTCAATGCCAGAAACAACTAGCAACAGAAACTTTAAGTACGCAGGTACACTGCATTCAAAAGGGACATCTGCAGGTCTCAGCGCCGCCGGCAAGGCAAAAGAAAGATGGGGGATTGCATCGTGAGCAGGCACTCCATGTCATTTGTGGCAAGAAGCTATTTGTCTTTCAAAGTAATCTACTGCTCTTATGAAAACTGATGCATGCTCTTCAGCTCCAGCAGATGATCTGCGAATGGAAAATATACACAGAAATATAACATGTACAAACCACTGAAAGTTAATTTAACTTGTTTTCACTTCATAGTCTTCTCAGAACAATTCAAAAAAAGGTCTCATACCAAACACACTAAAAAAAATTAGATTAGCAAAGAGACCTGTTTCTATTAACTCAATTACACTGTATCCTTGGGAATACAGCTTACTACAAAACATGTAAATTGGATAAAGTTTAAAAAAAAAAAAGGAATCAGCTCCTGCCTCACAGAATGTATGTGCATTCTGAATATATATTGTGCCTACAGGGGAGTTAGACTTCAAAAGAGCAGAATCAATGGTGAATAAATGACCTATAATACAAATTATCATTTCCCTATACCTTATATAGCTGGTGACACCTCCTGGGTGAGGAGGAAAAAAGTGGAAAGAACAATGAATTATAAAAATTGGCTCCCTTATTACTAATTCAAAAAGTATGTGTACATAGCAAAACCCTTTCTTCTAAAACAGATAAATTACTTCAACTGATGAAAAATGTGTCACAGATATTGACCACTGTCAACAGTACTTCTTGGGGGGAGGGAACCCTAAAGCTATAGTTGACAAGCAAGAATCCTGTCAATACCACCAAACAGTCCTATAATTTCAAAACCGCAGCTCCTATACACACACAATATTTCTAAAAATAAAAGTTGAAATACAAGGAAACGGAGCATGGTATATTCATGAATAAAATGCATACGTGGAAATAAACATTAACGCAGGAAAACATGAACTAGTAGGGCAAGTTTTCATTTAAAATGATTTTGATCCACATTTCTAAGGAGACGGGATAGAATGAGACACTAATGTCCAAAAGAAAATGTATCACTAGCCCCACCCAAAAAAAGATCGTAAGAAAGTGAAAATGCACTTTTCAATTCTGTAATACAGAAACTAACATTTACTTTTTCTGATCCACTAGTTTTTCAGATACCCACAATTACAAAGACTGAGGCTCGCCTTTCCCATAAACCACACTACACATGTTGATTTTCCTATGCGCAAGCTTTAACCCTCCCCACACCTAAAAAGTGAAAACTCAGAATCCGACTTTAAAATCCCTGGCTCTCCACGTTCGCCTGTTTGGGAATTTTAAATCAGGCTTTTTCTCACAACCGCGATACTACAAGAAAAGAGAGACGACCTTCAAGTAACTGTTGCTTAACTTTTATTTTCATGACCAAAAAGGGGCAGATAAACTTCTTGTAGGAACTACTCTTCCCCATGGATGGGCCCAGGGTTTAGCTGGAAAACCTTTCTGCAGAGGAAACAACAGTCTAGAGTGTAAGGCCGGCTCTGGGTGTGTTTCTAGGGCAAGAGCCCGAGGGTCGGCGTCGCTGACGATGGCCACGTCGTGAGACCCTCCGACGAACGCTCCTCGGCCACTTAAAATACGCTCGGGAACCCGACAGCCCCTTCTCCTCCACTGTCCTCCCCGCCCCCAAAACCGACAAAATGCCGGTCCACAGTCCAGTCACACGCGGGCGAAAGGTAACTGGGCTCAGGGTCAGGCGCCGAGTCTGGAGCGCCCCGAGACCCGACCCCCAGGCCGACGGTGCCCAGCACACGCCGGCGTCTCCCGCGGTCCTCGGCCCAGACGCTCGGCTGAAGCGGCCGCGGCCGCCGGGAGCGGTCGGAGTCCCGCCGTGAGACCGGGGCCCTCGGCTGCGCCCGTCCCAGGCTGGCGCTGTCGCTGTCGCAGCTTAAGCACCCCCCCCCCCCCGAGCGCGCCGGCGCGGAGCCCCCGCGCGGTGCCCAGACCAGCAGCGGCCGCGCGGGGACGAAGTTCGGGCTCGGCGCGCCGGGCGTCCGGCCGGCCGCTCGCACCGCGCGGCTGCACTCCGGGCCGCGCTCGTTCCCGGCCGGCCAGGCCCGGGCCCGCGGCAGCAGCGCCCCGCGCGCCCGCCCGGCCCGGGCCGCGGACCTCCGCGCCCAGACGCGGCGTCCGGCGCCAGCCCGCGGCAGCGGCGTCCACGCCGGGCGGGCGCTCCGAGAGGCCGGCACCGGGGGCCGGTGGTCCGGCGGGACACCCAGCGGGACCCGGGCGCTCCGCTCGCGCTCCGGCCCGCGGCCTGCCAGAGGCGCGGCCGGCCGGGCGCCGGCGGGGGCAGCGGCCGCGGCCGGCGGGGCGCGGTGCTCCGGGCGGCCGCAGGGGAGAACCGCCCCCGAGTCTAACCGCCGGATGAGCCGCCACTTCACGGCCTGTCGGGGACACCGCAGCCGGGAGCTCGGCGCCAGCGGACCGCCGCGCGCTGCTTCAGGGGCCCGCGCGGGTTCTGGGTGCACAAAGGCCACGCGCGGCGGCCGCAGGGCCTCGGGCGCCTCCACTCGCGGAGACCCCGGCCGCGCCGCCCGCTCTGCGCCGGCCTCCCGCGCGCCGGCTGCTGGCGCCCCCTGGCGCCCGCCTTCGGGAGCGCGGCCGCGAGTTCCAGCGATTTTTTTTTTGACATTCCAGAAAGTTTTCTGCCTCCACAATCTTTCAAATGCCAACACAAATAGGAGCAGCGGAGCCCCTTAAAGGGCCAGCGCGCGCCGCCGCCGGGCCGGGCGCGGGGTCGCCTCCGGGGCCGGCCTGGCCGCGCGCCGGCCGCCCGCCGCCCCCCGCTTCGGAAGTTGTCCCCCGACTGTCCCGGCACGAAAGCGCCGGGCGCCTCCGGGGCCGTCCGCGATCGCGGGGACGTTTCCGGCCTTTTGTTCTGGAGTCGCCTCCCAACTCCCGAGCTGCGGGTCCGCGCCCCGCGCCCCCCGCGCCCCGGGGACCCCGCGCCCGGCGGGCGCCGAGCGGCTTTGTTCCCGGGCGGCGGCGGCCGCGAGCCCCGCGCGCCGCCTGCCCGGGGAACGCGGCCGCCTCGGCCACGGGCCGCCCCCGGCGCCGCGCCCGCCCGCCCGCCGCTCGCCGCCGCCGCCGCCGGGGCCGCTGGACGGGCCGGGGCCGCCGGACGCGCGGCGGCGAAGTCGGGCCGCGGCGCCGGCGGCTCTCCGCCCAAGTTCGCCAAGTCGGGCCCGCCGCGCCGGCCCGCGGGGTCGCGTCCTCGCGCCGCCGCCCCCGAAAGTGAGCGCCCCGCGCCCGCGGCGTCGCCTCCCGAACAAAAGGGCCGGGCGCGAGGCGCCGTCGCCGGGCAGCCCGCCGCCCGCGGCCCCGGCCCCGCCCGCGCCGCCGGCCCGGCCGCCGCCCGCCGCGACCCGCGGGCGCGGGGCCGGGCCGGGCCGGGCGCGGGGCGCGGGCCGGCGGGGCGCCGCGCCCGCCCTCCCTCCCGCCCGCCGCCGCCCGCGCCCGCCGGCGTCGGGCCGGCCCTCACCTTCGTCCAGCAGCCGCTCGAGGTGGTTGAAGATCCCGCAGAAGTTGGGCAGGCTGCTCATGAGCTTCTTGTCGTTCATGAGCTGCATCAGGTAATCCGGGGTGGGCTTCGGCTTCTCCTTCGCTTCCATTTCCCCGACCATATTCCAGGCTCCGCGCCCGCGCCGCCGCCGCCGCGCAGGGAGGGGCGGGCCGCCGGCGCCGGCCGCTCGGGTCGGCCGCGCCGGGCCGGGCCGGGTCCCGCGCCGCTCCGCTCCCGCGCCGGGCGGCCGGCCGGACCGCGCGCCGCTCCCGCCGCGGCTCCCGCCCGCGGCCCCGCGCTCCGGCCCGCTGCGGGCGGCGCGTCCCTCGCGAGCCGGCGGGGAGAGGCGGCGAAGGGCGCGGGCCGCGGGCGGACGACGGCGGCGCTCGGCGCTGCTCCGGCCCGCTGCTCGGCGAGGGTCTGCGGCGCTGCCGGCGCGGCGCTGTCCGCTCGCCGCTCCGCTGCGCTCCTCCTCTTCCTCCCGCGCCGCCGCCGCCTCCTCACTCACTTGGCGGCGGAGTTCGCCTCAGTTCAGGCGGCGCTGCGGGGGGAGGGGCGCGGGGAGGGCCGGGGGCGGGCGGCGGGCGGGGCCGCGGCCGTTACGGGGCCGGGGCGCGCTCCTCCTCCGCCGCCCGGCCGGGCGCCTCCGGCGGGGCGGCGGCGGGCGGGGCGGCGGCCGGCGTGCTCGGCGCTGGGCGGGGGCGAGGCCGCGCCGCCTCGCGCTCGGGCCGACGGGCGCGGCGGCGGGCGCGCGCGGCGGGAGCGGCGCGCCGGGCCGCGCCGGCGGGTCCGGTCGCCGGCGGGCGGCCTCTCGCCGCCTCCGCGCGCCCCCCCGGGAATTTTTTTAACGTCCTGTTGCTTCACGGGCACTTTCGGGGTGGGCGTCACGTGGCCCGACACGTCGCCGTCAGGCCGAGCGCGCGTGCGCGCGCCGGGGCCGGCGGCCACGCCCCTTCCGAGGGTCGCTCCGCCCCTCCGGCCCCGCGCGCGGGGGAGGGGCGGGGCCTGCCGCGCGCCTGCGTGGGGCGGCCGGGGCGGGGGCCCGGGCGGGGGCCGGCGGCCGCTCCCTCCGGGGTCGGCGGGCCGGGCCCGCCCGCGTCGTGCCGCGCCCACTCCGGGACCACGCGGCCGCGGAGCCGGGGGCGGCGAGCGGGGTCCCGACGTGGCGCCGCGGCGGCCCCTGCGGCGGCCCGGCTTGGCCGGCCCTCGTGTGCAGCGGAGTGGGGCTCCGCGTCCGGGGACTTGCCGGAGTCCCCCGCGGCGGGCGCCCCGGCGCGGGGTCCCCGCGGGGCTGCCGGGCCGCGTCCTGCGTGCGGGCCGCGCGACCCCGGGCTTCGCGGGCGCGGTGCACGGACGCTGGCCGGCCTGTGGCCACCGTGCCGGCGGCTCTGCCGAGAGGATGTGCGGCTTTGCTCGGGGCGGAATTTTGCTTGGAGAAACTGAGGACGGGTTTAGGGCCCGACTGTGTGGAAGCTGCTAGTGAAGGCATTTCGAAGAGTCCTGGAGGGGCCCGGGACTTCTGCTCGCTGGAAGAACACGCCGATCCTGGTTTCTGGAAAGAAGCCGCTGTGATGGAGGAAAGGACTGCCTGGGTAGGCAGGTTAAAGGCGCTTAGCCCAAGCACTGTAGGCGCCTCCAGGGCTATTGCTGCCAGTTGTCATGGACTGTTTACCTAGTTAATCACCTGGCCAAGGGATGGGTGCAAGTTCAGGGAGAGGTCTGGTGAGGAAGCTGTTTTCTCTTTAAAAAACTATCGTGGGCCCTGCTGCTCTCCTACCCAGCACAGCCACAGGTGTCCCTAAGGGCCCCTCATTACCTGATCTGCAAGTACAAGGCAGGCTCCTGGGGCCTGTGCTGGTGCCTCCCTGCACACCTCCCTGCAGGGCGCCCCCTCAGCGGGTGCTGTCGTGCCCCTTTTACTAGGGCAGCCCAAGGAGAAGGCACTTGTCCAGGACAGCAGCTGAGCAGACCCAGCCTGGGATTCAGACCGCTGCGTTGGTGTGCAAGCCCCTGGCCTTTGCCCTCTCGCTGGCCGGTTCAGTAAGTTAGGTGGAGCTTTTGCACAGGGCTCCACCAGGTTTGACCTGGGGCCTGTGACTGCACCCCCCAGTGACAGCCTGGCCAAGGGGAGGGGAGGTCGGGAATGGGTTGCGTTAGGGGGTTTGAGGAGCTCTGCTGGGCCTACCCAGTCGAACATATAGCGCTCTTCATTTCTCTTCATGAATCCTTAACAGCCCTACCCTCTCAGGGGGAATGAAAGGCACCCTAGACTTTCCCAAGGCCTGGGAGTCCCCACAAAACCTGCCCCCTGCTGCGGGGCTCCCCTCTCTCCCTGTGTCCTTTCCCCAGCCCCTTGGCTCCAGCACTCGGAGAGCCCTCCCACACCGGTCAAGGACTCAGCCTTGCTGTCTACTGGAGGAGCTGTGCACCCTCCCCCCTGGCCTTGCTGTCTACTGGAGGAGCTGTGCACCCCTCCCCCCTGGCCTTGCTGTCTACTGGAGGAGCTGTGCGCCCTCCCCGACATCTGCAGGCCGGCTCCCAGCCTTTCTTGGGTCCTGTCAGAGAAGGCTCCTCTTTGCTCCCTGCGGGACAAAACACACACACACCCCAGGTACCTGGCATGCACACAGCCCGGTTGTCCCTCTGTCCCTCCCTTGAACTCCCTTGCCAACAGTCCCTCCACCTGACTCGCCCCACATACTCACACACTGCAGGTACGTGGGTTGGTCGCTGCCCCCCCCACCCCCCCACTGTAAGCCCTGTGAGAGCTGGGGCTCCATTCTCTTGAGTTCCCAACACCCGAAAATCAGCACTCAGTGCAGTTAGGCGCTTATAAAAACAGTCTCCGAAACGGCCTAAGTGCTGCTGATGCACCAGGAGCTGTGCGGCCCTTGCACGTGCGCCGCCGGCTCCCTCCACGCGAGACATTTGAGGTGGCCATGAGCCCCAGGTCTCAGGGAGGGTTGCCTCAGAGCAGGACCTGGCTGCTCCCCCAGGGCGCTCGCTCTCCCTGGAGAGAGGCCCCTCCCCACTCTCCCCCTCCTGCTGCGGGTATTCAGGTCCCCACAACACCACTCTTCACCCATGAGAAGTGCGATGAAGAATTCAGAAAATCTCAAGACTATGGCATTTGCCTTCCAGAAGATTCAAAATCTAAAAATTAATGACACTGTTCCAAAAACATCATAATCAGACAGTCACAAGTTAGAAAGCGCGCCCACCATGGGCGTGGGGAGCTTCTGGTTGAGGCCCTTGGACCATCAGAGAATCAGGGCACCTACGCTGACACTGAAGTAGCTCCACACCCAACATCAGTACGTAAGTCAACCCCACTTGCAAATGTACTTTCTGTTCTCCTAGATGTGATTGGCTCTCTTTGCTTATTGCCATTCCAGACATTGAAAATAGAAAATGATAGCGCCCCAAGCATTGTTTTCCTTCATTGCCACAGAGTTCTTGAGGACCTAAATCCTTGGACTGAAGAATCGGCCTTTGTTGACGTCTGACCCCAAATGTTCTTTCTGAAGGCTCAAGCCCACACGCTCCTGAAAGGGGACAGGGCATGGCTAGCCCCTTGCAGTCTGCTCTGTGTCTGCTACATGTCTGGAGTCGCCTTTTAAGTTGCGAGATGGCTTATCAAGTAGTATTTAAAAGGCCGAAAATGATGCATTTTAAGTGTGACTATCTTAGTCAACAAATATTTAAGTGCCAGTTCAACCTGTCACGAACCCTGAGGCACTTACAGACCTGCTGGGTGTTTATCTCACACACACATGGAAAGTGAACCCATAAAAGCCAACACCAAAAACAAAGGACTATAAGAACGTACAACACCCAGCCCCTCAGCCACCAGGCCTGAAAGCCCAAGAAGCCCAAGAGCCACAGTGAGGGAAACAGGGAAAGAGGGTAAGTTGCAGGCTTTAGGGTAGGTTTTCCACAAAGGGCAGCAGGCGATGCCAGATTTAGGTCAGCCTCAAATGTCAAGCTAATGTGTTCTTCAAGACAGGCCAAGAAGAAGGAAATGAATCAATAAAAGAGTAACATGGATTTCTTTCAGTGAGGCATATTTATACCTCTTAGCATAAACACCACATTTGTCACATGGAGCCACTACCCTGCCTACCTCTCTGATGTCCCCTGCAGAAGCAGTGCTAACATTTAGCTTAAAACCACCGAGCACCGGTTAAGCACTCACAGTTGGTGCGCATCCCCACGCATCTGATCCAAGGTGAGACATAAGAGGTAAAAACACTCTCAGCCGGATGCTGGCCTCATGCCACGGGATCCGATCTCCACTCCATGTTCAAACAGAAACTGTCACTAAAAACGGTCATCTGTGAATTGTAGGAAAATGAGAATGAAGTAAAATGAATTAAAAGTGCATTTTGTTTTGATCAACTTTGGCTGATTCACAGTTTTATGATTGCAGCAATTTCCATTGTGTTCTCTAGATCCAGCTGATTTGTTGTTGTTGTTTTTCCTTTAGAATGTGGCTCCTTCGGGAAGAATCTGTGATTAAATGTTTTAACATTTTAAAAAATGCATACTCCAGAAGTTAGTTTTAAGAAAGTACTGTGAGTAAACATTTTAGAGCATGGAAATGCCTTCTTCTGGCCTAGACATTTACCCCAATGGCATTCCCCTTTACTGTAACTGCACTTAGAGCCAAGCGTTGCATATGTCTATTAATTTCTATATATTCTGACTTTCTCAACAAAGTTCTTTGTGGGACCAGAGACAAAAGAGGATTGTCTGCAGAGTCCCTCTGAATCTCAGACACCCAGGCACTCAGTCACCTCACTGAATACACCACAGCTCTGAGTTAATCATTACCCCCATTTTACAGTTGAAGAAGCAGAGGCTCAGAGTTAACTGAGTGGTGTGACTTTGTCACAGTGCTAGTAAGTGCTGGGGGCGAGATTCAAACTGGAATGTCCCAGTCCTGTATGACGTCAGTGGGTTCAGTGGGCGGCGCCAAGGACAGACAAGGTGTTTTGTGATTAAAATATCACCTTTGAGTCTTTCTTCTTTCTTATTCTACCAATGGTGATGCTCTCTTTTCAGACATTTTCAAACAAAATAAAATGTTCTTATCCATATCACAGATCCAAAGAGGTGTGACTCATGTACAGTGCTGTTTACCAACATTCCTTCAGTAAAAAATAAGCAAACATCTAATTGGACGCTCTGGTGTCCTGTAGAGAAAGGAACACTGTGCTAGGTATAAAAAGGTCTTGTCAGTTCTATGCTAACACGCAAGTGGGTAACTCCGTCTGAGATTTGAGCTAGGTGATCCTGGAAGTCTTCTGAAGTTATAAAATGCTCTGATTTGAAAGAAAATGTTAACTGTATCACAAGTGTGATTTGTGTGCCTGTGGTCACTGTGTGAACAGAGGTGGAGTCACCTAACCACAACAAGAAATACATGTTAAAAACCACTGTCCAACTGTGTACTTTGTATCAAAATGTTTCAAAGTTATATTTGAGAAATTTTGTTGCCCTTACACAAAACAACATGTGGCTGAAATTCCTATATTTTTATTGCTTTCTGAGGGTTAAAACTAAACTTCTCCCTTGTTATTAAACATATTATAACTTACTGAAAAGCAGAGCGCCAGTGAATGACATCTACAGTGAATTACATGGACAGACTTGCTACCTAGAAGCATAAAAACTACTGGAGGGAGAATGCAAGCCCGTCCCTCATTCTGCTCTTTAAATGCTTCACAAGCAGTCTACTTCCGATAATTACTTGTTAGGATGAAGGGAAGAAAAAAGAAAGAGACACAGACCCCCTAGGGCTCTGGGGAGGGGGCAGCTACACGGGGATACTTACCTGGGTGGACAGTAGCAGCGAACATCTGTGTCTTCAGTGACAGGAAAGGGGGCGGGGGCGTCAGTATCCATCACCTTAGCCGCAGTGTGGGTGGTGACTTCTGAGAGCCTTTTGGAATGTGAGGTGCACGGAAATAGTTACTTGGGATGACCCGGCCAGAGCACCCGTGGGCCCCCAACCTGCAGCAGGCCAGAAAACACACATTTCCCTTTTGGAGTATACCTGGAGATACTTTGACGCCCTTAAACTTTGTTACTTATTGACACAAACTTAGAAACAGTTATTTCCCCCGGAACTGTCTTCACCCAGTACAACCTGATGGTCTTAAATGGTGATCCATTTCTAGGGGGTCAGACTGCTCTCAGCCACCCCGCCCAGTCTCCCCCCAGGGCCCCCAGAGGTTCGTGTTGGACACGGCCCAGGGCCGCCAGCAGCTAGGGCACCTGGCTCCTGCCACACCAGTCATTAAATTGCTTGGACTGTTTCTTCTACTTCCCTGTTTTCCTCTGTTTGTCAGCTTATTTGTGCATTTCATACGTGCTCATTTCATATCGTGTCCATGAAACCTCCGCTAGTTTTTACTCCTTGCAGCTAAAGTGGGTCTTTTTTTGGGGGGCGGGGGGGTGTAAGAGGGTTCACTAATAAGTGTAAGTTCCTTGGGCATATATCCACATTTACAAAATTTTACCAAAATGTGTTTACCCAGCTACAATTAAATACCAGGTCTTCCACTGGACTCTGTTTCTCTACCAGGCGACATTTTAAATTACCAGGTTGCTGCCAGAGGTGAGCAGCAGTTCGTCCTCTGCTAGATGAAGCAGCTCTGCTCTGCCCAGCCCCCAGCCCGCCCCTCCCAGGCTGCAGGCAGCCACTCAACCCAGCTGTAGATGAAGCCCAGGAGCTAGATTTACTGTTTCCCACTTACTCTGTCCAGGCTCACCAGAGAAGACGCATTACGCGTCCCTGTGGCTCTTCCAGGCCACCTGAGGAATGGACATTAACCGCACGGTCCTGCCTGCACCCAGTGGTTGTAGGCGGGGGGAGGAGAGGTGCCTCGCGGAGTAACACTTTTTGCCTAACACTTCTGAAACGGGTGTCCTATATTTATAGCGTGAGCCTGGAATTAAGTGGCAGAGGGAGCTGGCACGCTCAGACTGTGGCAGACAGCGGACGCGGCAGCCTCCCGCTGGGGTCAGCGCTCGGTCCAGGGGCAGCTGCGAAAGGACCGGAGGTGTGAAGGAGGAATCAAGGAAACTAAACTGTTAAACTGTGAAAGGAAGGAGAAAGGGGGCTGGGGCTCGGGAGCTCAAAGATTTTGTCTCCTAAGCCATCCGCCAGCTGAGTGCCTGCAGCCGCCTGCCCCGCCCTGGGGACCAGCTTCTGGCCTCCGGGCCGGGCCTGGCACAGGCTGGGCCATCTCAGGGCCTGGTTCTCTGACCTCTGGGGACCCACAGCCAGACTCCACTCTCCCCTCCCAGCTGGGGGCCAGGGGCCTGCCCCTCGCCAGACGCTCCTCCGAGGGGCCCTGGCTCAGAGGGGTGGGGAGCGGACTGCCTGTCCTCCAGGCAAAACGCACTGCTGAAAACACACCGCTCCCCTGCGACATGGAGGGAAAAGCAGCAGATGCAGCAGCCCCCGCCTGCGCGGAACCGGCCTGTGCGCCCCACGTCTGCGTGGGCCTCCCATCCCAGAGAGTGCTGGGGTTCGCGCCTGCCGCACACCACAGCTGCGAAGGCCAGCACGCAGGGGGCCCCAGTGCATGCCCACCTTGACCCTGAGCTACCAGGACACGTTCACCCCGCCCGGAGAGCTGGGAGAAGCTGGTTGGCAGAGGAATGAACGGCGAACACGGAAGACGCTTCCCTGTGGAGGGTGTGTGCCGTGCCTGGGCCGGCGAGCCACGGGAGAGCCACTCCTGCTCACGATGCCCGTGGCCCCACGGGCTCCTGACGGCCATGTGCTCCAGCACCCACCTCCGAGCACCAGCGGTGGGCTGACAACACTGAGGACGCGCCAGTGAGGAAGACCCGCCGTGAGCGGGCAGCTGGGCAGCTGGGAGGGCCGCTAAGCCCCGAGCCCCAGGGGAAGGCCCTGCGCCTCAGCCTGGACTCCCAGCGTCCAGGCAGCAGGTCCTTCTGCGTCGTGAAAGCAGAGCGCCGTGGCCCCTGCACGCACTGCTACGTCATGGAAGCGCTTTCCACAGCGACACAGGAGTAGGCCAGATGTCCTTCAGCCCCAGCGAGAAGCGAGTCCTGCGGCCACCCCTGCAGGCTGAGCTGGGCTCGGGGAGACAGGTGAGTGGGCGTGGAGGGTCCTGGGTCCCTACCTCACCCCCACACACAGAAGCTCCTTTACCACCTGTGCCCTCCTTCCACTTGTAAGTGGGCCGAGGCCCCGTCAGTTGTATGTGCCTGTGAGCGCGGCTGCCGTCCATGCCCCCGGCACGCGGCGAGCTTCAGCAAACCCGTGGTGCTGAGCAGTGAAGGAGGACGGGCGCCGGCCGGGCATGTCGCGGTGTGTTCAGCTCTCCATGTCCTGCAGCGCTGTCCACGACACTCAGAAGTGATTAGTCATCAGTTTCCTGTGCTTCCTATTGCATAAACCATTTCCTGTTCCCAGGACTGCTGACACGAGGAAGTAAAAGGACAAAGAACCTGATGAAAAGGAGCCTTGATCCCGGGCTGGCTCTGCTGTCCGCAGCAGCAGCAGCTCATCTCCAGCTGGCCCCGGGCCTCCCTGCCAGCCAAGGCCCAATGTTCAGCTGCCGGACAGACGGCAGCTCGGGGCAGCGGGGCCCACGTGGGCAAGAGGAGCTGCCTCCGGTCTGGGCCTGCACACCGCCCAGTCGGTGGGGGAGCGGAGGGGACCCTCTGGCAGGCAGCCGCCTGCTCAGATTTCACGGCGCCCCTGGGTTCACCACAGCGCCCGGTCACATGCTAAGCGGACCCTGTGGGCCCACCAGAGTCGCCGAGGTGATGGCCAGCAGCAGGTGGACCAGCCCAGGGCCTGCACGGGGCGTCCGTCCCCCCCACCGCTGGACACGGCAGGCTCCCCGCGCCCCGACGTTCCGGGCACAGCCGTGAGCCTGCTCGCTGCCGTTTGGTCATTCTAATCAGACACCGTGGGGAAAAGATAACTCACATTTTGAGGAACTCAAAATCTGAGAGTGTGGTGGGGGGAAGCAGCGTCCCGGCGCTCACACGGCTCCTGCAAGCCCTTCCTGCGACACGCAGCAGCGGGGACGGCCGGTGCGGCCTCGGGCGCGACCTTGGTGTGGGCCCTGCGTCTCGCTTCTGCAAGCACAGTCCCGTGCCTGGGTGTCTGCAGCCCGGCCCTGCCGCGGCGCCCAAGCACCAGCCCTGTGGCCAGAACCGCCCCGCAGAGGTTCTCAAGGGAGCAAAGCGGCTTTCAGAGCACCGTCTGAAACAGAGCTGAACGCAGCACGGTGTGCATCAGGGCAGCTGAGAGGAGGGCCTTACAGATCAAGCCGGTTTGATAGAGGAGCGGGCCCCTCTGGACTCACACCCAGAGGTGACCTGACGGTGAACCAGTTACGTCTGTGCTGACGTGTTTTCACCGCCGATGGGCCTGGGGGCCTCGGTCTCCACCGCGGCAGAGCCCAGCAGTGAAAGGCTTCGTGGGGACGACCCTCGTGGCTGCTCGGCGGAGCTGGCTGGTGCTGGCTGTGTGCCGCAGCTCCACACGAGGCGAGAACGCTGAAGACCACCGCCGAGGCGCGCGTGGCCTGTCTGCCCGCCAGGTGCCCCGAGGCAGAGCCTGGCCGACCCTCCCCACCTGCTCTGCCCGCCTGCTCCTCTCTGTCCTCTGGTCGTTTCCGCGGCTCTCGGCTTCACGCTGGGGCTCAGGCGCTAGTGGCTCGGCCGCGACGCCCAGCCGTGGCCAGACTGGTGATTCCGGCACCTTCGTGCGTCCCCGGACTCGCGCCCTCCCTCCGCCCAGCTCCCCGCTGCATCCGTGACCTACGCGTGCAGGCGTCCGGTGGCCTCCAATAGGGCAGCTTAAAACCACTTACGAGAGAGTTGTCCCTGCCGCCGTGCGTGCTTCTCGTGGGCTGTGTCCAGGCTCCACTCGGTGCAGGTTCACCGGCACCTTCGTTCGAGCAGAGGAAGTAAAGTGGAAGTGTCCAGGAAGGGAACCCTGAGGAAACATTCCCGTGAGCAGCATCGCTAGAAGTAAGCTTAGTAACTGCTTTATTTCCCAAATTCTAAACACAAAAATGCCCCCTCTGCCTGCTAGCTCAATTCGTATCTCATCCATCTTCTCAGCCCTGAATTTTTTTTTAAACATTTATTTATTTATGCATACAAGCCTGGCACAGGCCAGAGGTGTGTCGGGGCGGGGGGTCCACCAGAGACAGAGCGGGGAGCAGAACAGGCAGATGGACTGAAACACACTGCTGAGGGAGCAGCGGGAGGCAGGAGAGGTCTGCTGCGCCCTGTGGGTCCCTCCCTGGCCGGGCTTGAACTCCTGCTGCAGTGGCTGCGATGGCCTCCCAGTGCTTTGCTTGACGCAGGGCGCCTCCAGGGAGGCCCCTTAGCCCCGTAGTGTTTACAAGGTTTTAGCGCTGTGCATCCTGGAGTCCAAGTCCATTCCAGGTGGCCCCACAGGACACAGTCTGCGCTGTGTGGGACCATCTGAAGGGCTGCATTGTTGAGAAAACAGTCTGCTGTCTACGCGAGGTTAGCTGTCCAAAAGTGCTAGGAAGCGTGTCAGAAAAGAAAAAATAAAAGCATCCTTGGACCTGTAACTAATTTTTTTTAGTGGAATTGAATTAAATTAGTGGCCAACTTCATTAAACTGGAAGATGCTCTCAAAAGGAGGCTTTAGGCCTGCAGAGAAAGTCTTCCTGCTCATTAAACCTCAGTCTTTGCTCCACCTGGACCCAGAAGCTCCCATGGCCCAGCGGTTTTCCACGGGAGCTCAGGAGCCCATGTTCACCCTTTGCGCCGGGAAGCCCCCAAGATCTCAGCTGTCAAGTGTCCCCGATGTCCAAATGTATATAAAGGCGATTTGCACAGTCCTCGGAGTTAATTGACACTACACTTGGGATAAAGAGGAACGTGCGTGGCCTGGCTGCCCTGGTGCTGACGTGAAATTCCGCATGGCACAAGTCTCGCGAGGATGGGAGAGTTAAGCTCTAGGCTCCCCCAGGGCCTGTGTCAACCCCAGCATCCTGTCCGCAGCCCAGCCCAGCCCAGCTGCTCTCCTTGCCAGCCCTGGCAATGTGGGCCACTGGTCCCTCCTTCCGGCTCCTCCCCAGCTTCTCCACCCAGGCCCTGCTGAGAAGGCCACAGCTTCCCCAACCTCAGAGCCGGCTGCTGCCTTCAAAACAAACACAAATTAGACAAAGGACAAAGGCTTTTTAGTTATAGAAAGGTCAGGGTTTTAAAAGTTACAAACATTGGGAAAATGACAAGGTTGCTAAAGAACCTCAGAAAACTCCCTGCAGGGCTCCAGCCAGACCCCGTTTACATTTCAATGGAGACCTGGGCTAACCCTTCCCAAGAGCTCCCCAACATCCTTACTCATCTTTTCTGGAGCCTGGGGTTCCTGGGCCACCTCCCCTGCTGCTGACCTGTGCTACCAGTGCCCTTGGGGCCAGGGCCAGTCTCTGACCCTCTGGCTCAGGCCAGGGCTGCTCCCCCTCCCAGGCGCTCCCTGGCTGGAGGTGCTCCTTCTCACCTTGGACCTGCCTGGTCCCCAGGGAGCAGCCTGCCCCGGCCAGGACTCCAGGCAGTGTCCTCACTGCCCTCCACCCACACCAGAGGCTCCCCAGGCCCTTCTCCACTCCTCTGGCAGCTGAGTCTGCTTCTCCAGCTTCTCTCTCCACCCCAGGCCTAGGGCAGGGAGGGGATGGGTCTCTGCTGGAGCCCAGCTGGCTGGACCAGCCAGTGATGGAAGCGCTGGCCCTGGGCACGTGGGGCGGGCAGCGAGATGTCAGCTGCCCCAGGTTTTCCTGGCGGCAGCCGTGGATCCGAGCAACACCTGTGTTACAGCGCTACCACGCGGCCAAGGACCAGCCCTGCAGTGACCCAAGCCCTCAGCAGATGCCTGGGACGTAGCGATCGTGCAACAGATACCGCCTATTCCACTCATTATTAACACCCACTACCCACTGCCCGCTTGATGTCACGCGCGGGCAAGGCACTGGGGTACCAAGTGATCGCTGCCTCCGCCTCCAGGAAGTGTGCAGAGCGGCGACGGGGCACTTTGAGGAAGCACCGGGCAGCTCCGGGCTCTTCGGGACCGAGCCGGCCTGAGGACAAGACGGGAGGGCAGTCGGCCCCGCAGGGCAGCCCACACTGTGCGGTGGCCCCGGATCACCGCCCAGCTCCCTGGGGCCTGCAGACCCGCAGGGCAGTGTCCTCTACAGCCCTCCTCTGTGTGCCCATCACGGCCCGGCTGCCACGACGGCCCTGGCACAGACCGGACACAGGGCCCACGCCGGCCACAGAGTGGGGGCACAGTGCTGTGTGCAGAGCCCCCTCACCTGGCTCGCAGCCTGCTCCAGCCCAGCGGCCCAGCAAGCCTGACTCGCAGCCAGCCTGCTCCAGCCCTGGCGCTGTGCATGGTGGCGCGGGCCCAGCTGCGCTCCCGTCTCCTCACCTCCAGCAGGAGGCTGCGCCCCCGCCGCAGAGCAGACCCCAAGATGTCACCCAGCAGCGCACAGAGCCAGCCCCGGCCCGGAGTGAGGACCCCCAAGCGGCCACCACGTCCCACGCCCGCCCCTCTGCCTGTGCTCCCGTTTGCCACGGGCAAGCCAGCCGGGCCGAAGCAGCAGACAGAGCCATGCGCCAGAACATACCTCCGCTTCCTCCGGCACCAGCCAGCCTGCAGCCTGCGGCCCCTGCGCTCGGACGGGGCACACAGCGAGTTGTGGCGCTGGAACAGCTGAGCAAGAGCCTGGCCCTCCAGGGCCGGCCCCCAGGGCCTCCAGCGTCCCCTCCTCGCCCTCCCAGCGTCCCCTCCTCGCCCTCCCGGAAGCCAGCGCTGGGCGTGCTGACGCTCGGGCCCGGGGGCCTGCCTGGAGGATGCCACTTTCGATCTCTGCCGCACAGTCCTCGGCTGGTGCCTGCGGCCAGCGGCAGACCAGCCGGTTCTCTCCTAGCTCTAGCACCGGCTTGCGGCTGCGCCTCCGGCCTGAGCAGCTCCCATGTGCTCTTCCTCCTTCCCCCAGGAGACCCTTTCCTGTTTGGGAGGAAACTGGCGGCACGTGGGCCTGGCTTCCCGGGACCAGCACGCCAGGTGCCCCGAGAGCGCCCGGCCCCAGGGCCGCAGCCCGCCCCTGCCCACACTGACCTGAGTGCAGCCGTGACTCTCTGCTGAGGCTGCTGGCTCTGGAGGCTGCAGACTCCAGAGGGGCAGGGGGCCGTGGTGGTCTTCCAAGGAAGGAAGCGGCCCGGGGAGCAGGCCGCGGGGAGCAGGCCGCGGGGAAGGCCGCTCCCCCACAGCATCAGGGGGTCAGTCTCTCCTAACTTTCCTTAAAGATTTCCTTTAAGTAAGTGGCGGGTGTGGAAGTTGGGAAATTTTTGTGCGTATCTTCCAGGATGTTCTGGCCCGGTGCGGAAATTGACCGGTAACGCTTAGACGCGCTTTTCATTTACAGCGACGTGGGGCAGAGCCAGAGACCTGCGAACGGCAGCCGCAAGGGGAATCGGGGTCCCAGGTCCTCCCCCCACCTCCTCTGACGGGCCGAGGCGCGTGTGGCCGGACACTTCTAGAAACACCAGTGACTACACCTGCTTTCTCTCACATGTCCGGAGATGTTAAGGCTTAAATTCCGTTTTGAGATTCTTATTCATGTAAATCAATTCTTTATCAGAATGGAGGACTGTCGAAAGCTGCTAAGCTGTTGACCATCGTTTTCTGGTCTGCCGATTTGACACCCACGTTGTCTTTCCCTAGAGCATCTCCAGCTCATGGAAACCACACTTTGGAAGAATTCCCCAGCTCCAGGCCATCCCCCGGCTGACCCTTCCTCCCCCCGCCCCCGAGCTGCATGCCCCAGCCCGTCCAGAGGCACAGCCAGCAGGGCAGCCCCACCGAGACCCTTTGGGGTGGCGTCTCCACAGCTCGCGGGGGCGCTGGGGAGGGCAGGGTTTGCTGCAAGTGTTGAGGGTGCCAGAGCCTCGCACCGGACGAAGAGCCAGTCTCGGAACCCGCGAGGCTCTCGTGGCCTTGCGCTCAGCTGGCGCTGTGGACGGTGTGGACACGGGGGTGAGATGGGGGGTGGGGGTGGAGGCCTAGGGTCAGTTTCGCGTGCCCTTGGCCACCGTGCTGAGGGGTGGCGCCTCCACCAGGCCTCAGTGCCTGTTACACAGACGCGTCTCTCACAGAGCGCAGCAAGAGCCAAGGATGAAGAAGACTGCAAGCAGTCGAAAGCAGTCCCCTTCCTTGAGAAGCTACAGGCCGAACAAAGCGCACATCCCTTGCCAGCTGTCTCTGGAAACCGCGCTGTTTGCCATGCGCAGCCGCCAAGCCCCTGGTATTGACAAGGGCAGAATGAATGGCCCCCTGGAGACGCAGGGTTTGTATTCGAGTTTCCAGCACCTTTTCATCCCTTTGTGCCCTGCCGGATTCACATGCAGATTAACCCGGGCCAGCTCTTCACTAAATACGCCTTTCACGCCAGTTTGGAAGGTAGCAGGAGCAGCTAAATATTTATGAGGCTTCTTCTCGGGGTTTATGATGTGCTCTTTTGGAAGTTGAGGAATTACGTTAATGAATGCGTGCCTGCACACCCCAACGCAGAGCCGGGGCGAGGGGAAAACACACACACAGCCTTTGTCGGGCTCACCAAACAGTTCCCATGAAAAGCAAGAAAAGACAGAGGGGGAGGAAGAGAGATTTAAAATCTGTTGCCAGGAGAGAAATAAATTGCACAGCTCAACACAAAAGAAAGAACAAAGTTTCATCTCCGCTTTCTGGAGTGGCAAATGTAACAAATGTTGTTTCAAGTCCTGCAAATGTGAAGGAAAACATTGGGGAGTGAAAAATGAGAACCCGACAGCCTGGCTGTTCCCAGTGATGAGGAAGATGAAGGGCAGTTTCAAAGGTAAAAAATAAATCATTTATTGGAAGGCAAAGCACTAGCCCACCCCTACTTTGCAGCAGTGCTTTCGCACACGTTCCTTCCGCCCGAGCATCTGGACCCTCCCGGGCCACCCCGACTCTCACTGGGGGTGCCCCGTGTCCCTGTCCTTGCTGTGCCTTCAGACGCTGTTCTCCTGGGGCTCACTAAGTGCCCCTTTAAGGCATCACCCTAGTTTCGCAGAGGTGCTGTTTAATTACAGGTGGTCTTTGTCTGGTGTAACAGGTGAGTCTCTCACAGGCCGGAGCAGACTCTGGAAGGGCCTCCTCACTGGGCAGGACGGCAGGGTCCCCTCCTGAGGACCAGCCGGGCCAGCTGTGGTGCGGCCTTGAAACAGCCAGCCACCCCACAGCTGGCATTTGTTTCCATAGGCATGAGTCCCTGTAAAAAAAAAACCCAAGGTTTGTAATTTCCAGTACCCCTTGCTGGACTCAAGAGATCCAAAATAGGAATTTTTGTCTTCACAGGACACAGAGAGGTTGAGAGGTCCCATCTCAGCACTTCAGACGCCTGCCCACCCCGCTGCCCTCTTGAAAGCCAGGGAAGTGGAAAGTAAAGCCTCAGCTCCCTCCCCACAGCGCACAGAGGCTTCCTGCACGTTGTTGGTAGCACACTGAAGTGGTTGTTGTTAGTATTTATTTGTCTCACGCACACCAGTGTAGCGCTCTTATTTTCTACCAAAAAAAAAAAATCTGGTTGCTTGGTGCAGGAAGTGCAGAGAACCGTTTCCCGGGGCTTGTGCGGCTGGCCTGACACCTCAGCAGTGGGTATTCTTAGCCTACAAGTGGGGCCTTAGGCCGGCCAGGTCAATAAACTCTGAGACCCAGCGCTCACATGGAAATTTTTAAGTCTTTCATCTGCTCCCCAGCAGGAATTGTATCGGCTCAGCATTATTTCATGGTGGCTTATTACTGACTGTCCGGATGAATAGGCAATTGGCCCTATCTACGTTTAAAGAAACTACGTCCAAGTTTCAAAGCAAAATTTAGTGAAAAGTTCACAGGGCTGTTCCAGAGCCCCCCTGGAAAAAACACATTGGCCCGGAAGGTATTCCAGTAGGGCATTTTGTGGGAAAGCTGGAGCTCTGCGTGCTATGCAGCCAGTGTTTTAAATGAGTGTCCAGTGGCTTTGATTTAAAAATACAGCTGTTTGGTCACCAGTTTATGGACATGCACAGATGTGAACAGAGCCATTTTCCCTCTCCTCCTGGGAAGTCGGCATGGGAGAGCCGGGCCAGGGCCCCTGGCTTGCAGGAGCCAGAGGCATCACCACCCCCGGGGCATGGCCGGGGAGGACCCACCGTCCAGTCGGTGGGGCCAGGCTGAGGCCGCACCTGAGGCGCCCACGCAGGCCGCGGTGGGGCTGGCCTTTCCCAAAGCTGCAGGGGCGGCTGCAAGCTGCCTGGAGCTCAGGTCTCCTCCGTACCCGCTGTCCTTCCCAAATTCCTTTAGTTAGAAACCCAGAAAGTCTGTGTGCTCCGATGTCACAGCTACTAAACTCTGAGGTCACTGATGGGGTTGACCCTAACGGAGAAAGGGGGGTTGGGGGGAGAGCTGTTTAAAAGCCCAGAATGCACAGGGAGGAAAAGGTCAGGCCTTGAGACAACGTCCTATAGAGGACGTACTGGAAGGTCAGAGGAGGATGTGCTGGAACAGGGTCCCTGGGGTGCTAGGGTACACTTTGGTAGGGGAGGTGGGGACGCTGTCATCTAAGGGTACACTTATCAGAGTAGAGGAAGCAGAAGACAAACTTTATACAGGGTAGAAGTTTGTTCAGGAAAATGAAAACTGTTTTACTGCCTATAAAATGGGATAGTTTGCCATAATGATGTAATTGATTGTTAACAAATTGAGGAAAAAGACATTTTCATTCTCTTTATCAGCCTTCCGTAAGGAAATCTGATAATATAGATATCAAAAGATTCAGAATTGTGTTGTCTTTGGCCTATAATTTCACTCCTGAGAATTCTCTATAAGTAATCCCAGCTGGGCTAAGATATAGCAATATTACTATTTCTAATGGGGAAGATTTAAAAGAAAAAAAATCATCTATTGTCATTTAAAATTTTATTTGAATCCTTTTAAGTATATTTTCTGTAATAAACACAAATCATGTAATGAGAAGTCAGCAGGGCCTCCCGGGGGCACAGGAGTTAGTCTCAGCACTGTCACCTCTGCGGCCTGAGTTCGATCCCCGGCTGGGGAGGGGGCCCACAGGGCGCAGACCTCTCCTGCCTCCCCGCTGCCCCCTCAGCAGTGTGCTTCAGTGGCTCCGCCTGCTCTGCTCCCCACTCTGTCTCTGGTGACTCCTCTTACCCCTGCACCTCTGGCCTGCACCCCAGCTCTATGCAAAAAATAAATTAAAAAAGCAAATCAGCGACAAAATGTGTTAAGTGTCCACGGCCGGTGAACCTTCAGTATCTGCTGACTGAGAGCCCTGTCTGGAAACGTCAGGGCAGCCCGTCCAGTGCCAGAGACCGCGCTGGGTTCCAGGATGCTGGGGACCCTGAGCAAGCACTTTTAGGGGCAGTCCCCCTTCTGCCGTCCAAGCCAAACATGCCAGCGGCAGCAAGATGGTTGTGCCTGCAGAGGCCGGGACGGCCCGGAAGCCTGATTCACCCAGACGCGCTTACACCTGGGTCCGCATGACTCTATGGTCTCCTCTGCGTTTGTGAACATGCATGGGGCGCCAGTGACACAGCCCAGCCCCACCCCATTTTGCAGGCATGCGGGTTGCCTGGCCCACTCTGCCAACACGGAGCTTCCCGGGCCCCAGAAGCCTCACGGGACGGCGCGGCTTGAGTCGCGCTGAGCCAGCACAGCAGACACAGGGCGAGAGCAGGTCTTCGCGGGGCTGGAGCACTGGAGACAACGCAGTGGACATCCGCCTGTTTCCACAAGGAACTTTTGTTTCTCAAGCACTTCTGAATGTTCCCTCCACTGAACTCCCCTCCCAGTATGCAAAGGCTCCCAGCTGGGCCTGTGCACACCCAGTTCTCAGGAGACAGCCCCTCCCCTCGCGCTCTGGGCTGCCCCACACCACGCTGCCTACTGGCCGAGAGTCACCATTTAATCCAAACTGACTTTAATGGTTTGCTGGCTAAATGCCAAATTCAAAATACCCCTGACCTGTCTTCCCCTGTTCTGATTCATCCCCAAAGGCCGCTTTGTCAACGGGGAAACGGTCCAAGAAGTATTCTCACAATGAGATCATCGTTTTAGTGTCCATGCAACACCAGGCCATGCAGTGGAAGGAACTTTCTCCTTAGCACTGGCTGTGTTGACTGACTCGATGGCATGATTTGTTCCTGCTGGCGAGGGCCTGGGCTGTCCGCATCGTCCAGTCTTGGAGCCGAGTTGCTTGATCAAAGGCAGGGCCAGTGCGGCCCACGGCAAAGGTCCCGGCGGCACCACAGCCCTGGGCGTTCAGGCCCGTGGTTAGACGCAGCTGTTCCTGAGTCATAAATGCAGGGAGTGGAGAAAAGCCCAGCGGGTCATTCTTGGCTGGTGCCTACGGAAAGTTCTGGGCTTCTGTGCTTCCTCCCTGACCCTCCCCCCCATGGCCGCACTTCCCCTCTGAAGTCTCTGTATGTTGGGTTTCCTGAAACAACAACAAAAGCACAACTTAAACCCGTGATGTGGGCTAGCCTTCCACGGCCTCACGCCTGTGCAGCGTTGCACCAGACACGGAAAGCAGCCCGCGCAGAACCTGGTGCCGGGCCCCGCGCCCTGACAGAGTGCTTATGCCTTCAGAGAATGGCTGTCTTCAACTTAGCCCAGGCTGCTTTCCACCATTTGGGGATCCACCATCGATTTTCCAGTAAATGACTCAGTGCCAGTTTTCTTGATTGTTGGAACCAGTTGATGTAAGAGAGAAAATGAAGAGTGAGACTTGACTAGTCCTCAAATCTGAGCATAATTCATCTCTAAAAGCAGTCAGTCTTCCCAAACTATGTGAATGGAATTTGTTTGCATAAATCTGATTTCACCAAAGGCTTCTAAACTGTGAACTAATTACAGGATCTAATTTTGGAGCTTTTCCAAAGTTAATCTCTGAATTAGTTCTCTTTTGGCTTTTCTTTCATCTGTCATCTTGCTTCTTCACAATTCATTAGGTATCAAAACCAAGAGAGACAGAGTACAAGCTATTTTTATTTTATCAAGTCTCAAGATAATGGAAAGTATTATATCCCAGTTAGACCTCCAGAAGCGTGAGCTTCCTAAACCAATGTTGTCACGGCAAATATAAGTACAAATAACCATGGATGATAATACCTTAAACATCCAAACAAATAATCCTGAAGAAGAGTTATTTCCCTGAATCCAGTTTTCATTTGTAATTGGAATGGAACTTTGTGTGTGAGCACATGTGCATTTGTGCATGTAGGTGTGTGCACATTCACATGTACATGTTCACATGTGTGCATGTGTGTGCATATTCGTGTGTGCGTGCACATGCACACATGTAGGCTGCTGGTTGGAGGGGCACCGGACATGACATTAGGAGACACAGTCTAAGCTCTGGACCATCGCTTGCTGAAGGTTTGAGAATCCAGAAGTCACCTAATATCTCTGAACTTCAGCGTCTCATCTAAAATAAGGGCTAGGGGCCTCCCTGGTGGCGCAAGGGGTTGAGCGCCGCACTGTGAAGCATCCGCAGCCACTGCAGCGCGAGTTCGGTCCCAGGCCAGGGAGGGACACGTGACACAGCAGACCTCTCCTGCCTCCCTGCTGCTCCCTCAGCGGTGTGCTTCAGGGGATCTGCCTGTTCTGCTCCCTGCTCTGTCTCTGGTGAATCCTCTCACCCTCCCCCAACACCTCTGGCCTGCACCCCAGTCCTTGTGTGCATAAATAAATACATCTTAAAAAAAAAAATGAGGGCTAGAAATTCTTATCCCGTCCTTCCAAGTGCTCATCCAGGAGCCAGAAGAGATGGTGCTTGGACACCGTATTCCTCGCCTGTCCAGGCAGTGAGAGAATCGCACGGGGCTCAGCGAGGTTGGGTGCTTATCTCACTTTCCCGTGCCGCCCACCTCGGTGTGACAGCAGGTCACAGGGCTCGGGCAGAAGTGGCTCTGCAGTGGAACACTGAGGACCAATACATCAGTCATGACTCTTTACTTTCTTAAGGAACATAAACTTAACTGGAAACGGTTCAGGAGAGAAAAGGGTGTTTACTGAAAGTCTGGAGTCGCCATGGAGAAGCAGCAACGGGGCCCCAGAAACCACCGGAACCAGGAATCTGAACACTGACGAGCCTTTCTCTTTTCTCACTGCATTTGCTTTTAGTTCTGGGACAGAGAGTCCACGTCTGGCCGGACACAGCCTCCAGCAGCAGCTGCCCCATGCCTCACAGGCTTAGAAGCGGGAGGAAAGGCCTGATTAAACCCGCCCAGCACCTCCGCCCAGGCCTGGCAGCAGGGGAGGGGCCAGGTGGTGGTGGGTCCAGCCCCACAAGTCGGTCCCGGGCATCTGAGCCAGAGCCTCAGAGAGAGAGGCAGTTTCCTCCGGGATGAGGCGGCCTTCCCCGAGGGCCTGAGGGGGTTGACGCCCCAACAGAGCCCGCTTGGCTCAAGCCTGGGCCGCCCTTCCAGCCAAGGTCACCCTCGGCTAATGGCTCAGAAGGAGCCCACTCCTCTGTGGTCACGGGAGGAGCGAGCCACAGGAGAGGCCCGGAGGCACGCTTGGAGCGGGAGGTGCGCAGCAGCCGGAGCACAGGCCCTGCCGGCTCTGCAGCGGGTCAGCAGTCGGGACCAGCGCAGGCCCCACAGCGAGGAGCACGCAGGAGCCAGCGCTTCAGAGCGCCTCGGATTCCTGCTGTCAGGAAACGGGACTGTTTCCGAGGTTGCTTTTTATTTAATAGTGAAAATTTTATTCACCCCCGTTAAGTAATGCGTGCCATGTACTCAGGCCATTGTTGAAAGCGTTTCAATTAGAAAAACGTGAATTGCAAAATGCGTTATTTATGTCGTGCACGAGGTCGACGGCGCTCGCATCTCACCTATAGGAACACGAGCGGGGCAGCACAACAGATTCTCGGCTGCCACGTGGGCGTGTGGGGCGTGCGTTCCCGCACGGTGCTCTCCGGACACCCTTCGGGCAGCAGGTCCCGCCCGGCGGCTGCGTCCACTGTCTGCCACCCGATCACGCCCCTCCCTCTCCACTGCCCCTACGCGGGACAAGTCCACCTTCCCCTCCAGACGGGGTTCAGACTGCTCTCGGGAGAGGTCCCCGCGACGGCCCTCTCTTTGGGGTGCTTCCTGATGGGTGACCCCGCAGCGCCCAAAGTTGCTAGGGCACGTGTTCTCGTCTCTCCGGAGGTAAAGCCCGAGGGACGGCCCGGTGTGCCTGCCCAGGGAGCAGCGACCTTTGGCGCTTCCAGAAGGAAAGCACTTGGCAGGTCGCCGTGACAGCAGGGCTCACGCGGCGGGCCGCCAGCGTCACGTCCCTGCCCCATCCCCTGTGGGCCCCCGTCTGGCCAGGCTGGGGAGCTGGCCTGGGCTCTGTCCCTCTGGCCTGGCAGGTGGGCCGTGCTAGGACGGAGCTCTCCGGTGTTTGGTCCAAAGGGGAGAGTGAGTGGGTAAATGCTGAAAATAATATTCTGGGGTGAGGGCCAAGGTCATGGGCAGAGAGTGCATCCAGACCGTGTCATAAATTAAAACGGCTATTGGAAAACTGGGAGCGGACTCACAGAGCCAAACAGTGCTGCGAGCGGGCGCCAGCCCGGAGGGAGGAAGGGCAGCGCCGGCCAGGCAAGGTCAGGGAGGCGGCCACCCGGTCCGGCACAGCCCAGGCCTGGGCACGCCGGGAGCAGGAGCCTCCGCGCTGCTGAGAGGACCCCGTATCGCCCAGGGTTCCCCAAGTCAAGTCTCATCTCTGCTCTAAAGCCCTTCGCAGATGGGCAGGAAATTCTGCTCTTTGGTTACCCTGATCCCTGACAAGCCGTGGTACAGGCAGCGCCCGCTCGGGCTAATCACGTCACCTTCGTCCAGATAGACGTGTGCACACCCGTGGCCCTGCGGCGTCCGCGGGCGCCCTGAGCCGGGGGCCCAGTAGCCATGGGCGGCGACCACAAGGCCCTCCTCCCGCAAGGGCCGGTGGTGCCTGGCCAGGGGTGCCCGGCGGTCTCAGGTGCTGTCTGACTGTCCGTCCACCTCCTTCCCCACCTCGTCCCCTCGGGTCTTTCCGTTCCTGCCGGCCCGTGAGCGTCCTCAGCGGATCCTAACCCCAGCCTGGGCCCGCTCTGCAGGCCGCTCTGGACAGGGGCCGGGCAAGGCCTCTGGGGGCCGTGGCAGCAGCCGTCGCAAGAAGTGACCGCTCCCACTTCTCAACCCCGAGTGTGATCGAAAGGCCCCTCCGATGCCAGGGCTGTGACCGCAGACAGTGACCCGCCCGGCTCAGACGTGGAGTTGCCCGTTCTTTAGAAAGCGTTTGTGGCGGGGGCCAAGTCGGGGAGTGCCCCCTCGTTCGCATGTCTTAGTGGGTCCGCCTGCTGGGGACTGCACCCCTCCCCAGGCTGCCTGGCTTTGCTGGTGCAAAACCCCCTCACTCCAAGTTCAGGAACAGGGTCTCTCTCTCCCCTGCTCCCTCTGTCCCCTCACCCCACCTCTCCCCACTGATGGAGAGGAAGAAAGGAAATGGGAGGGGCATGGGAGGGATGGAGGGGGAGACCCCTCCCCAGCCTCGAGAAGTGACCAGACAGAGGCCTGCCCGCCAGTAAGAGGCGCGGGTGCAACCCGGTGCCCACAGCCGTGCTGACTCTGGACCTGCAAACAGGAAAATGAAAGAACAAGCAACAAGCCCGGACTCTGACAAAAAGCTCTTTTCATGAAACGCCTTCTTCCATCACGCGCTGCCTCGGACTGGAAGGTGCCACTTCTGGGCGAACATTCATTTTCTGGGGGGGTCCAACATGGCTGGGGACTGCGCTCATCGCTGTGCCCAGGGCTTTGTATGTGGGCCCCGCGCCTTGACTCGCTTTCTGTCAGAGTGACCGAGTCGCCAGGATGGGCTGCGGCGAAGGCCCCTGTTGCCCGGCGACCGGAGCAAGGGGTGACCCTGTTCCTCTCCCTCGGGGGACACCCCCTTGAGACCAAACAGACATGGTGGGGGAAGCCACCTTCCTTCAGGCTCAGAGTTTGGGGGCGGAATCCAGGGGGAGGAGGTAATTACCCGCTCAGCAGCCATTCATACGTGGGGCGAAGGGCCTGAGCTGCTGGGCCTCGGGGGGACGGACCTCGGTCTTTGAGAACGCCCCAGTGTGCTTACAGCTTCAGACACTCTGTTATGGGGACAAACACCACTCCCTAGTCCAGGCACGAGGAGGGCTAACTGGCCGATGGACGATCAAACATTTCTCGTTCGTTTCTTTGGGGGTGCACTGTCCTTGGGGCTAGCAGCCAGGACCCCTGCTTTGCCAACAAGTAGCTGAATGTCACTTCGGGCCATCGCTCTGCCCCCCCCACCCCGTCCTCCCTCTGCAACATGTGAGTTCAGCCCCGCGCTCCCAGCTCCCCCAGCTCCCTCAGCTCCCCGGCTCCGGCGTTCTAGCAGTCCGTGAGCCAGTGCTGAGGTGCTCATGTGAGCGATGCAGTCTCCAAAGCGAATTAAAGAATGCAGTCCGAAGGCGCTTGATGCATCGTGACTTCTGTATTATTTTCTCAAATAACCTCTAGGAATATCCTGAGATAGAGTCTTAATAACAAACCAATAAACCCCGGACAGCAGGGGAAATCTCCCATTATAGGAACAAACTAGCAATTAAGGGAACTGATTTTTATCTCATGAAGGAGAGCGGTAACTTACTGAGCACCGACCACGGCAGATGCTATGTTAAATTAACCTTCACTTCCATGTCCTCACTCTGCACAGCTGTCCTGTGACATCACTGGCACCCCCATTTTATGGGCCAGGAAACTCAACCTCAGGGAGAATCAGTCCGTTTCTCCCAGGCACTGAGCCCCAGACTCTGACCCAGGGCCACACCCCCCCTGCTCTAGTGCCGCTCACTGCAACCCCAGAGCACCTGTTGTGAAGGAACAGCACTTTGCGGGGTGCAGGGGTCGGGGCACAGAGGGAACGGGTGAGCACGAGTCGTGCTCGTGCAAAGGGGTGACCGTTGCCGACAGGGTCTGTCTGGAGCAGCCTGTCTGTGGCCGCGGGGTGTCCATCCTCCGCTGTCCAGTCGCTACCATGTGTGGCTGTTCAGCTCGTGCACTGTGGCTGGTGTGGCCGAAGAAATAAACGCTCCATGTTTCTCGGACTTAGTTTTGTGGGTTTTTAAAAAAGATTTATTTATTGATGCACACAAGAGCTGGGGCACAGGCCAGAGGCGTGGAGGTGAGAGGACTCCACAGAGACAGAGCGGGGAACAGAACAGGCGGATCCACTGAATCACACTGCTGAGGGGAGCAGCGGGAGGCAGGGGAGGTCTGCTGCGCCCTGCGGGTCCCTCCCTGGCCAGGGATCGAACCGGCGCTGCTGTGCCGCGGATGCGTCACAGGGCGGCGCTCACCCCGCTGCGCCCCGGGAGGCCCTGTAATGGACTTAGCTTTAAGCAGCCACACGCCAGTCGCAGCCAGCACTCGGACTGCATGTCAGAGCAGGGCGGGACCGTCTGACACGCTGCAGCCAGGAGAGGCTTCAGGAAGAGCAGGCCCGAGAGGAAACATCGCGCATGCTGGGTTTTCCGCCTGGAAGCCACACTCGTGCCGCCCACCACCCGCCTATGACACTCCCGCAGGCGACCAGACAAACAACATGCTAGGAGCCCGCGGCTCGCCCGTCCCCACCGAGCGGTCGAGCTCCTGTTTCTGTGGCCAGACCGCTTCGAAGGGGAGCGTGAGCCCAGCCTGGAGCGGTACTTGTCTCGGGCAGCAGTGGTCAGGTGAGGAACTTGTCACGGCCGACGGAACCAGCCCTGGCTCCGGGCCACTCTCTGAGGGCCAGCGGTCGGCCTGGGTTGGAGAGTGAGCCCTGACCGGCTGTGCCCGTGGCCGGGGGCGCCCGTGACCTCGGCGGTCCGCGTCGGCGTCACCTCACCTGTCCTGTCTCACCCGGCGCCTTCAGAGGCATCCCAGGTCCTAATCGCTCTGCCCATGTTTCGGCACCGCGGACAAGCTGTTAACCTGTCTATGTGCTGCCCCTTGATCCGCGCTTTACCCATAAAAAGAAAGATTTTTGCTCCCCAAGAACCAATTTTCATCACCCCCAGGTTGGGGGTGGGAGAGCGATAGCGACTTGGCAGAGAATGTTCTAGAATGACCCCTTCCTGGCAGTGAGGGAGGCGGGTGTGGACCCGGTCAGGGGACCTCAGGCTCAGCCCTGACTCTGCTCCTGGACAAACTGCTCCACTGCGCCGGCTTCTTCTTGCCCAGCTGTGGAAGAGGTTTCAAATGTTGCCTCTGGGCCTCCCTGGCGGCCTAGGGGTCAGTCTCAGGCTGTCCTCCCTGCGGCCTGAGTTCGATCCCCGGCCGGGGAGGGGGCCCACAGGGCACAGCAGCCCTCTCCTGCCTCCAGCTGCTCCCTCAGCAGTGTGCTTCAGTGGATCCGCCTGCTCTGCTCCCCGCTCTGTCTCTGGGGAGTCCTCTCATCCCTGCACCTCTGGTCTGCACCCAGCTCTTCTACAAATAAATAAATCTTTAAATCTGCTCCTGGGCGGGCTTGGGATGTCTACGTACTCACCAGGAGACTGCGACCTGCGCACGCTAAATACTGGCTGGTTTTATTGGTCTTCAGTGGCACGGGAGGGGCCTGTGGGGGCAGGGCAGGGCAGGGCAGGGCGGGCAGGGCAGGGCGGGCAGGGTAGGGCGGGCAGGGCAGGGCAGGGCAGGGCAGGGCAGGGCGGGCAGGGTGGGTCTGCAGGCTCCTGCTCCAGGAGGTCCAGGCCTCCGGCCTCAGCCAGTGGGATCAGAACCTCCAGGGCTTATTCAGGCAGAAACCACAAGCAACACTGGCCTGATATAAAATATGCGCAGCGCCACTGTCTTAATTAGATGTACATGTCTCTGAGGGTATAAATAAATGCCTCTTTCCTGATATGTCTGATTTAATAGCCTAATAACGGAGGAATGTTGCCCAACTCTAATTCTGGGGGTGCAGGAGAAATTAATACATTCAAATATTTAAAGCTCAACAGCAATTAACAACACATTTAAAACGACTTTCCGAGTTTCAACTCTCTTTATCCGGATGGGGCAGGACGCAGCCGAGCGCCATCCTGGTTTCAGCCTAACCGGCCTGCACCCTTGCTGGAGGCGCTGCCCAGTCCAGTGCTGGGGCAGTGGCTTGGCCGCAGGCGGAAACTCAAGCCCCACGGAGCGGCCTGCTCCTTTGCCCCTCTCCTTCCTCGGATGCCGGTCCCCGCCGCTCCCTGTGTGTCTGCCACACGTCCACGCCACTCTGCCGCACAGGAGGCTCTCAGGCCCGGAATCAGAGGATGCCCCTGCAGTGGCCTCTGGGCCAGAGCCTGCGCCCCCGCCGCCTTCGTGTGACTGTCGAGAGGACGTGACTGTGAGCCCCGCTGCCCGCAAGGGCCCCCAGGGGGCCGCCAGGAGTTGGGGGCCCACTCCGTGGCAGCTCAGACCCAGCTCCCTCGTGCACCTGTCTGGTGGGCAAAGATGGGGAGCAGCGGGGGAGGAGCAGGAGGCGGGATCAGCTCCAAGGAGGGGTCACTCTGGCCAGGCTGGTCTCCCCTGCAGAGGCCCAGCGGGGAACACTGAACGGAAAGGGGACAGAGCGAAGGAGAGTGAGTGGGCCTGGATGGGGCCACCTGCTGCGTCTGGATGTTCAAGGACAGGGTGCCCTCGGGGCGCGCTCGGCCCTCCCTTCTCGCACTGCTGAGTGCGGCAGACCCCCATGCCCCTCCGAAGGGTCTCCCCTGGCTCAGCCGGGGCATCGGCCTCGCCCAGGGCCGTAGGGCCGGGTCTGCGGCAGGGGACAGCACCGCAGCTGCGGGCTCGCATGGGCAGGGGGCCCGGCCGGGGAGTGGGCCCAGGACGGGTCTACTCAGTTTGGCCTATTAGTTTAGCTTCTGTTTTGTCCGGCAACTTGAGGGACAAGAGGGTATTTAGCAGCTTCTGGGTAGCAGGGTCTCAGTGGGGACCCTTCGGGGGGCGGTGGGCACTTTGGGGCGGGGTCTTCCTGTCCCGCGGGGCCGGGGGATTCTTTATGGAGTGATGGAGACCCCCGAGCAGCCCTCGCCTCCTTGCCAGCATGCTATTGGACGGCCAGAGCGTTGCCCTAGTTCAGCCTGGGGCTCCCTCCCAGAGAACAAAAGCTGGGGTGCCAGGCCTGGGGGGCATTGCTTCCAGCTTCAGAGCTCCAGGGGTGCTAGCTGGGACAAGCGGGGACCAGGTCACTGCCCCCTGGCCACAGCCTGGAGGTGGGGAGTGAGGGTTGGGGTCACGGCATCCCTCGCTCCTTGGACAAGACCCGCTTGCAGCCTTCCCCAGGCTCGAGAGGGCAGAGAGGCCCTGACCTGCCCACGGGCCAGCGCCTCGGCCAGGAGACGCCAGGGCGGTGCACCTGAACGCCGGCGGGCCCAGCCAACCTCCCGCTCCTGGGATCGCGCAGACGCCCCAAAAGCCTGAGGTGCAGCTATAGGGGATGTGGGAGATTTGTATAATAATGAGGGGCTCTCGAAGGCCAGAACAGCTCTCAAGACTCTGAGGAATGAAGTTATGAAAGTAGAAAATTAAACTTGCCGCTGCTCACTGCTCCGGGCCTCCCACGAGGCAATCACAGCGGCATGTGCCAGGCGGCCGGACCACATGCCGCGGACACTCACGGCGGCCTACCCACTGCCCAGCCGGGGCAGGAGCCTGAGGGAGCTGGGACGCGCCACCCAGCTCCCTCCCGGGCCGAGAAGGGGTGGTGCCCAGCTGCTGGGCGGCCAGCCTCTCATCTCATTCCGGGACCTCAGGCCTCAGGCCCCGGCCTGGGCCCCACCCTCGGGTTCTGGGGTTCTCCATCTCTGCTGAAAGTGGGGTGCAGCTGGGGGTGGGGGGCACCACCACCCTCTGCTCTGTCACCCCTCGTCCAGCCCCAGGCCTGGCCCTGCCCAGCAAGCCCCCGCGTGACTCCTGCCTGCTGGGCGGGCCGCACCCGGGCCTGGGCCTCGTGAGGGGCCTGCGCTGCCGTGTTTTACTGCCACTGTGAAAAGCGGCACCAGGGACCTGACTTTTCTAAAGGATTTATTGACACACACAGGAACTGGGGCACAGGCCAGAGGTGCGCGGGGGGTGAGCGGAGTCACCAGAGACAGAGCGGGGAGCAGAACAGTCGGATCCACCGAAACCCACTGCTGAGGGGAGCAGCAGGGGGCAGGAGAGTCTGCTGCGCCCTGGGGGTCTCTCCCCGGCCAGGGATTGAACTCGCGCTGCGGCGGCTGCAGAGGCCCCACGGTGCGGCGCTCAGCCCCTGCGCCACCAGGGAGGCCCTGCACGGATCTGACTTGGGAGGTGATACAGGCAGGCCCTGGTCACCCCGCAGGGGACAGTGAATTTTCTGGCCCTGGGGCTGCGGAGGGGGTGCTTAAGGAGCTCGCCGGGCTAACAGCAGAGCTGGCGGGGCCTGCCGGCGGGGCCCGACTCCTCGCCCCACCCGGGGGTCCAGGCCCGCGCCCTGCGATCCTCACACGCGTTCCTTTCAGGCCACGTTCCTGCTCACGCGGTGCCAGCTAGCTGGGGGGTTCTCAACCGAGCCCCTTGTTGGGGGCCGCTGTCCGTGCGTTAGAGTCCCCCGCGGCGGCGCCTACCCCCAGACACCAGTGAGGCCCCGAGAACGGCGGCCGCAGCACCAAGGCCGGAGCGCACCCTCATTTCCAGCAGTTTCAGCGAGCTGCTTGGCGGCCTCGGCGTCATTTCACAGGGTGACCGCTGGGGGACCGGGACGGGCGCCTGCGAGTCTGTGCGTGGCCTCCGGCCGGGCTTCCTCTGGCCTCTCGGGCCTCTCCCCAGCCGCGTGACGCTGCCCCGAGAGCCTGCCCCAGGCCCCGTGTGAGCACCTGCACACAAGCACGCGCGCAGGTGTGCGCAGTCAGCACGCCGCCCACACCCGCGCCCTCTGCGTTAACAAGACCAAGGCCACAGGAGATGGCCCCAGAGGCCAGGGGAGTAAAGCCTGACCCGCTGCAGCCGCCACGCAGCCCAGGCCTGCGCCGTCACCGCCGCTCTGGGGAGATGGGCTTCCCGACTGCCAGCTGCCTTAGCTCACAGCTGCCTCCACCTTGAAGCCTTCTGTGCTTGTCCCGGCCAGGCCAGCTGTCCCTGCCCTACTGGTCACTCAGCCGTGCAGACCTGCTGCTTGCTCTGAGGGGTGAGGTCCCCCCACCCTACAGCAAGACTGTGCCCTCCTCGAGGGGAGGATTATGCCTCCAGACTTAGGTTCCCGGAGCCTGAGCACTTGGCCCCGCGCCTGCACCGGGCAGGAGGCGGGAGGGAGTCAGGGCCACCGCGTGGGCCACATGCCGTTCGCGGCTGGTGCTCTGGGACAGCTCCTCCGAGCAGCCTCCGCTCACCCTCGCCCCCACCACCACCGAGGCCCAGCCCTGCGCCCTCTCAGCACCCACCCCTGCACCGCTGGCTTGAAAATGGGCGTGGTCTGGGGTAGCTCGGGCTTGTCACCGCAGAGGACAGTGGCCACCACGCAGGCATCTCCTGCCAGACGCCCCTCTGCCCTGAACCCAGACGCCCAACTCTGCCCTGGGCCTCGCCGCCCTCTTGTGAGGCCCCAAGGCCTGAGTCTGCGGCTCTGCCTCTGTCGGCCCCGGGTGAGACGGGAACCTGCCTTGGGCTCCAGTGTCTGAAAGCGGCGGCTGCAGACACACGGCCGGAGACGCGTGGGTCACGCACGCCCGCTCCACCATCTGTGTCACTTCTTATCGCTGCGATGAACGTCAAGTTCTATCAAAATATAGAAGAGCCATTTCGATGCTGCATTTGCATATCCAAGGGCTGGATCGTGGTTTGTATAATCAAATTAGAGAGAACTGGAAAAAGGGAGCACATTTAAATAGCTTCCAAAATTACCTTGAAGATGCACGTTACAATCTGAAGGGCCGTCGCCTCCCAGATCTTCACAACAAGTGACATGCTAACCGATCGTGACAGCTCCGTCCCCGTCGCAGCGTCGTTCTCCATCCTCTTTGTCGCCTGCACAGAGCGGAAGTCCCCACCCGCCGGGTTCCTCTCCCGCCACCTGCGAACCTTGCTACACTAACAGGTGGAGTCTATGTGCCACTGACAACCGCCCCCCCCACCGTAGCTGATCCAAAGCAGCAGCCTGGGAGGAGCCTCACACTTGCAGAGCAGGAGGAAAGTCCTGGTCAAGGGCGGGGGCCCGAGGGTGCTGACGTGACAGGGCCGGGAGGGACGAGGTGGCCTTGGCCGCCATCACCCTCCAGGACAGGATGCTGCGGCCAGGCGTCGGCCTTCCCTGCAGGAGGCAGGCTGCCTCCGAGCGGACAGGCAGTGGGCAGCGCATGGCGTGGGGGCTCAGCAGAGTCGGCATGCCCAGAGACGGGGAGCTGGGGTGACCCCTGCCCATTGGGCTGGACTCGTCATCGTGGGCGGGAGAGTTGTTTCTGCTTCTCTCCACGAAGAGGACTGTCCGGACCTCCTATCACACCCTCCTTTGGATCAACAGGCAAAGGACGACAGGAAAGAAAAACCCCAAATGCCCGAAATTAATCCCAAAAGAAAGAACCCTCATTTTTCAATCAGTCCACGCTTCGTCCTGAAACCCTTGGACAGAGAGACCTCTCTTTGGTCATATTTTGCCTTTTCTTATTTTTCGCTCCAGGGTGAACTATCTAAATTTTGAATGTAACCGAACGTCGTATGGTCTCCCCCCTATGTCGCTGATACAGCAGGACGGCGAAGACTTGGTGGGAAGGGAAATGGCGCTCGGCTGGGAAAAGGCAGGGCGGGCATTTATTTCTAAACGGCTTTTAAAAACTATATTTGAAAGTCCTAAATTCAATTTCACATGTCCAGAATGGCATAACCTGATTTTAGCGTATTAATTAGCAATAAAAGTAGTGTTTTGCCTCAGACAAAGAAATAGAGTAATTAACTTAAGGAGGAAACGACTCGATGACTCTCCTTCCAGGGTTCTGAGTGGCGACCGTCAGCATCAGCGCCGCGTGCAAAGCGACTGCTGTGGGGCGGCTTGAAGTTCGCTGTTAAACACCCAGCAGCCGACCGGCGGTCTCCGAAGCCGCGTGTCTCCACTGGGGGATGTGGGGAGGCCAGGCCTGGGTGACCGCCGAGGCTGGCTCGAGCGTGCAAATACCTGTGAGTGAGTCCACACCCTGGTGCGCGGGGAAGCAGGTGCTGTCTGCTCGTGCCAGACGCCCGCGCTGGCATTTCACATACTTGTACCTTTGAACCAGGAGCGTTCTGTCACACTTCACAGCACCAGTCCCGGGGGAAGCCGGTCTACCGAGTGGTTATATAATGCCGAGTGCACAAATATGCATGAGAGGTCGTTATTAGCACAAGACGATGCTCGAAAGGTTCAAGTGTCTCTTACGGAGATGTTCTAACGTGTCGGGTGACAGTAAATCAAAGTCTCCAGGCTTTGGTTGCTCCTTCCAAGTTTTCAAGAAAATGGTGATTTCAGAGCACTGACAACATTTCCTCATCCCCTCGTTCATCGACGGGTAATTAAGGAGATGCTCAGTGACCAGAGGTGGCGCTGAGAGGACTCACCAGAGAGAGCGGGGAGCAGAACGGGCGGATCCACTGAAATCCACCACCGAGGGGCGCAGCGGGAGGCAGGAGAGGTCTGCTGCGCCCTGGGGGTCCCTCCCTGGCCGGGATCAAACGCAGGCAGCAGCGGTGTCGGCCTGAGACCCAACCCTTAGGCCACAGGGAGGCCCGTGCCCGTGTCCACACAGGGGCCATCGCATCCAGCTCCCTGTGGACCTTGGAGCTAAGGCCCAGGAGCCTGAGCTGGGCCCCACATCGGGTCAGGTCCTGCGCTCCAGACCGGAAATGAGACCTGACCCTGGGCCAGCACCTGACCAGCAAGGCGGGGCCTCCTGGAGCCTCAACCCCGAGCACAGAAGCTTCCTGCAAGCGTAAGAAGCGCTGCTCTGGGGCCGTCTCCTACTTTAGAACCGGGCGTTTCCACGGGAGCTCTTACTGCGTCCGCAGAAGCACAGCCCCTGAAGCGTGACTCGCCTTCGGCACTGACTTCCTTCCACTCTGCCGGGGAAGCACGTTTTCCTCTGCAGGGCGGGTTCTCCACTCCCTGCTGGGAAAGGAGAAAAGACAAGGAACAGAAACAAAAACAAAGGGGCGCGGGAAGCAGCTGCTCCCGCATCGGCCACGTCCTGCTGACCCTGGTGGACGGCCCTCCGGCGAGCGGCGGCCTTCTCTTGAGTGTCCGCTCCGGGCTCCAAGCCTGGGCCCAGGGAAGGGCCGGGCCCGTCCGGGCGCGCTCGGCCGCCCAGCCCAGCCGCAGGTTCTCGGAAGCCGCGGCTCTGAGCGCAACAGCAGCGGAGCGGGTCTCGCTCCCCCGCACCACTCCGAGGCGGCCCCCACCTCAGCGCGCTGCTGGTCACTCGGGCCGCCCACCCTGCCTTGGCTTGCCCACCCCGAGGCGCGGGGTTCAGGGGAGCCGCAGGCCGCCCCGTGCGCTGATGCCTCACTTCCCGTCCTCCCTTCATCCCGGCCGGCGGTGCCTTCTGCTGACTTGCCTGAGGGCCGCCCGGAACACAACACCCATGACAGGATGTCTCTCCTTGTGCGAAACCAAAATAGGCCTGGCCTCTGGCTGGCCGCTTCCTTTCTAAACTTGGACCTGCGAGGCACCGGCGTGGCCTCTGGCGCACCCCCGCCCTGCCTGCCCGCCAGGCCGAGAGAGGTTGCAGGCTCTGCCTGCTCGGAACCAGCTCCCACTCCAGCCGCCCCCTGACCCACCGCCCTGGGGTCTCAAACGTGGTGTTCCGGCCGGTATGCCTCCTGCCAGCAAGGAGGTTAAAGAAGCCCTTCCCGGGCTCGGAAAGGGGCTGGGCACATTCTGGAAAAGCCGCTATTTCGGTCGTCTCGTCTTCCCTAACAGAAGCCCCTCTGGACCTAGGGAGAGTGGGCGAGGCCCACGGGCAGTGCCTGGGCCGGCCCCTCCTGTCCAGGGTCCAGCAGGCTCGCCCGCCTGCCCGCTCCCAGTCGGAACAGAGCCCCGGCCCAGCGACTTGGCGCAGGGTCCTAGCAGAGACTTAATTACAATTACACATGTGCAAGAGAGCAGCAAGGTCCGCCCCCGCCACGCCAAGCAGGGCGGCCCCTGGCCCCTTGAGCAGCTCCGACCCAGAGACCAAGCTGGTCGGCTCAGCCCCTCCCCAGCGGCGCTGATCTCGAAACCGGCTGGCCTCTCTGGGCGGCCCTGTCGGCCGACCCTCTTCATTCAGAGAGCTGTTTTATTTCTGGATGCCCCGATTGTTAGAAAGTTTTCCTTCCCCCTATTGTCCTTGCTGGGCCGTTTCTCCCTGCGCCCTTCGGACACACTTGGCTGCAGTGAGCGGCTCGCTGGACTGGGCCGTGGTGGCTCTTGTCCTCCGGTCCCCTCGGCCCTCCTTCCTGCTGCTCCGTCACGCCAGCTGGCCTGGCCCCTGAGCCCCCACACCCAGCAGCACTTTCACCGAAGCCTTGTCATTAGGAACCAGTGGATGGCCCCTCCAGCCTTTTCTTGACGCTTCCTCTAGGATGCGACTTCTGCCATTGTCCTTCAGACTCCTGCTGGGGGGAAGGGCTGGCCGCTGCCCGGGTCGGAAGGGCATGGGGTGGACGCCTTGCCCCACCCTGCTCAGCCCAGCGCCTGGGAATGTTCTCACTGGCGCACTTAGCCCTGTCCCGGGGCGGCCGGAGGACATGTAATCCCTGTAGTATTTTGGGTGTGTGATCCCATCTCTCCTGCATGGCCCTGCCCCCGCGGTGCCTGTGAGGGTGGGTGCAGACGCTTGCATCTCTGGGGGTGTGGTCTGACCAGCACCCAGCCCAGGCGCCTTCCTGCCCGCCCGGAACATTCTATTTCCACCAGCGCGGACGCTCTCCACGGGCTGGTCCAGCCGCACCTCGCCCGAGCTTGTGGTTGGACAAATCTGCCCCTCCCCCCTCACATGCCTGGCGGGTGAGCCGGCCTCTGCTCCGCTCCTCTCGTCACTTGAGTGTTTTCAGACTCTTGTGCATCCTGTTCATTCACGCCCATGTGCGTCTTCATTGTTCCACTGACCGTGGCTTTCTGAATCCAGTGCTTCCATGGGCCTCTGCATTTCCTCCAAGCTTCCACCATGCAGAGGCTCCACATGTGGCGAGTTCGTGCTTCAAAGGCAGAGTGGAGTGGGGAGAGGGGCTCCGGTTCGGAGCCAGCCTGGCGTGTGCACTGGGCTTGGGGGCGGATCCCGTCCACTCATGGTCCGAAGGCAGGTTCCAGGTCCACCGGGGCGGGATGCCAGAGTGGACGGGTGTTAACCCCAGCGCAGGCATGGATGTGGCTGCCAGAGGGAGACCATGTGCATGGGATCCAGCAGGGGTGCAGCACACACACATGCACACGTGAAAACACGAGCACACCCACCTGCCAGCGCATACACCCTGCCTGTCTCCGTGCGCTGAGGGGCCTACGAGCAGGGCCCTGGTCTTGGTTCCTGAGTAAGGGGATCGGCGCTCCCTGGAGTCGGGGCTGTTTGGGGCTGCTCAGGGGTGCCGGGGAGGGCCCTGCAGCCAGAAGGTGAGGACGTGCTGCCCAGAGCCGGGGAGCCTCTCTCCCAGGGCAGAGCTGCAGTGCACGGCCCCGGCGAATACTCCAGGGTAACCCAGCGCATGAAGTGCTGCGCATAGTCCCGCCGCATCAGCCTGCAGCCCTGAACAAACACCCCAAGGCGGCGCAAGGAAGTGTTCGGTCCAGAGGCATTCCAGCCGTTTACCCAGACCCTTCCCACCCAGCCCTGCCCTGGGATGCCCTGGAATGCAGCTGCACCCAGTGCTCCTCCAGGTGAGCAGGGTGCAGCCCCTGCGGTGGGCAGGGCATCTCCGGGCCCTGCACCCACACCCATGCCGGCTGTCTGCTGTCCGCTGTCCCTGTCCGCTCAAAGGGAAGCCCAAGTGTGTGTGTGGGGGGGGCTTCTGCACAGGAGCTGGCCCCTGTGCCCAACGTCGAGTCCAGAGGCGAGGCAAGGCTGAGCGACGGTCCCCAGCCCAGGAGGCGACGCGTGACCACCGCGACGGCTCGGTTGGTCCGAAACCATTCCCAAAATTATAAGGAAAAAGAAAGAGAACACGGTCACCTTTACAATGACGGTGGAGCGGCAGGCTCGGCGGAGCCGCACCCGCTTGACCGCTGGCTGCGTGGCGCGAAAACCACCTGCCCAGGTTGCGTCCCCAGGCCCCAGGCCGCCTTCCGGGGGCGCCGGCCCAGCGGGGTGTCCTCGTCAGCGGCCTGGCCTGTCTCCCCACCTCTGTCTCCCCACTGCTGCCTTCGTGCCTCGGGGCCTGGGCGGGCGCGCTCAGCCGGTGGCGCGGTCAGCGCGCTCCCTCCGCGCTCGCCTGTCCGGTTGTGGGGATCAGCCGCTGCCCGGGTCAGCCAGGCTCCAAGCTGTGGTGAAGTCCTTCCCACGCCGTCCCTTCCCCGCAGAGCCTCTCCCTGGGGGCGCACGGTCAGCAACGTGAGGCCGGCCCGTGTCCGGGACCGCGCGGCCTAGTGAGGCTGCCGACTTGGGGTCCAGCCCTTCCCGGGGGCAGCTTCCACTACCCTGGCGCCGCCCGGCCCCGGGCCATCCTCGCCAGCGCCGTGCGGGCAGCGCCAAGCCCGTGGGCCGCGCGGACGCCAGACGGCGGGAGCTCGCTGGCCGGCCGCCCCTCTGCCCCAGAGGCCTTGGGCTTCAGAGCCCCGAGCAGGCCTGGCCCCGCCCCGCCCCGCCCCCGGCTCCCTCCAGCAGTAGGAGACTCGGGACCTCCACCCCGCCCTTCCCTCCCTCGGGATCCCCGTGGTGGCTCGCCCTGCGCCCCGCCCTGGCGGCTCTGCGGCTGGCTGCTGGCTCCTCCGTTGGCCCCGCGCCTCGTGCCTCGGGGCGCTGCTGCCTTCTCGCCCCGCGGGCGCTCTCCGACAGGACTTCTTGTCAGGCGGGTGGGCCCTGGGGCTGAGTGGAAAAGGGGGGCACCGCTTCCGCTGAGAGCAGCTGGGAGGACCTGTGTGAGCGCGTGCTCCTGAGTGCGTGTGCGCGAGGATGTGGGCATGTCTGCGGGTGTGTCCGGAGGTGTGGACATCCCCAGCTGGGCGCCACGCCTCCCCTCTGCTGGGATCAGAGGGAGCAAGGAGGATGGAGCGTTTCAGAGGGAGGAGGAGGAGGGAGGAGGAGGAGCGGGCTGGCTCCGGGCGCACAGGGCCCTCCCTCTGGGTGGCAAGGGGGGCCGGGCTGCTGCAACCCGCGGCCTTCGGCCTGGGCAGTCAGGGGGCAGTGGCCGCACCCACTCTCTGAGCAGCACGGCTGCCCCACTCCCAGCAAGCCGACCCCTAGGCCCGCCCTCGCAAACCTGAGTTTCTCGTCTGGGGTAGGGACCCACCCGTGGGGCGAGGACTGGCTGCTGGGACCTGGACAGGCCCCGGAAGCGGCCTGCAGTCAGGAGGTGCTCTGGGGCCCCTGCCGCCTCAGCGGGGGCGCAAGCTGAGCTCCCCACAGCGGCCTCCTGCGGGGAGGAAATGAGCGAAGAAAGGCAAAGAAGGTGGTGGAGCTCTTGGCTGGTTGGAGGCTGGGCCCCGCGCCTGGGAGTTGACCTTTGGGGTCCCTGTGTGGTTTAATGCTATGACCACCTGATGTCCCGCCGTATTGGCTGCGAATCGATCTATCGATTTCCTGCAAGCCGCGTGCTTTCACTCTCTTGGCTGGGCCGCAGCCCTGCCTCTCTGGCAGTAACAGATGTTTGCCTTACGCCGTCTGGGGACTCGCTTCCATGCTGTCAGGGAAGGGAACCTCGTCACTGGCACGTCCCGTTCTCTGCTCTAAGGAACGGCCCCCAGGGCGGGCTGAGCGCCTGGGTGTCTCCTGGCCACCTCACTAAGGCCCCGCGGCCTACCTCCTGGCTGGGAGGTGTTCGGGCTGGGGCCAGTGGGGGGAGTCGGGGTGCAGTGGGGAGCAGCAGAAAGGGGCACTGTGTGCCAGTGGCTCTTGCCTCTCCCCTGGGCCCAGAGGACCAGCTGACTAAGCCCTCCCGGTGGCTGGACGCGTTGAGAAACAGTGGAAATGAGGTCATTGGCCAGCGAGATTCACTTCCTCTGGACGTTGGTAGCCAGCAGGAGAAAAAAACTGCAGGTCCAGCCAAAGTGCCTCTGAATGCCCTCGTGATCTTTATTTTTGCTAACAGAGTGCAATCCGCTCCCCCCACCCAGGCGTGAGCTGTGCTCAGTGGTCCTGCGTCTCCACGTTCGCCCGGACACGGGCTCCCGGACACTGGGTCTGCCCAGATGGTGTCCAGCAGGCCCCATCAAGCTTCCAGAAGCCAGACAGAGTCCTCGGCGCTGTGTTCAGTGGTTTGCATTTCTGAACCCACATCGCAGGGTTTGGCCCCAGGCTGGCAGCATCCATGCCAGCTCCACATGCACTTTGGGGAAACGAAAGTCAGCTCCCCAAGATGGAAAAAGGAAATGAATCTAGCTGGCGGTGTGCCTTTGTCCCCTCTCACCCGCGGCCCCCTCCCCAGGCCCCTTCTGGGCCCTGCTGAGCTGCAGGCTGTTCTGGGCCTGCGCGAGCTTTCTCCAAGGCAGGCCGTGTCCGAGGACCACCGGAGGTGCGGCGAGAGCGAGTGTCTCGGTCCCCACCCCCAGCAGCACCTCCTGGGGAAGGCCGGCCCTGTCTCAGCCACGATTTCGAGGCACTTCCTCAAAGTCTCCCTCTCGCTGTCCCTGACGACGGCCGCGGTGTCCTAGCAGCTTGCCCTGACGTCTTGTATTTTCACTCCTCACACTTTCAGTCTCCATGCGTCAAGAAGACTGCTTCTCTTAATAATTAATTACGCCAGCTATTTAAAGCCCCGGCGGCTATAATCAGAACCCTCAGTGTTACTTGTCTCTTACCAGAGAGCACTAGCTCTGGGATGATCAACTTTGAGTCCCACTGGTCTGAAAGAAACTTAGAAACGAATCAGTTTCTTCTCAGCCTTTATGTAAGCACCACGACCATTTTTCCCCCTGGAAAAATGTCCCTCAGTCGTTTTATATAGAGGGTTGCTAATATTTCACACCCTCACATTCCGGAAATTCCTATGCAGATTACATGAGGGGGACCACAGTGTGGGGACCAGAGGGCCCCACCGGCTTCGAGGGGCTGTTTCCTGGCTGGGCCAGGCCCACTTCTCGCCTCCTATGACCTGACTCAGCGGTTGCTCCCGTCTTCTGGGTCTGCCCCCTTCCCCAGCCGTGAGCTCCTCAGGCTGAGATTCATTGGCAAAGATGTTTAGAAGGGGCCAGGAATTCGGCTATAACAAACCTTCCAGTGTGTTTTTATTTAACTTGGGCTTCCCAAAACTTCGGGGCGTGAGAACGTGCCTCGTGTCCCAGAAAAGCCGTCAAAACACAAGCGAAAGATGACCTGGAATCTGGTATTTAATTATAAAGACAGTCAGCAGCTCCACGGGCCAGAGCAGCGATGTTAATGGCGCATGGTAAGCTCTTGCGTGCTCGGTGTCGATGTGTAAGGCCCTTTCAAGGAGCTTTCCAGGAACGGTGAGCTGCGCGGGTGCAGCGGGCACGGCGGTGGCTGTGGGCGAGGGCCGCAAGCGCCGACTCCGGGCCCTGGGCCGAGGGGGCAGGGGGAGGAGCCTGCGGCCCGGGGTCCCTGCCTCGCGGAGCCTTCCTGGCGGGACCCTCGCCGGCATGGGGACGAGCCGGCCCTGCTTCCCGAGTCCTCTAGGACTGCTCCGTGCTGCCGAGCTGGGCACCCTTCCGTCAGGGCCTGCGGCTGGCCAGCGAAGCCGCAAGTAGGTACTGTGTCCCCCGCTCCCCCCACTGTTCAGGCCCCTGCGTGTCCATTCCAAAGGGCTGCTGTCCTGGAGAACATCTGCGGAGCCAGCCAGGTGCAGGGCGGGCGGAGCCATCGCTGGGCGATGGGCTGGAGCTCGGTCCAGTCCTGACTGACCCTGTGTCCCCGTCTCCAAATGTGCAAGCGCCCAAGTCCCCCTTTCCCTCCTTTCCCTGCTGACCGGTGTCAAGGAGCGAAGCCCTTGCCCCCCCCCCCCCCCCCNGTCAAGGAGCGAAGCCCTTGCCCCCCCCCCCCCCCCAGTCATTAGGGGATGCTGTTTGCCGGTGGGGCCCGCGGGCAGCGGGTGGCACCGCACTCTCCGAGGGGTGCCCTGCGGGTGACTGGGCGAGCGGGCCCCTGGGCCAGCGGCAAACTGGTGCGGAGGGCGGTGGGGCGGCGAGTGGGCGTGGGGGGCAGGCGTTGGGGGCGGCCTCACACTCGGCGTGGGCAGCCGGGGTGCGTGTGTGCGAGCTACACTGTGAGCGTCCACTTCTGCCTTCAAGCACACGGCCGCTTCCTGCACACTCGGGCTGCTGTCTCAGCCCTGCCGCCTCCACGGGCCCTCGACCCGGACTTCTGTTGTTCGGCCGCCCCACGCGGGAGCTGTGCTGCCGCCTCCCAGCAGCCCAGCCGAGGGCTGAGTGGACGGACCCGGGGCAGCCCCGGCAACAGCCCGCTGGGCCCCGAGTGCCGCGAGCGTCCACGCCACGACCTCCTCTGGCACACGCGCGGCGCAGGGTTTGCATCTGCAGACCATGCTCGTGGGGTGCAGCAGCTCTCTGCGCACGGGCCCGGGGAGGGAGGGGAAACGCTGGCACGCTGAGGCCCTGTCGAGGGGCTGGTGGTGGTGGGGGCGTGGGGACTCGTTGTTCCGGGGAGAGGAGCGTTCCCGGGCTGGTGAGCAGCGAAGGTCAGCTGGGGGAGCCGGGCCTTGGCGGACAGGCCCGGGCTGTGTGGACGCGGGGGAGAGCATTCCGGAGGGACCAGGCGCAGGGCGAGGGGGCAGCACAAAGGGGCCTGTGTGCAGAGCCCGGCCTGTCCTGCTTGGCGCTGGGCGGGCCGGCCTATCAGAGGCGGCTTTGTGTGTGGGGCCAAGCACCAGCCTCCCGCCGGGCTGCGCCTCTGAATTCTCGCATTCAAGGCCCCACGCGTGAAGGCACAGAGCGGAGGTTTTCTTGCAGCTCAGCAGTTTCCGCGCGGGTCCAGTTGGATTTGCAGAGCACGCGGTGGGCGGGCAGCGTGCCTGAGCCCCCTGGCCTGGCTGAACGCGGCTGAGAGCCGTGCCTGCAGTTTCTCAGCCACTGGGACTTTAGCCCCAAACACTAAGAGTGGGTTCTGGGAGGAAACCACGAGGCCTTGATTGGGGGGGGGTCCTTTTCCAGAATAGCCACGGAGGAGCCATAGGAGCTTCCCGGCGTTGCGTTCAGGTGGCCAGGGCCACCTTGTAGCGGGGAAAGTGGGGTGCCGGTCAGAGGCAAGGGTGTGAAAGGATTCACAGAGACAGAGTGGGGAACAGGAAAGAAAGATTTATTGAAATTCCCTGCAAGGGACAGGAGGTGAGATGGAGTTACTGTCTGCACCCCAAGAAGGGCACCCCTTTGGTGACCTGTTACCTGCTGGGGTGTCTGGGCTCGGCGCTGACCTTTGACACCGGCTGTGTCCCAGCCTTGTTTTGCACTCACGGCCGAGGCGATGGGCTGGTTTCCTTGGCAACTGTGTTGAGTCCCTTTATCTGTTCCAGCCTCCAAGCCTTCCTTGGTAAGGACACCCTGGCAGGAGCCCTGCCCAGCTCACCAGGAGATGTGAGATCCCACAAACACTGACTCACCCACCCGGAGGGCCTGGGCGGGTCTCAGGGTGGAAGGGGGTGTGCTGGGACATCCTGACAGTTAAGCAGGACGCTCTCAGCTCCCCCAGCTCTTTGCATGGGGCATGAGATGTGAGACTCATTCTCTGTGTCCGTTTTTGCTGCTGTAACAAGTAACCGAAATGCAGCAGCTTAAACCAGAACAGACGCACTCGCTCTGGCCCTCGAGAGCAGCTCAAATGGGCCCCAAACCAAGGAGTGGGCGGACCTCGGTCTTTCTGGAGGCCCCGAGGGTCTGTTTGTTGCTTCTGCACCTCCTGAGGGCTGCCCCGCAGCCAAGGGCATGGCGGCCTCTTGCTCCAGGCCCCATCGCTCAGACTCCGACCTTCTCGCTCGTGGGATCATGCAGGGGGCGCTTCCCCGCTCGGCCCTAACCCCACGCCAGCCGGGTCCCTTTGCCTCGAGATGCCGTGGCCATGGGTTCTGGGGATGGGGCACCAGGACGTGGGGAGGGCGCTGTTTTGTCTACCACATACTGCAAAAGCATTCTTCTGTAAAAACAAGAATTTTGGAAACTGTGCTGAGTAGGTTTCGTTACAGCAACGTACGGCGTCGTTGACACGCCGATGTACCACCGGCCGTGCGTCTGTGCTGATTTGAGCCACTGCATTTCAGTGACTCGTTCCGGCAGCAGAAGTGGACAGAGTGTCTTACAAGTCACGTCCCAGGGAAGGCGCTCGGGGAGCTGAGGACAGTCTGTTTGCCTGTCACATGAGCGTGCTGACAACTGTCTGCCTCGTCTGGCCAAGACGCATGAGATCACAGCATCTCGGGATCAGGGAGACGGTCTCAGCCCGGAGGGGAGCTGTGCCTGCATGAGCGGGTCCCACTGGACGGAGGTGCGGGTGCAGCACCACAAATTACAGGCGAGAACAGTGGCTCCGGGCTCAGCACAGGCTCTGCAGGCCGCCACACGTCCTGCGCACCGGGGGAGGCGCCTGGCGGGAGCTGAATTCCTCCTGCTGCGTCTGCTGCTCAGGTCCTCGGCCCCACCCTCCCAGGCAGAGGGAGGCCCAGCCTCCGCCTTGCCCACCGGCCACTCGGCCCGCCCAGCCCACATTCCCCAGCTCCTGGGCCTGCTCTGCGGCTCCCAGGGCCACTCATCACGCGCTGGAATCACAAACAGCTGTCTCCCAAAAATAAGCGCGGCCACGTCCCTGGGCCCTGCGCGTTCCAGGGAGGTGGACCAGCTGCCACGGCAGGGGTGGGGCCGCAGCTCCTGTGAGTCAGGGCAGCAGCCGCCGACTTCAGCCCGGGGTGGGGTGGGCGGCCCGCAGCAGGGCGTGGCTCCTTCGTGGATTTTGTCCAAGTGGACGGCCCTTCTGGGCGGCCATTCCGTGGCGCTGGGCACTGGAGCGCGCCTCTGACTGTCCGTTAAACTCTGGACGCGGGCGTCCAGGCTGCTCGGAGTGCTTTCAGCATGAGGCGCGCTCCCCGAAGCCGCCCGCGCCGTCCTCCCTGCCCCAGGCGCTGCGGGACTCGCTTCTGAGGGCTCCATCAGACGCGGCACCGCAAGTCCGCAGGGCAGCTCCCCGAGTCCGCAGGGCAGCTCCCCGAGTCCGCAGGGCAGCTCCCCGAGTCCGCAGGGCAGCTCCCCGAGTCCGCAGGGCAGCTCCCCGGCTCTGCACTCGCAGCCCCTGGCGGAGCCGGCACAAGTCATGGCGGGCCAGAGCTGCTGCCCACCCCGCGGCCTCCCCTGGGCGGCCCTGGGCGCCTTCCTCCGGCTGGGCTCCCCTGCACCCCGAGAACCCTGAGGGCGGCTGCTGAGCTGACCTTCCTGGGCTCGAAGTGGCCGGGTGGTCTCAGACCCCGGGGGCCTGGCAGCCTGGCAGCTGGGGCACAGCTGGGGGCGGGGCCACCGCCTTGTCCGCGCCTGGGGCCGGGGATGGGGCCTGCCCGGAGCCACAGGCTTCTGGGAGCTCTGGGGGCCCCACGGCTGGCTCCAGGGCCGCTGCCTGCAGGGGCTGGCCCTCTCTGGGCTTGCCCCGCTGGGCCGCGCTGCCTGCTGGGGCCCTCACTGGCATGATGCTGACCTCTGTGCCGGTCATGTGCGCCTGTTAACAAAAGTCCCAGAAAAGGTACAGAAGATGCTTTAAAGGTTGCTTGATCTTAGTCCTCAAGGTCGTTGCGGGCAGAAGTGGTGGGTGGGGCTGAGCTGAGATCACAGAGAGCTGCCCGCGTCCACCAGGGCAGCACCGGGCCCGCTGGCCGTCAGTGTGTGCAGGGCAGGGGAGAGAGGGCTCCTCTGGCAAAGCAGCAAGACAAAATACGCCCCACACACAGTACGCACACACATTCGTACACACGCAGACACAGGCTGTGTGCGTGAACACATGCCCACACTCGTGTGAACACACGTGACCCCGCCACACGCGTGCACACACAGACCCCTCAGGTCCGGGTCAGCCGCGGGCTCTGCTTCCTTTGAGGGGCTCTGGCTCCTTCACGACCAGACTCAGCTTTTGTCAAGGCCACATCCTGAGCTGCCCGGGCACGGGGCTGGGGGGTGCGGGGCTGGGGGGCGCGGGTGCAGGGGTGCGGCAGGGCCTGCGCGTGTCTGCAGCCGGGTCCTCCCCGGGGCTTTCGCTCTGCGCTGCGGACCTGCCCATGGCTGCGGGGCCTGCTCCCTGCTTTCTGCCCTCTCGCTTTTTACAGGCCTTCTCCCCTGCAAGTTCTGTCCCCAGCCTTGGAGCTGCGGCTGCTTCTGCGGGACCCCGAGTGAGCTACCGGTTGGGAGGGCGTCTGGGTTCTTTATGGGAGGCATCTTTGAGGGAGGGAGGACCGCAACGATGGGAAGGGGCCTGCAGAAGAGAAGGGCGGGGGCCAGGCGGCCTGCGGGCGGGCGGGAAGGATGCGCGGCTCGTGGCTTGGTGCCCGCTGTGCAGAGGCAGCACGCCGGGTCTGGTCCGGCCGCACAGTCCGTTGGGGACGCAGGCCCCTCTGCAGCTGTGGAGCTGTGGGGACAGCGGGTGCGGGCGGCTTCCCAGGGGCCGTGTCCTGCTGTGCCATCCTGGCCACGCGTGGCCCGTCCTCAAGGCGGGGTCCTGAGCCACCGAGTGGGCCTCCGGCTTCCCCCGCGCCCTCCGGGAGGCCTGGAGCCGGGGCCACAGCTCTGCTGTCCCCCAATTCACCCCACCCCGGGGCTGAGCGGTGCTGAGGTGGCGCTGGCCCAGGTGCGACATGGGGGCGAAGGTGCCTGGACCCCAGGAGCCTGGCTGCCAAGGCTGGCCCGGGTCAGCAGACAGTGGACACTGCCCGAGTGGCTTCCAGCCTGGAGCCTGCCCTTCCCGCCCCTCGGGGAGCTCGACGCCCCTCAGGGCCGCTTCATGCTGCTCGCTCGGCCCTCAGCCCTCAGGCCCACTCGGGCCCCACCGGCACGTGCAGGACGCAGACGGGAGGCGAGGGGCCCAGCGAGGCTGGGTGGGGGACGCGGAAGCAGGCCAGACGGACGCGGCCGGGGACCCTCGCTGCTGTCCGGAGGGGGCTGAGTCCTGGCCTGGCCCTGAAGGCGACGTCGTGCTGCGGGGGCAGACGCACAGGACTGGGTGGACGCGCAGGCTCGGCCACCCCACGAACACGTGCCTGCTGGGAAGCAGGCGTGCGGAGAGTGGCAGGTGGACGCCGGGCCTCGCAGGGGCGGTGAGCCGTGCACGGGTGGCGCTGGCGCTCCAGAGCGGGAGGGAAGTCCACGCTGCAGGCCCGCCCGGCCAGACCGGCCAGACCGGCGAGTGAGCGGGAGGGAAGAACTGGCCCGCCAGGCCGCCTCCCCAGGGACCCAGGGATGGTGCAGGTGCCGCAGCCCTGGGGCGTGTGGGGTTCTCCAGGGCTCCCCTTGAGCACCAGGGAGAGACTAAACTGCCTGTCAGGAGCTTGGGGCCTGGGTCTGGGATGTGGGAGGAACCGGCAACTTGGCCAGGCCAACGCCATCTCGTCGGAACGGCCCCGAGTGGCCGCACCGCAGCAGCCCTGGGGAGCAAGGGTGCACCTCAAAGCTACAGTTCCTGCAGCTGGGGCGTCCCTGTCACGTGGGGGCGTGGTGGCTGGCGCCAGGCCTCTCAGACGTGGCTTGGAGCGGGCTCCTGCTGCAGAGCAAAGCTGCGACTGGCCTGCCTGGGGCCGGAGAGCGGGTGGTTCCAGCCCGGGGCCTGGCCAGTGGCTCCTCCGTGACCAGATGAGGTGGCCCCGATGCCCCAGGGGCTGTGCTTGAGCTTGGCAAGAGCATCCAGCAGACGACACCCCGGGGGCCAGAGACCGGCTGCCTGCAGCCTTGGGCTGGCGGGCGCGGCCTCAGGTCTGCACGCCCGGCTCCGAGGCAGCGGCCACCTGTGTGGCAGCGCGGCGTCCGCGTCTGCGTCCCTCAGCTCGTGCGGCAGAGGCACAGGCCGAGGTGGCCGAGGCGCAGGCCGGAGGCCTGTTTCCTGCTCCTTCCTGGGGATGTTATCGCTCACGCGCCTGTGAGGTGAACTTGGGCCATTTGAGCGTGGAGGGAGATGCACTCTAAGCCGAGCCCTTCGCTGGCGACACGAAGACCCTCAGCGCTGTGCTTCAGGGGACCCGCCTGCTCTGCTCCCCACGCTGTCTCCGGGGAGTCCTCTCACCCCTGCCCCTCTGGCCTGCACCAGCTCTTGTGTGCGTGAATAAATAAATCTTAAAAAAGAGAATTCCTAACACTGGCCAGCACAAGTGGAAGTGAGAGGGAAGAGCACACTCAGTGGCTACCGGAGGAGAAGCACCGAGGCCAGCCGTGCCGCTGCAGCAGAGGCGGGTGGCAGCAGGCAGCGAAGAGCGCAGGGATCTTGGTGCCGGCCCAAGTACCTGGGTATTTTGGAAGAGAACCTGATCGTCGTTGTCAAGACCTGTCGTCGCTCCACCCACCCCGCAATTCTGCTCCGGAGAAAGCTGTGCTTAGGCAGGCAGGCAGGCAGGCAGGCAGGCTCACAGGAACAGAAAAACCCGGCGAACTGTCGAGGGTGCTTCGTCCCAGGAGTCCAGGTTCCGTAGCGTGTCCCACAGTTATTAGGTAGGACGGAGTCTACCCCAGCTCTGTGGAGGGTGCGTGCGAAAAAGGCAAGTACCGCAGTGATCAATTGTAGATGTTTTTAAATGACCTGTGTTCAGCTGTGTATGGACAGAGCCGGAACTATAAAGAAATGCAACCTGCTTTCTGTCGCTAGAGATCTGGCTCTGATTAGCTGTGCATTGTCTTATTCATAAGCGTGTAAGGTGCGTGTGATTACTTTACTTTTCCATACCACCTCTATGGACCTGGGACTCCTCGTGATTCATTTTGCACGGACCCGCATTAAGGGCCTGAAAGTCGATGCAGGATTCGGCGAAGACGGTTGCGAGTTATGTTCTCTTTGGGGCAGTTTGATGTTGCGACTTGATTTAGAAACACGGACGGAGCATGTGTGCGCTTGTGCATGTGCATGTTTCTCCAGGGAGAACCTGGCTCCTCCAGATTCGCGCTGGCTCCCCAGGACGCGTTCGCCTTAGTGTGAGTGCTCCGGCCCGTCACCCGAGATGGTCTCTGCTACTGCCCACAGGAGCTGCAGGAGCCCTGGGCGGTTCTAGGGAGAGGGAAGAGCTCGTTTGCGAAGAACCGGATAACTGAAAGAATAGCCTCCAGGTGGGACCCACTGGCAGCGGGGGTCCCTGGTCATCCTCCAGGATGAGGGTTTGTGAATGACTGAAGCCCCCTCAGCTCGCCGCAGAGGTCGGCCCCCACGGGCGAGGAAGAGGCGCTATTTCTGTCCCTGGGGTCCAGTTACAGTGCCTGGCCTGGGAGCCTTGTTCCCAGTCTGGGCTGTCATCAGAAGGGCCTCTCCAAGGCAGCGCAGGCCGCGGCTCCGCTGTCCCCGCAGGCATGGGACCGGCAGGGCTCTCTCTGGGCCAGTCCGCGGCCACGCCTGCCTCCTGCCTCTCTCCCCTGCAATCTCGTCCGTCTTATTCTCAACTCAGTTCCCCGCTGGGCCGGCCCGGCGCCCGCTCTCTGCGCCTGAGCTGGCCGCCCTCCTCCCCACCCGCTCGGCCATAGAGCCCACTGCTGAGAACTTGTCCCCTCCCCCACACCTGCCTCAGGGCCGGCTCCGGGTTCATCGTGCCTCGGGGACCGTGGGAACAGTCCGTGGAGGCACTGCGGGCTTCGTGGAGGCTCCAAGACCCGGGAGCACGTCAGCGTGGTGACCGCCCAGCGGCCTCCGCTCCTTCGTCCCCACCGGGCCTGGGGTTTGAGCCGGTCCTCCGGTCCCCTCCTCTCGCTGGGGTCGGACAGGCTCTGGCGGGACGCCCTCCTGCCAGTGGGCCGGGGGAAGTTGGGGGTTCCGGAGGCTCCCTAATGAGCTCTGAGCTGGGGCTCAGGGGTGCTCTTCATGGGGCGTCCCTCGTGGCCAAGAGCCAGGGCAGGGAGAGGAGGCCGCTGGCCCCGCAGGTGTGGTGGGCAGGGGCTGCGGTCGGTGGGACACATGCCTGTTTCTTACCAGCCTTTTCGGGCATTTTCTCTGTTTGGTCACCGACAGTTCACATGAAAACAGCTGCACCGAGGTTTCCCCCGATGGTGACACGGCCCTGGGCCCGGGCTTCTGCAGACTGTGCCCGTGCGTGCTGAGCGGCGCTCGAGGAGCGGACGGGGATGCAGAAGCCCGGGGCCGTGGGGCTGCTGTGGGGTTGCTCACCGGAGGAGCCACACGCAGGCCCGGCCACAGCGTACAGACTCGAGGGGCTCAGGGTACTGGGGGGAGGAGGGCCCCCACCAGGGACCAACTCGCTGCGTCTGGAGGGCTGCGCCGTGGTGCAGGGACCCAGAGCGTCCGCCTCCTCGAGGACAGACCACCCAGCCGGCCGGGCAGTGGGCAGCGCTGGGAGGGCTCTGGGGCTCGGTTTGAACTCAGCCGCCATGCCCGGAGGCTCCCAGGCACAGGAGGGGTCCGGCTGCCAGCTGGGACACCCAGGGCCCGAGCGGAGGGCCGGCCCCGACGTCCTCTCTGCTCAGAACCTGCCTGCCCACGGCCCTGGCCCCGACGCACAGGCGAAGCTGCCGCTTCTCAGCCCTCTCCGTGGAAACCAGCAAACTGGCATCGGCTTCTGCGTTTCTCAAACGTTCAGCTGATTTTCTGGAAGCAGCGTCGCATCGCAGCATGGCATTGCTGAGGACTGGGTTTGTGCCTGGGTTGCCAGTCCCCCAAGCACCCCGGGGCGGTCCCCATGGCGCCCCCTTTCTCTGCCCAGTGGGGCCGGGCTGGGCTGCGCCTCTTCCATTGCTGCGCAGTCTCGGGGCCCTGGCCCAGCGGGTGCTGCCCTCTGCTTGGCCTTGGGGTTTCAGGCCTGTACCCCGCGCGGGGTGAAGGGGCGTGCACCACGGGGGTGCAGTGAGGGGCTCTGGGCAGGCACCAGTCACGCCGGCGGGGGCCGTGCCTGCTGCTCACCGGGACGGGGCTGACGTGCCCAGGCCAGTGTGGGCTGAAGGGCCTGGGGCAAGGCTCGGCTGGGCTGAGGGAGGCCCTGCCTGGCCATGGGGGTGGAGAGCCAGGGCACTCCTCGGAGGGCCGCTGGGCAGGGCCTGGACAGCACGGGGGCCTGCTTGGGCCGGAGATGGCGAGGCGGTCACTGGCCTGGGGGACGTGTTCTCTGGGGTGCAGTGTGGGTGGGGTGTGGCGATGGGGTGGGCTCTGGAGCAGGAAGACAGCACGACGGAGGAGAGGCTGGAGGGAGAGGCTGCAGCCACCGCTGGCCAGGAGCGAGGGGAGGAAGGGGAGGGCCGGGACGAGCAGAACCTTCTGGACAGGGCAGGGGCAGAGCCTCTCCCTCGCTCCCTCCCTGGCCGCCGGCGTCTTCCTACCCCCACGCCCCGCCACCCATCCCGTCCGGCTCCCCACTGTGCCTCCTCACCCTTGCGCGCTGGCCGCTGCCTGGGCCTGGGCCTGGGCACCGGGCGGGTCTGCCCCAGGTCCACGAGGAGCAAAGCAGACGGAGCCGGGCTCCGTGGAGGTGCGGCCGGGGCCTTCCTGCGGAAGGGAAGTCTCTGGAAGTTTGTAGCGACTGAGTAGATCTGTCACTGGGCGAGCGGGCCGCTCCTCCCTGTGCACAGAGAGCTCACGCTTCCTGTGATTGTTCCAGATTATCGAATTTCAGCCGAGACATGATAACCTCATCCCCGGCAGCTGGGAGAGGAAGTGGAGGCTGGCCCGGACTCGGGGCTCGGGGGCAGCTGGAGGCAGGCGCTGGGCTATTCTTGGAAGTTATTTTGAGCTGCGGCCCTATCGGCTAGGGTTTCGGTGCGGCCCCAGGGCCGCGGAGCGGAGGCCCAGGCTGCGTTGTAAGAATAGCCTCGCGCGGCCTGGGCACCGGCGCCCTTGGTGCCACCCAAGGAGAGGACGTGGCAGAGAGGGGAAGAGGGGAGGAGGCACGGCCCGCCCTGGAGGCCCGTGGACAGCGCTGCCCTCCCTCTGGCCGCGCGGGCGCAGAGGTGACCCCGGGGAGACCTGGGCCTGGCGGGCGGGAGGCCACGCTGGGGGAGGAGCCTCCGGGTCAGGCTGCTCACAGAGCGGGAGCGCCGGGCCCAGAAGCAGGCCAGGCCAGCCACACGTGCGCGAAGGCCCCGCCCTGCCCCTGCCCGCAGTAGCCAACCCACAGCCAGCGCCGCCCCAGGCCGGGCCTAGCGCTCCGCCAGGCCGTGGCTGCACGCAGGCTGGCCCGGCTTGCAGCCGCCATGCAGGGCCGAGGGCTGGGGAGGCTACGGCCGCAGGCTCTCGGCCTCTCCCAGCTCCCCGCGGATTCGGCCGGCTCCAGAGCCCGGGGCTGTGGAAGGCGCCGTCTCCCCGACATGTCCCTCTGTGCATCTCCCCCAGAGTTACCACCTTTGGGGGGAGGGGCCCAAGGGTGAGGTGGAGGACTGTGGTTGTTTCGGTGGGGGTGTGGTGGGGTCACACTCACAATCTGAAGAGGGTGAACCTACACCCCAAATCTTACACGTTGCTACTTCAATAAAAATCATAGTTCACAAAAGTGCGGGCTGACTGGATTCAGCAAAGAAACAGAAGATGCATTTTCAGCGATCAAATAAGAAACTGGAAAACAATGCGGCTCTGCAAACACCCCTTTCTTAAGGACATCCCACTCTCCTAGACCAGGCCTGCCCGCCCCGATACCCACGTCCTAAGAAGGCCACGCCCCGAGGGCTAGGAAGGCAGCCTCAGTACTGGGGACACGGCTCCCCATGGCAGAGGTGGGGCGTGTGTGCTGTAGGTGAGTAAACAGAAGAGGCAGCGCCCCCGTTCCCCGCTGGGAGATCATGCTGTGGCTTCAGACCACACCCCTCTGAAACAGCCCTGGAGCGAGCCTCCGTCCTGCTTCCTGCCTACTCCCCCCAGCACCGTGCTGCCGCCCCAAGGGAGTGTTCTTCACAGCAGTGCGAAGTCAAAACCCGTGTTTCACTGTGGCGGCTGTGAGCCCCTGAGGGTCCCCTAATCCAGCCATGTTCCTGAGTTAATGGGGTCACCTCGGCTGCGGGTCTGCCCCGGGGTTTGTCGGCAGCTTCTGACAAATCAGCTGGTCCTGATGCCCCCATCCCGCCTGCAAGCTGGCCCCGTACGCCGCCTGGCGTGAAGGTTTGGGTAGAAAACTGCCCCGCGGCCAGCGTGCACGTCAGGAGACACGGACGGCTGTGGGCCCACGGCGGCCTCGGGTCTGCGGGAGGTGCGGGGCGTGGTGGCCTCGGGTGGGGTGGGATACGGTGACCTCGAGTGCGGTAGGATGTGGTGACCTTGAGAGGGGTCGGGCGTGGTGACCTTGAGAGGGGTCAGGCGTGGTGACCTTGAATGGGGTCAGGCGTGGTGACCTTGAGAGGGGTCAGGCGTGGTGACCTTGAGAGGGGTCGGGCGTGGTGGCCTCGAGTGGGAACGGGCGTGGTGGCCTCGAGTGGGGTCAGGCGTGGTGACCTTGAGAGGGGTCAGGCGTGGTGACCTTGAGAGGGGTCAGGCGTGGTGACCTTGAGAGGGGTCAGGCGTGGTGACCTTGAGAGGGGTCGGGCGTGGTGACCTTGAGAGGGGTCGGGCGTGGTGACCTTGAGAGGGGTCAGGCGTGGTGACCTTGAATGGGGTCAGGCGTGGTGACCTTGAGAGGGGTCAGGCGTGGTGACCTTGAGAGGGGTCAGGCATGGTGACCTTGAGTGGGGTTGGGCGTGGTGACCTTGAGTGGGGTCGGCACGGCGGCCTTGAGTCGGTGGGACGTGGTGCACCCCCGTGGGGTGGCCACCCAGGTCCCATCCTGCCGAAGATGCCACGGGGTGCTTCTCCCCATCTTCTCAGCACGTCTTGTCGGGGTGGTTTGATGTGTGCCACTCTCCTGGGTGTGCGAGGGGGCCTGCGGCACTGGCCTGCAGCTGCCCGCAAAGGGGCCACGCACGGCTCCAGCCCCTGCTGCTTGTGGATGTCTGCTCCAGCCGCGCGCTAACTCGCCGTGCGGTTTCATTGGTGGGTCGCACGTTCCCATGTATCGCACATGCTAAGCCTTTGTCTGGTGTGCCAGGTGTTTTCTCCCAGTCAGTGGGGTGTCTGTTACGTCTGTTTGTGTTTGCTATGTAGAGCGTTTTAACTGGAGGTCGTCGCTGTTGTTTATTTTTGCTTTTCTTTTCCTTGCCACGGGGGCAGAGCACCCAGACGTCTTCACCGTGGGCTAGCGCGCCGTGCTGCAGCGTCTTCTCTCTCCGCTTTCTTGCTGCGGGTCACGGCTAAGTATTTAATCCACGTGGCAAATTTACTTTGTGACGTTGCAGAGGGCCCAGCTCATCTTCTTACAGAGAACCGCGTCTGCCGTCGGCGCTGGTGACAACGTGTCGGGCGAGAGGGGATGGTCGGCAGGGAGGGGGCCCTGAGTCCAGCCCAGACCTCAGGCACGCCGTCCTGCAGCGTGGCCCCATGACCCACGGCCTGCCCGCCCTCGCCTGGGCCAGCCCCCGCGTGCTCCTGCAGGGCCAGTGTGCGCCTCCACCAGGACGTCCAGCTGCCCCGCCAGCAGCAGCTCGAGGTCCGGCACGTGCCGGAGAGCACAAGTCAGAAGCCAGATGCCATGACGAGAGGACGGAGGCCAGGAAGGCGAGGGCCCGCCAGGAGGTCCTGCACGGGTGTGGCCCTCCGCCACCCAGGCCGGGGCGAGGCGTGGGCGCGGAGAGGCAGCTCCGGGGAGCACAGGGGGCGAGCGTGTGACCGCCATGGCAAGTGCGGGCTGTGAGCGCGCCAGGCCGCCCTTTCGGCCGTGACAGGCCTTGGCAGCGGTGCCGGGCCGGGGCCGGGCTGGCACGGGCGCTGGCTCCCGCCCCGGGGTCGAGCGTTCCTAGGTCCCGCGAACCGCCCTGGGCCCCGGCCCAGCAGCACAGCCCAGAGCCGGGTGGCGGCTTCGTGGGGCCAGCCCCTCCGGAGGCCCCCGCCATGCCCCTGGGCGCTGGGCTCCCCGGCTGAGGCAGCGCTGAGTGGGAGGACGGCCACGCTGCTCCCTCCTGCCAGCCGGAGCCGTGGTGGTCCCGGAGGAGCTTCGGAGGCGGAGGCCACAGCTGCGGGGTCCTCTCTGGGCGGCAGGGCCCGGTGAGGCTGCGGCCTCACCGGGCCCTGGCTCAGGGGCGGCCTCAGGTCTCGGGCGGGGCCAGGATGGGCCGAGGGTGGAGGGCAGCGCCCATGGGGTCTGCCAGGCCCCGCCCCAAGGCTGCCTGGGCAGGTCTGGGCTCCGGGGCGCAGCGCGCAGGGCAGGGGCGCGGCGGACGACACTGCTCTCCTGGCTCTGCCTCTGGGAAGACGCGCCTCAGGGTTCAGCAGCCTCTCCGAGGCCTGGGTGCTGAGCGCAGAGGCCGGCCCTGAGACCCACCCTGCCGTGAGCGCGGGTGGGGATTCGGGCTCCAGCGCCTCTCGGGCCAGCGGGGCGGAGCGGCCTCGGGCTGGGGGCAGCGCTGGTGCACCCCCCTTGCCCAGGCCTGCCAGTTTTCACAGGCGGCACCCCGAGAAGGCCATGACGGCTCCTGGAGGTGGGGCGGGCCCGGGGTGCCCCTCGAGCGGCTGGAGAGGCAGCTCTCCGCGCGTCGCAGCCGCTCCGTCTCCCCCAGGGACGCTGTGCAGAGAAGGCTTCCTTCGGTCTGGACTCTCGCGAGACGCCCTGCTGTTCGCTGGGTGTGCCCTGTGCTGAGCGAGGAGTGTCATGCGATATTTAAGCAAACCCAGAGGACGCCGTCCGTCCCCTCTCCAAAAAGCACTTCCGTCCGTTCTGTTGCTTGGGTCATTTCTGTCCTGCTCGCAGGAGACTCCCTCTCCCAGGGCGCAGCTTATCCCCTTCAGCAAACCAAGATGCACCCACGTTATTAGATTTGGGGCGAGGACTGTCACAGCTCAGGAAGGCTCTGCAGTCAGGTCCCCTCTAAGCTGAGAACATTCTGTTAATCTGGAGAACTCCTGCGGGAGCGGTAAAAGCTCCAGCAACTATGGCATATTTCCCTCCTGAATGCCGCGTTCTGACGGGTGATTAACATTTTACCTTTCTGTCAATAAAGTTCTTTATGGGACATTTTTCTTGCTGCATTTTCATGTAATGTTCACTGCCCCAGACGGACGGGGGAGGAGACAAAAAGGCCATTTAAGGCCTTGATTCTGGAATGTTGTATTATGCATTGAACTGAATCAAGTCGCCCACAGGGGCCTTGCTGTGTGTGGACGTAAGTGAGCTGGAGGTGGCCTCCGTGGCCGGGGGCGGGCGGGGCGCAGGCCACGGGCGGAGGGCTGGCGTCACTCAGAGAGTGAGTGTCCGCTCAGCACAGGCCCTTTCAGGGCAGCTGCTCCCAGTTCTTTGAGCTTTGGGCAATCACTAGACAGCTCCTCTGTGTTAATGTAAATGGGGTGACCTTTTAGAAAGGTTCAAGAGCAGAGGTGCTAGCTCTGGCTGCTGGGGCGCTAACTGAGCGGCAGCGTTTTTGAACCCTCCCTGTCTGGAGCACACGGAGCAGCGGTGGCCGCTCCCTCGCCCCTGGGCTTCCCGTGGACGGGTCAACCACAGCCCGCTGCACTGCGCCCACCACCCGTCCTCAGGAGGGGTCCGGCTCCCTCTCCTCCCGGACGAGGGCCGCACACGGGCCCACTCTCCCCCTGGCCACAGGACGTGCATTGCCCCCAAGAGTCCTGCTGGGCGGGGAGGGCCGGAGTGGCCAGGCTGGAAGACCCGGGCCGGCCCCACGCCTCTTGGCTCAGCCGGGCCCGGCCAGGCCGGGAGCCCACATCTGGGGTGAGCCTTGGTTTGGAAGGGGGTTCCCAAACGACGTATACCGGAGCCCCCAGCGGGCTGTCCAGATGTGAATGAGGCTCCTCTCCGGCCCCCGCCCCTGCCCCCGTCAGGTTCAGCAGGTGTGAGCAGTAGCTGAGAACGTGAGCCGGCTTCCCAGGGGCCCCAAGGCCACCGGCCAGGGACCCCACTCTGAGATTCACCGCTCTGGGGAGCTAGGCTGTCCGTGGGTGGCGGGTGTGGGCTAAGTGGACACTGAAGGCTGTCTCCGGCCCCCCAAGGGGCATGCGTGTTCCTGGGGTGTCTGGATGCCGCGGCATGCGTTCACCCTGCTGGGCGCCCCGCCTGGCGTCCGTCCTGGGCACTCACAGCAAACCCCTGCGGACGCTCACAGCAAACGCCAGCGGATACCCCGAGCCCATGGTGGGAGGGGCCAGAGGTCCAGAGAGTTCCCATGACTCGCCCAAAGTCCCAAAGTGGCTACTCAGCAGGGGAGACACCAGGCCCGCTCTGCCAGGTGGTCCCTGTGCCTCTTCGGCCCCTTCGGCCACTGCCCTCGCAGCGCCCCGGGAAGCGGAGAGGGCGGGAACCCCGAGTGTGAGTGGCAGGCTCTTCCAGGCCGTCCCCCAGACCCTGTGAGCGGCCTTCCGCGTGGGCGTGGGCGTGGGCGGCCCCTCTGCTCCCCTGCCTCACTGGGACAGCCGGATGGTCTCTGGTGAGCATAACACGGTCACCCGCGGGGGACAGCGGAAACTCTGGCGGGGTCGCTGCTTCCAGCCCGTCAGCGGTCCTCTGGCCAGCTCGAGAGGAAGCTTCCAGGTGAGAGTCCAGGGGAGAGGCCGTCCAGGTGCTGAGACTGCGCGGCGCCCGCGCTCTGCTGAGGGATCAGAGATGGTCCCGGGAAGCGGAAGAGCCCGCGAGAGCGAGAGGGGAAGCAGCCTTCCCTGTCTCCACGCAGACAGCGCCGGGAAAACCAGAGCGCCGGTCCTCCCGCAGTCCCTGTGCACAGGTGTCTCCTGCTGCGAGAGCTCCAGGCCTCGGCCGGCCGTGGCCCCCGGCGTGGCCTGGCCTTGCCGCCGGACCTGCCATAATCCACCTGCTGCTTCTCTTCGAGGTAGGGGACAGGCAGGAGGACCCCGCTGGCGCTTCCAGGGCTCACCCCAGAGCTCATCCACAGTGGGCCGCAGCGGGCTCCCGGCTCCCGCTCGGCCTGCGCAGGAAGGAGGTGGCCGCTTGGCGCCAAGGCTGCACCGGGCGTGCCTCGCGCCTGCGGGCTCTTCAGGAGCCGTCCCCAGAGAGGCCGGGCCTGTGTGAACCGGACCAGGGCTGCTGGCGTCCCGGATGGCCGGCGGGAGCTGCAGGACTTTCCAGGTGCGGACAGCCCCTGGCCCTGCTGGCTGCGGGGTGACTTCGCGACGCGAGGACAGCAGAGGGCGCGTGCAAGGGAGGGTGTGTGCAAGGGAGGGCGCGTGCAAGGGAGGGCGCGTGCAAGGGAGGGCGCGTCCGGGAAGCACCGCGTTCACGTGCCGTGTCCACTTCAGCGCCATCTTTTCGCGGCCTCACACAGGGAGGCCGTTGCCCCTCCCAGCAGCGCCCCTGGTCCTACGGAGGCCTCTGGGAGCGAGGGGACGCTCCTCGGGCGCCGTCCCAGACAGCGGGCAGGTAGCCGTGACCCGGGTCCCTGACGTGGGCCCCTGGAGACCCGCGCGGTGCCGCGGCCCTGCCGCCGTCGTGCGGGGCTGCGCTCCGCGGGGAGCAGCGCTCGGGGCTCCCTGCGCGGCTTGGCGGGCCCAGCGCCCTCAGGCCCCTGCGCTGAGTTCAGGCGCCCAGCCCGACCGGCCTGCCCGGGAGCCCGCGCCGGTGACGGCCTTTTGTCTTCGTCGAGTGAAAAAGTGCTTTTCGTTTTGGCGTCAGTGCAATCCGCACATGCCCCTCAGCCCCACAGAGCGGGCCGGCGAGGCCACCCAACTCGCGGGCGGGGCAGAGGGCCGGCTCTGGTTCCAGGGCTGGTCCTCAAGGTGCGTGCGCGCGTCTTCACAGCGGACGCAGCGCCCCAGCCGGCCGTGTGCCGGGCCGGCAGGGCCCCGGTGGGCAGGGACGAGGCTCCAGGAGCGGCTCACGCGGTGCCCACCCCGCGCCGCGCTCCCGCCCAGCCGCCCGCGGAACCCACCGCCCCGTCCGACCGCCGCAGCGGGAGCGCACGTCCGAGGCCTCCCTCCCACCGCTGCGGGGCCAGTGCCCTTACGGGTGGCGGCTGCGGAGGTTTCTCGTCCCCGACAAACACCTATTAAGCAGTCAGCATAAACTCTCCTCTTACAGCCTCTGACATCACCCTCGGGGCAGGCAGACACAGAACAGCGCTTGCTGAATTGCGTATGAAAATTATAGTTTTATTGTCTACACAACTGAAGGTCTAACTCGCCCGGCCTCTGCAGGCGCTGCATAAAGGAGCGATTCTTCTCTCGGAACAAATAAGCACAGTACTCTATTGTAGTCTAAGAAACAGGCACTATTTATGTATCGGGAAGCCTCGTTCTCAGCGGGGCGGCGGCCGGTGGCCCAGGCCACCTCTCAGCAGCCGGCAGTCGCGAGTAAGGAGACTAAGGAGACGCAGCGGCGGGTCGGCCGCTGGGGACCGGGCGCGCCCTGCGCCAGCGCTGCCTAGTTCAGCAGGCACGACTCGTAGGTGGGGACCATGTACTTGATGTTGATGAAGGCGTCCTCCCCGCCGTAGCGCTCGAAGGCCTCCAGGGTCTCCTGGATCAGGTCCCCCACGTTCTCGCGCTTCTGCTGGCTGTAGTCGATGCCGTCCCCCGAGTTCACTGGCCATGCAAACACAGAGAAGCCGGTTACTGCGGCCGCCGCGCGCTGGCTGCGTGTCCCCCTGCAGCGGTGAGGGGGTGCAGGACTGCAGGGCTTGGGGCGACACTCACAGACCGCAACGTCCGTGTTGGAGCTGAGCAGAGCTGCTCTTGCTAAGGCAGCGGCAGAGCGAGCGAAGGCACCTTAATCGCGCCACAGGCAGCTCGCGGGTCAGGGCCCCTCTCAGGCCCCACGGTCACACGGGCGAGCTCGGGGCCAGGCCCCTGGACAGGCGTCTTAGGACCACTGCGGGGTCGGTCGGCCCAGGACACTGAGGGAGAGGGATAGTCCGCCGGGTCTCCGTGCCCTGGGCCTGAGCTCTCCGGCTCCTGTGTCCCCTACGGCTGCTCGGGCACCTGGGGGAGCCAGCTCCGATAGGCAGGTGGGCCGGGGCACCTGGAGGAGTCAGCACCTGCGTGCAGGAGGGCCGGGGCAGTGGCCTTTCCTGGGGTGGCTGCTCCTGACTGGCCACCCAGCGTGTGTATGACGTTGTTCATCGGAGAGGCCTGTGCCCTGCAGGAGTCTCTCTAGAACCACCCTCCCCAGGCCCGGGGCTGCCTGAGAGCCGACGAGGGCCTGGCGCCGAGCGGCCCTCAGGTTCCTGGGGCAGCACTTTCTGTCCCCGGCGCTGGGGCGCCCGTCTGAGGTACCGACAAATGCCGCCCAAGCACGCGGGTCAGACGTCCGACTGTATCCCCCTGGGAGAGGACACGGGTCTCACTGGGGTGGGGGGTCCGACAGAAGCAGGAGCCTCGGCTCGGCCCAGCAGAGAACGCCCCGTGGCTTCCTCGAGCCACAGGCGCACAGCCCCCACCGCATCTTCCGGACTCCCAGGGAGCCGCGTTCCCGCTCCCAGCGCGAGGGACTCGGAGTTGGCTCGCTGTGACCGGGGAGGCACGAGGGAGGCCGGGCGGAGGGCACGGGAGGCGCCAGGCTGAGGCGGCCTGGTGCGGGGAAGGAGGGCCCGCTCAGGCCGCACTCCAGGCCCGCGGGGTGACTCATTAGTGTTTCAGGTGCTTATCTTGCTCGCAAGCGGAACTAAATGAGAAAAACGACACTCTGAGTCTTTCCCCCAGTATCTGGGACAGACGGGTGTCTCTGTCTGTCTCTGTAGCTGCGAGAACAGAGCTGCAGACCTGGTCATTCTGCAGGTGCGGGGAAGCAGCACAATGGCACTAACTTTTCCAGAACGGCACAGGGGCAAGGCCGGCGAGGAGCCTGTGACCAGGGGCCTTTCCCTCCTCGGCGGGAGCTTCGCTTCGCAGCAACGCTGGATTTCAGCGCAGCTGGATTCTCGGAGCAGCCCGGGCTGCAGCAGCCAAGGACGCGGGCCGGAGAGCAAGCCGGGCTGCGGTTCTGGAAGGAAGGTTCTCGCCCTGCTGCTTCTGAGCACAAGAGAAGCCATAAGACAGAAACAGGATTTTTTTAATCCCTCAGCAGTCTGGAAGAGAGGATCCTCAGGGAGGATGACATGGTCTAGCTCCACCTGAGGGAACTTTCCAGAAGGCGGCGTCGGGTGGAATTCAGAGAGGAGGAAGGCTGTGTGTAGGTGTTGGTATTTGTTACATTGGGGCAAAAGAGACTTGGCCGGAAGGGGCAGGGGTCGGGGTACGGGGGTGGGGGTAGACAGCCTCTGCGGGATCAGCTTCAGCTCCTGGGATTCCCTTTGGGGAGAAGCATGCCCTACGTCATGCGGCCAGTCAACCCACACCCATCGGACATGCAGACGGACAGGCAGGGATGAAGCTGAGCTCCAACCTTCATCTGGTTCTTTTCAGAGAGATTCCTCAGCTGACCGCTGATAAATGGTGCCTGTGTTGGCGTCTTAGTCAAGGTCACGATCTGAACAGACCACAGATGGACATATTTTCCCGATCGAGGCAGAGGGGTTTGGAAAGTGTTCGCACAATGGCCGGCTAACACACCCTGTTTTTTCCACCGCCTTCCAGAACATCACAAGGACAAGGAACACGCTACTTCAATAATAACCCATTCTTACTTTTTAAAAGATATTTTACTGTAGGAGTTAGTAAACTATGTAGCTGTTTTGTTTTTGACAGTGTATACACCCCAATGATAAAAAGAGCAGAACAGAACATAAGTTGCTTATTCAAAAAATGAGTTGGAGTTGGGAATACTGTGTGGCTGCAGAATGCGTCTCACTGGGGCAGAGAAAGGGCTGCAGATGGAACAGACGCCTCGTTTCTCAGGCTGCAGGGGCGGCGGGGCCTGGGTCAGTGGCTGAGCCTGCCGGGAGGCAGCGACAATGTGTCTCCAAGTCAGCCCTGCTCTGTGCCAGTCTCACTGAGAATCTGAACTTGAGATGACTCACGTGAGCTCGGTCTTTAGACACATATGATGTTGTTGGGAAATATGCTTATGAGAATAGGATGCTTCCAAAAGCCAGCTGGTTATTTACCACTGTCAGTTGTGATTAGGAAGATGGCATTTCAGCGTTGGGTGCGAGGCATCTATTTTATGTCCAGTCACTGGAGAGCTAGCTAGCTACCGTGATGCCGGAAGAGACACGTTTTATTTATAACCAAACAAATCGCACACGGCAGAGGTTTAAAGCAGACTTTGCATTTCTGAAGTGATAATGTGCGGGGCGCAGAGGAAGGCACGCATTCCTTCCTCCTCCTCGAGACTCCGGCCACTTGTGTCCGCTGCTTGGAGGCTGCTCTGGCCCAAGTGATTTCAAGTGCGCTCCTTGTTCTGGGTGTCGGCCTGGGGGTGTCTCTTCAAGCACCCACATGCTCTGTTTCTAGCTGAGCCTCTGAAAATCCATCCCGTCCAGATGCTTTCGCTTTCCAGATGCCACTGTGGCCAGAAGGCACGTCCAAACGCCCCCACACCGCGGCCCGGGGACACGCAGTGCTCAGGGTTTGAGGCCCCGCCTGGTGTGGGCTGTGACCAGGCACCAGACTGGGACACACACGTCCCCCCGGAATTATGTGGGGGTGAGACAACCCGGCTCATCTTATCTCAGAGACTTGACGAAGATGGGCGTGGACGGACGGGCAGGTTGGCCAGACGTGGATGTCTCCGAACCTCTGTCTTCTGCTAAAGACTCTCAGGTGCGTAGGGTAACGCGGAGGGTGGCGTAGAGACGGAAGCATGACGTCAGGCGTGGCGAGGTGGGCGCAGGCGCTCCGTGAGGGGTCACGTCATGCCGGGCTTGAGCCACGACACCCCTGGCCCCGGCTGAGGGAAGCCGCCGGCATGCTCCTGCTGCTCCTCAGGTCTCTAGCTGAACCTGCCACGTTGCACCCCGAGAGGGAAGAGCCAGGCAGACCCACAGCAGAGGAAGAGAGGTGGGGCCCCTGGGGAGCATCTGTCCGCCTCCACCTGGCGCCCTGAAACTGTTCCCAGCTGGTGCTCATGCGGCTGAGTCAACATTTTTGAGATCACTTTTTTGAAACGAAGTTACCATTGGTTCACAGCACGGCTTGGGACCCGGGGTGCGGGTGTGCGCCCCTTCAGGCCTGCGTCGCCCCACCACCACCGGAGCGCCGAGCCCTCCGCCCGTCCGTCCACGGGCGCCCCGGCCTCTTGTCGGTCAGACCCCCGGGCCTGTTTTGGTTTCGCTCGTCTGCCCTTCGCCTCCCCATGACAGCCGCGCGAGTGACGTTCGTCTTTGCCGTTCTCTGCCTCCGTCCGCTCGGCACGGCCCCCACTCCCTCGTGCTGCCGGGGCGGCCGGACTGCGGTTTCTGAGCCGCCGCAGGACGCGCAGTGGGCGCTGGGCGTCTGGCAGGTCTGTTTCTGGAGACCTCCGTGCCGCTCCCGCGGGGCTGGCCGCCCGCGCCGCCCGGGCATGGCCCCGACCCTCGCCCGCACTCGTCACGTCCGGCCCGTTCAGTGGGGCGCGTTCCGGGCTGTGGGGTGGCTGCGCTGATTTTACCCCTAGAGACGTGGTGGGGCCGCTGAGAGAAGGCGCCCCCTCGGGAAACTTGGTCAAGGTGCTGGTGAGCGGCAGGCACGGGGGGCCTAGCGGAGCAGCTCCAGCCCGGCCCCGGGGCTCCTCTGCAGACCAGCAGCTCCTTGCGTGACCGCGGAACCAGCAAGCATCCCAGGCAACAAAAGATGATGAGCGCGGTGGGACCCCTCACCGCAGCCTCTGGCAGCGCCAGACAGAGAGCGGCAGACGGTCCCCTCGCGGCCCTGGGAACTGCAGACACCGCCCGGGCTTCCGCGGGGCCCGCTGCCTCCTGCAGGCTGCACCCTCCCGCCCTGCTGCCCTCTGGCCACGTGGGTGTGGGGCGTGGGGCCGCTTTGCCGCAGGTATCTGTGCGGGCACCTCGGCCGCCTTGCCAGCACAGAGCGGCTGTGGGGAGCTCCGTGTCCCCCAGCACGGGGCCGGAGGCCGGCACGCCCTCAGAGCCAGCGAGCCTCCCCGAGCAGCGTGCGGTGGCAGTCAGAACAGGTGCCAAGGGCAGAAACCACACAACCCAACTTTCCCTTTCTGGATCAGAAATGATGGCTCTTGTTTTGGTTTCTCAAGAGTGTGAGAGCCCAGCGGGGAGGAGTTTCACCTATCCGCACCTGCAGCGGTGGCATCCGCCTCTGCCAGCGCCTGCTCCTCTCCGGGGCGGGCACTGATGTCACCACGGCAGAGAGGACACCGCGGCCGGCCGGGCGCAGGCCCTCACAGGTGCGGCTGGCCCCTGTGAGCTGGCTCCATGAGATGCCTCTTGTGAACTAGACCAGCACAAAGTTTCTGTTGGCTGATTCCGAATGCCTTTTTCCTTTGGATTTAGAAGTTTAGAGGATTGGGCAGCTACTGGATTGAGGTGACCCAAAGCCTAACTCCTGTTGTACGAAATGGTATTTGAGTGGAAAGGCCCTTTTTGGAGGAATGAAACAAAATTTTTTCAAACGGGATTTGTTGAGAAGCTCCCAGGTCATGAAAATGATAACTCAAAGTGCTGATGAATTTAGAAATCATTGTTTTGAGATTTTTTCTTTTTAATCTGAATTAATAAAGGGAGAAAAGAGAGACAATTTCTAGATTAAAATCTCAACATCTGCTTGGCTAGAAATACCTGTTTGTGTGTGGTTAGCTTGGATTCAATTTACTTTACAGAAATGACATTTATTTTGGAATAAAAGTGGGTCTCTCCCCTAATTTAAAAATTATGGTGGAAACAGCTACGAACCTGTGACCTTCCTGATGATGAGGGGGTGGAGGAGAAAGTGAAGAGAGGGGTGAAGCTAGAGCCAAATTCATTTTCCTACTTTGAGTGAGAAAGGAAGCCTGTTGGGAGGTGTTTTGAGGCTATATATCCTTAGAATCCTGAGAAATGCTTCCTTCACTAGCTCTTTTAAGTTTGGATCAATCTGATTTTTTTCTTCAACCAAAACACAAGTCACCCCACCTGGATTTCTGGACATTTCTGTGTTTGGCCTAAACTTAGCATGGCTTCCGTGGCCGCCTGATCCTCTTGGACAATGATGGTTCTCAACATACCTTAAGTATGAACATACAGTGGATACTTCCAAAACCTTCATTCTTGGGGGATATGAACCAAAGTTGCAATGGTTTTGAAACCAAAAACTTATACTACCACAGCATCTGTCAGGCTAGAGGGGTCCAAGGGCTTTAAATGCTTCAAATCTTCTCAGATCTTGTTGACATTAATGAAATTCACAAGACTTTTTCCCTCTGAAGATAAAAGCTTTGAAGCAAGCCTGCCATTCCCAGCTGGGTGTCTCTCTCTGCCTCTCTCTTGACACTGGTGCTGGGTGGCCAAGGCAAGGGGCTACCAAGCCGTCATCATTTGGAAAGCTCAAGGAAAGGTGTGCATCTTCCAGATGGGGTGTTGATGCTGCATGAAACCGGTGGTACCTTGGATCTTAACCCGACTGTCAATTACCTATATAGATGGGCATTTCTAAACAATTGCCACTTTCCAACTGCAAAATAGATTTATTTCTCCCAGAAATTAGCAACGATAACGTTGGGGTGTAGTGATAGAGTGGAGAGAACCCCAGACTTCAAGGCAAATACATGTGATACAATCACTTAGTAATGTAGCAGCTGTTGAACAACAGACAGTTACTTAATTTCCCTGGAATCAGTTACCACCCTCGACAGAAAAGGGAGTGAATTTTGGGTGTTCTCTTGCTCCTTCCCTTTCTAACATTGCATTTTATAATATCACACTATAATTCGCAACAAGCTTTTGAAAATGGTGGCGAGTCAAAGGTGCATTGTATTTCAACCGTCAAGATGGTTACAAAGCAACCATACAGTTCTTCAAGGTAAGCACAATTCTAAGGATAAGATTCAGCTTGACAATCCCGTTCCAAGAAAGCCCGAAAGGACAAAATGCTGGTATCACTCTAGTTAAGAAAGACAACACTGACAAAATCTCAGATTATTTCTTGACATGGTACCAAAAGCTTTTCCATTCTGCTACTTTACTAAACCTGGAGAGGCTTTGATCTCTTAGGATGGTGACCAAATGTACGGAAGGGTCTTTCTAGACATGCGATTGGCAGTGATTTGGTTACGATGACAGAAGGCGAGTTGGTGTCATCTCTGAGAATACCTACGTTCACCTGGAAGTTATACTGTGCGAAACAGAGGGGCCACCAGTTTGCCACTCTACGGGGTAATTTTAACAGGAGATCCAGACGTCTCTGCACTGAGCTAAACTCACGCTTGTGAATTGCTGAGCAGCATGATAGATGCCCACCCAGCAGCAGAGCGTTCTGGCTGGTTTTCCGTCCTAAGTCTCTTCCCTGTTGGCGCTTCTCACAGTGGAACAGTAACAGCGACAATAACTGGTATTGAAATGACTAGTGTAATACCATTTAGAACGAGCCCTGGGAGTGAGCTAAAGACTCTTGTTGAGGGCCTCTCTGGTGGCGCAGTGGGTTAAGCAACGCACTATGAAGCAGACCGCAGCCACTGCAGCACGAGTTCGATCCCTGCTGCTGGCTGGGGAGGGGACCCACGTGGCATAGCAGACCTCTCCTGCCTCGCCCGCTGCTCCCTCAGCAGAGTGTTTCAGTCCATCTGCCTGTTCAGCTCCCTACTCTGTCTCTGGCGAACCCTCTCACCCCTCACCACCTCTGGCCTGTACCCCAGTTCTTGTGTGCATAAATAATAAATCTTTAAAAAAAATTCTTGTTGAGTTTTAGAGAGGTGAAGTGACAAGAGAGTGACACAGGACATGAGTGACAGTGAGAAAGAAACTGGGGTAGGTGTCTGCTGAAGGGCAACAAGAAAGATGACCGAAACATCCAGAAAGAAAGGTCCGAAAGTCATATCTCGACACAGGGACGTCTTTCCATGTGCAGAAAAGCTTTCCCCGTAGAGACGGAGTGTCACAGGGGAGACGGTCTCGCTGAGTGGATGTGGTGGAGGAGGGAGTGGATGTGGTCTCCTTGCTGCAGCCAACCCACCATGCTTCATGGGCAGTCAAGGGCTCACTGGAGCGGCGGCTAATGACACGAACTATCATGCTATCTTTGTTTCATTACAAGTCCTTGGGACAATGACACCTTTACAGAGGCTTATGCAGGAAGACAGGGGGCAGGGCTGACTGACTTCGAGGACTTTTTTCAGTGCCATACAATTCCAGGGGAAAGTGGGGCCATCCTAGGATTAACGTCACACCCTGCCCTCCCCTCTGTGTGGGCGCATGTGATATCCTTCTGGGCTCACTAGGTGTTGGCTAGGAGGATGCTATAGGGCTTCATTACACAAGAGAGAAAGAAAGGCAGAGAGCCAGTTGGCCTCTGTGTGTGTGTGTGTGTGCGCGTGTGTGTTGGGCGGGGCAGTCAGCCCAGGGTGGAGGGAGAGCCTCTAGCTGCGGCCATTAGGGGAAGGATGAGATGACATTCGTATAACATGAGCCCAACAAGAGAAAATCCCCCAAATAAGGAAAGAACTCGTAAAACTCAACAACAGAAACAAAAACCTGATTAAGAAACGAGCAGTGGATCCCACAGCCTCTTCTCCGATGAAGATGTGTAGGGCCTCCCTGGTGGCGCAAGGGATTGCGTCTCAGCACTGTGAAGGCGTCCACAGCCACTGCACTGCAGCGCGAGTTCGCCCTGCCAGGGAGGGACCCACACGGTGCGGCAGACCCCTCCTGGCTCCCCGCTGCTCCCCTCAGCAGTGGCTTTCAGTAGATCTGTCTCTTCGGTTCTCCACTCTGTCTCTGGTGAATCCTCTCAAATGCCACACCTCTGGCCTGCACCTCAGTTCTTGTGTGCATAAATACTTAAAAAAACACAAAAAACAAAGAAGACACACAGGTGGGCAACGGCACAGGGGAAGATGTTCGCCACCTCCTGCGAGTAGCGACACAGCAGCCGGGCAGCAAGTCTTCGCCCCCACCTGCAAGAGGGGCTGCTCTCTGGAAGCCGAACCTTAAGTGCTTGGGGAGTGGACCTGGGGAAACGGGAGCCTTGGACACTGGGGTGTGGTGTACATTGGTGCAGTTACTGTGGAAAGCAGAATGGCAATGCCTCAGGAAATTAAAAATAGAAATCCCATATGATCCAGTTACCCCACTTGTGGGTCCCCAAAGTACAGAAATGCTAATTCAAAAAGATATATGCAACCCCCATGTTTATTGGATCATTATTTATAGTACTCAAGAGCTGGAAACAACCTAAGTATCTACTGACTGGCAAACAAAGAAAACACACTCACACACACACAGGGATACTATACAGCTATAGAAAAAGATGGACCCCTGCCACTTGCAATAACACAGCTAGACCTAGAAGGCTGTGTGTTTTGTGAAATAAACCACACAGAGAAAGACAAACACCGTATGATTTCACTATTTCCGTGGCTAAGATAGGACATGAGCAAATTCAGGGTCTCAGTCATTGTATGTTAAATGTAGTGTTCACAAGTCCCTGATTCTTATTTTTTATTTACAGCGCGCATGCCTCTGAGTTCTTACCCATGAAGATGGCATCTGCGTGGATTTAGAAGGGTTTGATCAGAAGAGTTTAAGGACAGGGAGGGTCGGCAGTCAGAAGTCCGTCTCTCTCCCAGAGTGCTCCTGGATTTAAATGGCAGCTTACCCAAATCGCCCTTAAGTTTGAGGAAAAAACCCTTTCTTTTTCCAAAAAGAAAGTCAGATCCTTTCATTCACCTTTGAGCAAAGGATGCTAATAATATTAGTATTAATGAAGAGAAAGCTGGGCTTTTAGAGTGTTTTCCTTTTGTCTCTAGATTTTCTTGAACATGATTTCTTACAAAGCCACATGCTACTTTTTAGCCAGCTCAAGAAACAGTCACATAATTGCGTTCAATTGGAAAGGAAATATTGATCGCTGCTTTCTGGAGTGATGCAAACCTGTTGGAAATAATTTTGCTTCTTTTAGATGATGGTGTAAACGTTGAAACTCGGGCCAGAATGACAGCTGCCATCACACCTCCCCAGTTCCAGAAGGCATTAATGATACGACCTATCTTCAGTTCTACTTTTCTTGTTGTTGTGATTGAGGCACAAAGACAAGAAAGGAAACCTCAGATTCCTAAGGCACTACCCATCAGCACAGTCGACAAGGGGGGCGGTGCATTTTCAAACTGTATTGGTTACAACTTTCATCAGTGGAGTAAAGTCTGAACGCAGAAGCTGTGACCACAGTGCCGGCCACTGGGCCATCCCTTCCAGCTGAGCAGCTGCCTGGCCTTGGGGCCAGAGAGCCACAGCCGAGCCCCCCTGTGGCCTTGGTGTTCTCTTCGATCTACTGCAGAAAATAACGAAGTAGATAAACTCACTGATGGCATGCTTGGTGAAAGCATTCCACCGCTTCTGTGGACCGGCTGCTTCCCGATTATCTGCCATCTACCTCGACTTGCCTACACTATCGACCCTGAAAACTCTGGAATGAATTATTGGGCGCAAAATTCAAACAGATTCCCAAACTGGGAGCTGGAAATTTTACAGAGTGGGACTCTTTCTCATCAACTGTGCTCAATTAATGCAAAAATAATCCATTTCACGAATAAATCAAAGCAGTCTCCCGGCCACCCTCGCTTCGCTGCTGTAAAAGTGATCGAGTTAAACCCTTCAAGCCGTTTACAACTGCCTCGTTTAAAGCAACCTGGAAATTGCTTTTAGAGCTTTGACCATCAACTTTTACCAGCTGGTGAGTCACGCCGGCCATGCGCACGTGAGGACACTCAGCAGGCAGGGCCGTGCCGCCAGAGGCCGGGCCCTGCTGGCGTCCAGACTGCAGCACATTGCAAGAGGAAGAGAGCGCGGCATCGAAAGGGTGGGGAGCCAGACGCATGTGGCCGTTTCGTCTGTCCTGGAGGCCGACTGCCTCTGCATCAGCAGTGACCCTGAGGCTTGTTGCAAATGCTGAAGGGTGAAATATGCTGACTTCTGGTACTTCAGAAGAAAGAATGTTTATTTGCCCACGTTACATTTATCGCTTGGAATTCCTCTGTGCACACACTTGCTTTCTCTGAGTCAGGGCTTGGAGGAGGGATTCCAGACAAAGGCAGTGTGGAATAAAGCACTTGTGACCCCAAGAAGCGGGGTTCTGCTTGACCGAGGGTTCGAACCTCGGCTCCGGAGGCCCTGGCCGGCGGCAGGGTGGACACAGGGTTAAAAAGATTGTGGCTGCGTCGTTGTGCACAGAGCAGGCTGCTGCAAAGGTTCAGCATTTACACGGCACACTTGCTCTCGTCTCCGTCTTCCTGGGTCATAATTTAACTCAGCTGTGGGGAAGCCCCAGCTGATGAAGGAATAAGGTTTTCCCTTTATGGCTCTAACTGGGGTTCAGTTGACACCAGACGAGGAATGGCGTGAGCTGCTTTCTCTGCAAGAGATGAGCTCACCCGTCCGGGGGTTCACCAGGGCTGCGAGGCCCCGCCCTCCCTCGGACAGCGGGGCTCGCAGTTCGTGGTTCTGTTCTAGACTAGCCGCTCGCATGCTGCTTGTGTCCTTGATGGAGGCATTTGGCAGCCGGGGCCTTATAAGCCAGCAGCTCTGGCCGAAGCGCCTCTCCAGTGTCCAGCCTGGGCTCTCCACCGTGTGGATCCGAAGGAGGGTGAGAAGTCAGCCGTGGCCGGGCTGGCTGCCGGCCACAGCGGTCGTCTGCCTTCCCTGCACCAAAACCCGGTGCCCCCACTGCAGGAGCGCGGCTCCTGGCGAGTCAGGCCCCTGGTCAAGGGTCAGTCTTGCTGGAGACCACGCGGGGCCAGGCCCGGGGCCAGGACAACGGGGCTTCTTTGGGACGCAAATCTGATCCCTGCGCCTGCCGTCACAGCGAGGGCAGCCGAACTTAGTCTGTGCAAAAGAAGCACGCCTGTGGCTCTGCTGACGCCGTGTGCAGGCAGCACTTGCTATTTGTGACAGGTCATTGCCATTTAATGTAAAACAGGTAGGAGAGAGAGGAAGAGGAGTCTGCTTGCCTGTGGCTGGCCAGGGGAGAAGGAGAAGGGCTCGGGCAGGGGCTGCTGGCTATCAGCTCAGGGGTGGGGGGATGACACCCCCTCCTGTGCGCCTTAACTTTAGCTCCTTAATAGCCAAACGGCCCGTCTGCCACCTCCACTGCCTGAGCTGGTTGCTCCTTTGCCTCGGAGGCCACGGAAACCTTCTCCCCCTGCAGACTCCCGCGTGACGCTGGGCCCCTGGGGACGGCAGCACCTTGGGCCTCTGCCTTGGCGCGGCTCCTGCACTTGTGCCTGCGTCTTGGCTCTGAGGAACTGGGGCAGATGTCGCGGGAGGGAGGAGGGCAGCGCGCTGGGGGAGAACGGGCTGGCTCCTGCGCCCTGGGGTGGGGGAGGGACCTGGGCTCTGCAGGGCCCCCAGGGAGCCCCCACCAGGGCTGGCATCAGGCCCCCCTTGCTCCAGGCGCTGGGACACTGTCCCCTGGAGCTCGGCCCGCACGTAAGCCGCTGCTGCAAGCCCCACGTTCAGGGCTACAGTCTGACGGGGCGGGCCTCTGTGCAGGCTTCTGTCTTCACGAGCTTCGGCTCAGAGCAGCAGCCACCGCAGACTTGAGCACTCAGGGCCCAAGGATGCTCCGCGACTAACCCTCCCCGCGTGGCCGCTGTCTGCTCACAGCTGGCTGGTGGCTGACGATGCCTGACTAGGCCGCCAGCCTCGACTGTCTGTGGCCTGGGCTGGGGGCCTGCAGAGGCCCCCCACAGCACCGGTGCAGGAGTGAGTGAGTCGGCCTGCAGGGCTTCCTGGGACACCAAGATGCGTACGCCAGGAGAGCTGAGTTTTCAGTCCGTTTATCAGCCGTGGAGTTGAATGCGGGTAGGTGAGTAGATCCGCCTCCAGCGGCATCCAGATTTTTAGGACTTTACGTGATGATGCGATAAGCATCTTCGTGTGTATCCCTTTTGCCTCAGTTCTGTCCCCTTGAAACAGTTCTCAGTGCGGTTATTGCCCCGAGGAGCAGGGGCACCTGGCAGTTGGTTACCCGCGTGCATCTGCCCTGTGCTGACGCCAGAAAGGTTGCGCCAACTCAGGCTGCCAGTGACAGCCACCACTTTGCCACAGCTGGGGCTGTCAGCACAGTTTGTTTGCTAATTTAGTGAGCTGTCGCTTTAGGGTTACTTTAGTTAGCGTTTAGCTAATTACTAAGGAGGATTAACACTTTCCAGTGCTTCTGTTTTGTGTCTTATTTCCCGTGCGAGGATGAGTCACTCTTCCCTGCGGCCCGTTGTCTCTGCGAAGTCTGCACAGCGGAGTCCTGAGCCCTCTTGGCAGTGGCGGCTCGGACGGCTGGTTCAAGGGCCGAGTCTGCAGCTGGGTCTCCCTAGAGCAGTGGGTGCTGCGGCGTGACCCCAGAGAGCAGGACGGCGGGGGTGTCACTTGGCTCTCAGCCCAGAAGGGGGGCGTGCACCGTGATGCGTTTCTGGAAACCCTGCGCCGTCCGCTGGCCTGCTGGGTCACGCTAGCGAGGACTGGGCCCAGCGACCAGCCGGGCCAGTCACGGCCCGACCCTCTTGTCTACAAAGGGCCTTACGCCAAGGCTCAGGTTGTCTGCAGCCGAGGCCATACAGAAAACCGCTATTATTTTGATTCGTGTGTGAAAAGGCTTCATTTGTTAAACGGAAACATTCGGAATCTACTCAGCTGATCTCCCCTTGCTTTGGCATTTTCACGTGGTGGCCTCTGTGGGCACCCCTGGAGGTGATGCGACCCCAGGGCCCGGCTGCAGGCTGGGAGGCAGAGCGGGCCCGGGCAGGCCCGGAGGAGGCAGAGGGCGCCCGTCCGAGCCTCTGTTCTCACTGAAGGGTCAAGACCAGTAGCAGAGGAAACCCAAGTCTGCCGTGATCCAAGGCCGGCCGGGCGACAGCTGCACTGAGCCGCGGACGGCCTCACCAAGGCCACACTGTCCTCGCCGCGCCGCGTCGCGGGGGCCCGGGGTGCACGTGTTTCAGGTGCAGACGGCACAGCTGTGTCAAGGCTGACTCACGAGGGGATGATGCGCTGGCCCTCCCCCTGCAGCGGATAATGGGCGGCCACGGCCCACCTTTGCATTTTGCTTAACCAGTGGGTGGGGACGCCCGCCGGAGCACAAGCCGCGTGCTGCCCTGAGAACAGGTGTGAGGTGGAAGTAACGCGCCACAGGGGTCCTGGGTCTCGGCCGCGCTGAGCGCCGGCAAGGTCAGAGGGAGAGCAGGCCACGCGCGGCGCGATGACTCGAGGCTGGGCTAACTTGGAGAGGGTCCGGAGCAGGTGATCTCTAGTTCTGAGCTGTCTGGGGGTTTCTTTTACTTTTTCCACTTTCTTTTAGGTAATTACTACCTGTTTAAGAAATAATGTTATAAGAAAAAGGAAGATGTCTCCAGAAATCAGTGTGAAGCGTTTCAGGCTGTTCCCCTCATGCTGCAAAGCTACCAGCAGGCCTAATTAAGAAGGCGAACTATCTGAAAGGAGAGTGCATGCGAGGCACGCTTGGCCGGCCGTGGCCGCTGGCTGCGGTCTCCACTCTCAGCGAGCCTGTCTTTCGTCTTGTAAAAACAGCCTCCCCAATATCAAAACCCAAGGGTAAATAGAAGTCCCCGAGTTTGAGATTCCTTTAAGTCCTGTGACAGTTGTTTTTGGCTTGAAGGAATAAAATGGACTCACTGGCTAGTTTGTTCCATTATTTCTTTTTAAAAAGTCTAACGGCTCCAAGATGGCCAGTTTGAATTTGGGGAAAGGAATTGACCTTGGGGTCTGTACTTTCTGCAGAAAGAAGCTGGAACTCCTCAGAAATGGCCTCTCAGGGTTCTCCCAACAACCCGGAGACGGTGGCACCAGGGAGGTGGCCTGGGGCCTGGGTGTGGCCAGCAGGGTGGAGCTGCAGCTGTGGGGCGCTGTGAGGGCTGTTTGGGATGTGCTGCAAGGGTGCCCCGGCCACTGAGGCTAGGGGTGCTACGAGGGTTCCTGGCTGGCTTTGGTGGGTCCTGCTCAGGAGGGGGCAGGGGTCAGCAAACTCCTGACCTCTCAGGAGGTCAGGGACACGGCCGGGAGCTAAGAGCACGCTGCCAGGACCGGACTGGCCCGTCGGGGAGAGCCGGAGTCTGGCGTCCGGCCAGGAGTTTTATTTATTTCCCGGACTTGACCCTTGAAGGACTGTAGGCTGATGACGGGGCCAGGACTCACGGGGCCCGCCTCCCCCGGCACCCAGGCCCTGGCTGGGCGCTCCAAATAAGCGCGCGTTGCCGCCGTGAGCCGCTTCATTGGTGGAGCCGCTGCTCCAACCCCCGTAGGCGCCCCTCACAGGGCGGCTGTAAGAGTGAAACGAGCCCCTTCGGAGAGCGCTGGGCCCCCAGTTGGGCCATTAGCAGCATCGCCAGGGTCAGTTCTAGGTCCTCGCGGCGCGGTCACTACTGTTCACGCCCGCCCGCGTGCGGGTGCGCAGCAGTGGGGCGAGCCCGCTGGCCCGTCCACAGCCGAGGCCGCCCTCCCCTTGGCCCCGGAGGGTCAGGTGGCCGAACCCGGGGAACTCTGGAACGCCCCGGGTGGCCCTGCAGCCACCGAGCCACGACCCTCCTCCTCTCTGAGGGCTACAAGGTCTCAAGCATACCTGGGCCGTGCCATCCTCCTCTCTGCAGCTGAGAGAATGAGAGCGACAGGGAAAACAGATCTGGGATGAAGCGAGCGCACTTAAGATCTTGTAGCGTGCATGGGCCTGGGACAGCGGAACGCTGCTCTACGTTGAAGCAGGTGACGGTGCCGATAGTCAACGAAACGTCAGTTTCCGATGGTTTCACTTACGTTTTTCTTGCTTGAGGTGTGCCGCCGTGGGACACTGCACTATCTTTAGGCACGTGGCATGACTGGCCTGCGGTGGGCTGACGTGAGATGACCACGTGAGATGACCATGGCAAACCCATTTAACATTCATCACCACGCGGCAGCAGTTTTTTTTTTTCTGGGATGGGAACTTTTAAGATACTCTCTTAGCAGCTTTTAAATGCGGTGCAGTATTATCGGCCATAGTCATGGTGCATAGCCAAACTTACAATAAATCCCCAGGACTTATTTTATGACCAGAAGTTTGTGCCTGAAATTTTAATTCTTACTCGGTAAAAAGAATTAGCATGTAATTCTTACCATGGGCACTGGAAGTGCTAAGCTTCTTTTATACTTTTAGCTGCCTTGATTTTAATTCTCAGCACCCTCCCAAATGGTAATGTTATTACCCACAGCTTTACAGATGAGGAACCCGTGGCAAGAGGGTAAGTATGTGCTATGTATGAAATGTTAGCCACTGGATGCAAAATCACCGAAGACTTTGTGCATGTTTAGACCAAGAAATTCAATTCTGATACAGAGGAGACAAGATGAAATAAAAAATATCCTTAAGCATATTCTTCAAGTGAAAACTGCATTCTCATATTAGAACACATGCAATATATATATTTATATGCAGTTTTGGAATTATCTATGAATTAACAATGTACAAATTGTAATTCCGAGTCACCAGGATGGGTAAAAATTAAAGGTAGGAGCAGGCAGTGCTGTCGAAATGCACTAGCCAAGAGAAACTTTACCTGATCGGCTCTCTCCAAAGTTCTCTTTGCTTTGAGCTGCCATTTTATATCTGGGATAAAGCAAGACCAGTGTTGACAACCTGACTTTTATTGACTAATTTTAAATGTAAATTTTGGTTTTAGTAATTTTTTTGCTTTCTCTGTGAAAAGAACTTGTTTTAAGGTACCATTCTCACTAAGTCTAAGATTTCCCCCCTCTGTAATATGCTTTTTAAATGGTTTTATAAAAATATTTCTGTAGGGGATACAAAACAATATTATGATGACATAATTTGTTTCACTCCTCTGCAATCTCATACACGCATACATAAAATGTTATTGTAGCAGATTAACTTTCTTATATAAGATTTAATTCTCATTAATATATTTTTAATGTTTTATGAAAAATATTTTAATACAAAGAAGTACAATTTCCTCATCTGTTTTGACTACAATTGCATTTTTTGGGTTTTAGATCATTTCCTTTAAAATATCTTATTTCCCATCAGAAAAAAATTTTATTTTTTTCCTTGAAGAAATAATTGAGTCATATTCTGTAATTGCCGTCGGAGGCATCAGACTAGATAACATCTTGGCAAAAATAAAATCTAGGTTAGACTTGGAAACCAGGAAAGTGCCAGAGAGATTATTATTAGATTTATGAGACTACACCAAAATGTTGCTGTACTGTCGTTTCCTTTCTGTGACTAGCTGTTCCGTGTCTTCACTAATGTCAAAAAAACACGACTTTCTTGATGCTTATTTAATTTTCAAAAATGATTAAGACGCCCATGAAAAATCCCCTCTCACCGCGCCTATAGTCCAGCTAGGCCCAGATCCAGAACATGTCAGGCGCAAACCTCCCGCACTGGCCTGCCCCATCCACTGCCCAGCGGCCCTCTGCCTGTGCTCCTGCTGGCTCGGCAGGCCATGCCCGCTTGTTCACGGGGAAGACAAGCCCTCAGCCCGCTTCTCTGTGCTCGCAAGGCCCATGTAGGTGGGTCATAAATGCTCGTATTTCCACGGTTCCTGATGTCAGCGCTGCCTTGGGTAGCTCAGAAATGAGTGTGAGCAGCTTCCAAGCCACTGCTGTCCTCGGTGCTGCCTGCTGTGAGGGCGGTTGGGTGCAGGTGGAGACTCCGCCCGCCTCACCAGGCAGGCCACGCGCGTGAGGACTGCCAGTGCAGCACCGGCAGGCGTGAGGGGTGCGTGATGCCGCCTCGCTGAGGGGGGGCCAGGGTGCCGCGCCATCATTAGCTGAAACCAGCAGCTCACGACTGAGCATTGCTCCGGACCTCGGCGTCGTTATAAGCTCCAGAGAACAACACGGTTCATGGGATTCTCTAGAATCTTGCTGGGAGCGTTTCATACAAAGAATAAAGGCAAGTCATGGAAATCTTTTCTGGTAACTTGAATAATTCATCGATAGCTAGGAAGGTGTCTAACTATTAGCGCCGGTCTGATTTCACATTCAGGACCGATCTGTAGCTGTTTTTTCTTTGGAAAAAGCCCTTTTAGAGTGTGAGGGTCACGGCTGTCGGGGAGCCCTGCTCGGAAGGCAGCGCCTCCTGTGTGGAGGACTTGAAAGCCATGGAGAAGGACCTTCTCGAAGGACTCAGACGAAACGGAACTGTAGATTAAGCTGGTCTAGATCATTCGGTATCATCAAAAAGTACTAAGATGCCAACCAAGGGGTAGAACAGCTCAGAATCACACACGTGGAGCAGACGCTGGCCGCGGAGCTGCCTCCGCCTTTTCTCCTCGGTCTGAGCAAAGACCCCGCGCACCAAAGCGCTGCTCGGCGGAAGACGCCAGACGCCGCAGCACCGGGGTGTCGGGGTGGCGCCTGCAGAGGGGCCGCGGCCCGACTCCCGCCGAGCCGGCCGCCCGCTCCTGCCCAGCCGCGGCCCCTGCGGCCGTGTGACCGGCTCCCCGAGCGCTCTCCGCGGGCCCGCGGCCTCCGCTTCCACGCCTCGCGTCCACCCTTTACCCCACGAGCCGCACCGCCTTCCCCGTGGGGGGCCGAGGGCCCCCGCAGGGGCTCCCCACGGGTGTGCGGACTTCGGTTTTCCGGCCCTGCCCGGGGCCACCAACTCTCCCGGCCTGGCCCGGCGCGGGGCTCCAGCCGGCCACGCGGGAGCGGGAGAAGCGCCGCGTGCCACACACCGCTGTTCAGCGACACCCCCGAGACCCGGTCAGCACACGAGGATACCCCGAAAAGAGCCAGAATGGCCGCGGCACGCCCAAACCGCGAGACAGACGCCCTCCTCCGCTCCCCTGTGGGCCGTCCTCGGAGCCGCTCGGCCCCTCTGGCCAGGGGTCTCCGCGAGGCCGCGGGGCGGGCAGAGACGCGGCCCCCGTCGCGGTGACTCAGCTTCCGCTTCTCGCGCCCTGGTCAGCAGGGGCCCTGCTTCGGGGGCATCGCGAAAAGATCTGGCGCGGGCCCCGAGCACCGGGGCGGCACGGGGCGCTCTGGCTCGGTCTGACGCGGCGGCAGGGGCAGTGCCCGCACAGGGACGAGGGACCCCACGGGGGGGGGGCCCAAGTAGGGGGGGGGCGCCGCAGCTAGCCATGCGGGAGAGGGGGAGGGGTGAGGACCTGGGGCCCAAAGCGCAGAGAGACGCCTCTGGAACCTGGGCAGGCGGCCAGTGCCCCCGCGAGCAAGGGGCGGGGCAGGAGGAACCTCTGGCCGAACCGAGGGGCCCCCAGAGGCGGGTGCAGGCGGCGCTAGGCCCGGGAGCGCAGCCACGCCCTCCGCCTGCCCCTCCACGATCTCCGAGCGGAGCTGCAGGTGGCTGAGGAGCACCTGCGTCCGGGGCGCGGTCGGGGCTCCGTGGCGAGCGGTCCGGACTGTTGCCCGCGGCGAGCCGCGCTCGCGTGCACAGTCGTGGGGTCTGGTCCGCGCCGGGCCGCCTGCCAGGCAGGTGCTGGGAGCATCCTCCCTTGGGGCTCAGCCTTGTTGGGGGGGCGGGGTGTTGCCTGGCGAGTCCGCGGCCAGGGCAGGCGGGGAGTGGCACCGAGTTCCGGGCCTGCCACTTCCTGCCGGCTCAGGCCGGTGGCCCTTCCAGGCTCGGACGGGGCAGCTAACCCACACGTTTGGGCCCTTGGGTAGTGACAGGCGGGCCGGCCATGGATGCAGCGAGTGTGTGCGCCGGGCAGGCTCAGGAGGCCGGGCTGAGTGGAGGGGCTGAGTGGAGGGGCTGGCGCGGGCCAGTGGGCAAAGGCCGCCGAGACTCCTGGACCCCACACCGGCCTTGGGGGTGCAAGGGGTCCCCTGGCTGATAGCCCTCACTCTGCGCACTAGCTGGAGCTCCCAGGCCATGTTTACAAGAACGTTGTGGAGCTTGACTAATTACAAGGCACTTAACCTTGGTTAGTTCTATTTCAAATATAATCTCAAGTATTAAAAAAATGACACAGAGGGCCTCCCTGGTGGCCCAGTGGGTTAATCAACACACTTTGAAGCAAACCGCAGCCACTGCAGCACGAGTTCGATCCCTGCCACCGGCTGGGGAGGGGACCCATACGGCGCAGCAGACCTCTCTTGCCTCGCCCGCTGCTCCCCTCAGCAGTGTGTTTCAGTTCATCTATCCGCCTGTTCTGCTCCCCGCTCTGTCTGGTGAATCCTCTCACCTCCCACAACTCCGGCCTGTACCCCAGCTCTTGTGTGCATAAATACATAAATCTTTCAAAAAAAAAAAGACACACATAAAAAGAACTACCAAGGATGGCAGCGGAAACAGAGATGTTAACTAACGGGAGACTGGCCACGCCTAACACGAGGGCGGAAGGCGCTGACCCGCCCCGTGGCCCGAGCAGGTGCTGGGCGACCTCGGGCAGCAGTGTCTTCCGCCGACCCTGCCCTGCGTCTGAGGCTGCACAGGAGAGGCGGCCGCGAGAGCCACCAGAAGCAGCCAAGGCCCAGGTGGTGCTGGGCAGCTGCAGGCCCCACGGGAGTGGGGGGAGGGGGGCAGAGCCTGCTCCCGCGGACTCCAGCCCCTCCTGGGGCCCGTCCAGTGCCCTCTCCACCATCACGGCGCCCCTGGCCGCCTGCACCCGTCCTCCCAGCCCCTGGCCCCGCGCCCACAGCGCCTGCTCCTGTCGGGAGGTTCAGTCCCAGGGAGGGCGGCTGCGGCGCGTCCACGCGGGGAGGTCCATCCCTCACGCGCTGCGTTTCCCGCAGAAGCAGCCTGAGGCCTGCTGCGTGCACCCGCCAGCCTGAGCTGTGCCAGGGCCGGGGACAAGGCGGCCCAGACGTGCTGCTTCCTGGATAGCGACCCAGGACAGTCGCCGGCGGTGTTTGGTGGCGGAGACAGGTGGTGGTTGGTGGTGAGTACTTGCCTCCGCATGACCGTCTGAGGGAGGCCGAGGACCAAGTTTGTGCCCAGACTCTAAGTGCCACATAGAATGAGCCGGCATCGTAAACGTGGCCCCACGAAGCTCGAGTTCGCGTTGGTTTCCTCGCAAAGCTATGCAGGCCAAATGCTTTTAGGCTCGTTTCAGGTGTCAGATGTCAGTGGGGGTGTGCTCCTGTGGGGGCTGGAAGTGGGAGCACTTCTGGACGTGGGTTTGCTCCTGCCGCGTCCTGCACAGACACTCAGCCGCACGGAGCAGGCGCAACCGGGCTGTGGGCCCAGGGGGCCAGGCCCGCCCTCGGCCAGGGCCGCGGTTCTCAGACCAAGCCCAGCGCCGTTCTGCACTTCTGACACTCCCAGGCCTGGAATTTCAAGTGCGGGAGATGGAATTGCAGTTAAGAAGAACCTGGGCTCTCAGCGAGGTTCTGCAACCTGCCACTACCACCGGCTGAGCCTCTTGTTTAGAAAGACAAACGTTAAGATAACCCAGAGTGACTGTTGTTTGAATAGTACCCACATTCTGTGGGGAAAAGAGAAAAGGAAGAAGCTGGAAGTCCAGTTCCTCAAAAGCCTGTTCTTAATTTCAAAGAAAACAGCAAAGCTGAGGCAAGACCTTGGGTGACCTTGGGTGACCTCCGACAGTGACCTTGGGAGATCTTGGGTGACCTGGGCTGCCGGCAGTGGGAGGATTGCGGGCCTCACGCGCCGCGCCGGGAGCAGAGTGAGTCTCTGGGCCCCCGTGGGCCGCGGCTCTGTGTGAGCAAGTGAGAAATTATTTCACACGCCGGTGTTCTTGCCGACACTTAATTCCAAGTGTTGAACGGCGTCGTGCAAAGTGTTCAGGCATGGGTGTTTGTTCTGAGCGGTCTTACAAAACAGTCAGATTGAGAAGGTGGGGCTCTGAAGAGTCCTCAGAGCTGGTTCCTGGCTCTGCCACAGCCTGGGCGGGGGAGGCGGGCAGGAGCTGGAGCCCTCCTGGCGGGGGTTGACTCGGTCTGGACTGTCTGCCGGGGAGGGACCCTTCCCCTTTGAAAGCACAGAGGGGACCAGGTTTTTAAAATGTTGATTAGAATTTGTGGAATGAAAAGGAAGAGCTTGCTGTCTTTTTTCATCTATAAGGAGCACCAGAAGTGGCCTTGAACCTGGGTTTGCCTACCAAGGCCTCTCTGGAGGCTCTTCACTCTTGGCATCTGTCCCCCAGAAAAATAGTTCTGATGTGTCCCAGCTGAAAAACTGACTAGAGCCGTCTAAAAGCTAGAAGTGAACAGGCAGAAGTGAATTGTCGACATACAACAGAAGAACTGAGAGTATGCAATGGAGAGCGTCTCTTTAACAAACAGTGTTGGGGAAAACGGACAGCCACGTTGAGAAGGGTGAAACCAGCTCACGCCGTATACAAAAATGAGCTCAAACTGGGTTAAAGCCTTGGATGTGAGATTAAGCTATAAAATACACAGAAGAGAACAAAGGCGCAACGCTCTAAGTCGCTGGTCCAGGGGTCTCCTTGGCGACTCACCTGCAATGGCAAGGAGACAAAAGCAAAAACAAACAGACAGAACGCATCAAAGTAAAAGCTTCTGCACAGAGGATGAAACTATCATTAAAACAAAAAAGACCCTACTGGGTAGGAGAGAATATTTGCATGTCACAAAGTCGGCAAGGAACTAATATCCAAGCTCTACAAAAAATGAATACAACTCAGCAACAAGAAAACAGATGACCCCATCAGAATGTGGGCAGAAGAGCTAAGTACTTCCCCAAAGAGGAAATACAGACACCAACAGGCACGTGAAAAATGCTCATCTTACTTATCATCAGGGACATGCCAGTCAAAACCACAAGGAGATGCCACCTCCCACAGGTGACTACGGCCCAGATCAAGAAGACTAGAAACAACAAGTGGTGTTGAGGATGTGGCGAAGAAGAAGACCTCTTATACTGTTGGTGGGATTGTGGACTGGTCCAACCCCTATTAAGACAGTATACACATTACTCAAAACATTAAAATAGTTCTTCTGTATGACTGAGCAATTCCACACCTAGGCATCTGCCGTAACAATACAGAACCACTCATTTGAAGGAATACCTGTTAACAACAGGCAAATTCTGAAAACAATCTAAGTGTCCAGATGATATGATAAAGAAACCGAAATATTTATACACATTGGAATACTACGCAGCTGTAAAAAAGATGAACCAGTGCCATTTATGACAACATGGATGGAACTGGAGGGGACTATGTTCAATGAAATAAGTTAGAAGGAGAAAGATAAATATCAGATGACTTCACTCATATGTGGAATATAAATAAATGAAACAAAGGAACAGACAGAAACTAAACTAAAACAAACCTTGAAATCTGACTGCAGGATTGAGGCTACCAGACGGGAGGGAAGAAAAGGAGGAAGTGGAGGAGGCCCATGACAGTGGAGGATGATGGGTGTTTGGGAGGTGGGTGTGGTGTGGTTACATCCATCTGAAGAGGTGTGAAGCTGTACCCTTACATCATATACTGTGCTGAGAACCAATGAGTCCTTAATTACAGAAATACAATAAAAAAAGAACTCTACCTACGATTACTTAAAGAAAAAGCTGTGTTAGATTCATTGTCTACTTTGGGGAAAAAGGTGTAGCATCAGATGGTCTTTAAGGAGTATACACATACACACAAGCACAGCTGCACACACATGCACAATGCACACAAGGCACATTCACAAACACACGTGCACCTGTATACAATGGAAAGCAGGCAGGTGTGTGGTCACGTGTGTGACGAGGACGGGTATGTGCGTATATGCGTATACCCACATGTACACACATTTATACACATACCCACATTTATGCATTGTGTGTGTGTATTTAAGTTACCATTGTGGAGAGTTTTTCTTAAAAGATCTTTTTTGTCTGGGGAGGGACCACCGTAACCCAGTGAAGAACGTGTTTGGGGCAGATGAGCTGGACTCGGCTCTAGAAGGCAGCACTGCTGAATTGACCGGAAACGCACTGGCCGGCCAGAAGATGGTCTTGACTGACCGTCGGGGCCCTGGTTCTGGTGCTGCACCCTGAGTCTGCACACCCAGTCACCTAAGTCTTGACTGAGTTAAAGCTCTTAAGACCGTCAAGGCGCCCCTATTGGTATAGTTTTAAAAAATTATTTTTCTAAGACTAGTCACAGAAACCAGACTTTTGTCCCTTTTTCTGCCTCTCTGATATTCTCCATAATATCGTTTTACTGCTACATTATTGTATGTAGTAAACATAAATGTTCTGCTTTATGCATCAGTAATAAAATAGGCATTATTTCCCTAAAACCAGTAACGCATGCTGAGATCTCCTGACAATAAATATTTATGGACAATTCACATCGGCTTTCTCATCCGTGCCACTGCTGACAGACGAGGGTTCATCTTTTAGTCTGGAGGCTTTTTCAAACCCCTGAATAATGAACTCCCATCCGTTCCAGAAGACACAGACTATGGAGTAGTGTGCATTGGCAGTAAACAGTTATTCTGATGAAATATTCCATCCACTTCCATGGAGATGGCGCGTCTTCCAGAATGTGCATGACTTTACAGACGGGAGACTTTCGGCGTGCCTCCATGACGGCCTGCTCTGGGCAGGCAATGCCCCCGGGGCTCAGGCACGAAGCCGGCTCTGGGGTCGGGAGCAGTGGGCCTGCAGGTCTCAGGCCAGCCTGGTCACAGCCAGGAAGAAGCCCAGGAGCACTGCGGGGCTCCCTGGCGGGGGTCATCTCCACAGTGCAGACGGAGAGCGCGTGGATACCTGGGCCTCATGCTCGGCCCGGCCCGCGGGACTGGCCAGAGCCCCATGAGACGGTGGCTCCTTTCCTCACGAGGCCCGTCCCACCCCGGCGGGCGCGGCCGTCGCTGTCCCCTCATGCGGCTGCCTGCTCCCGTGTCCGCGTTGGTGGCTGGGCTGGAGGGAGGCGTCTCGTTGAGGTGGGAGTGGGCAGAGTGGGGCGGCCGGGCCCTGGAGCGGCTGGTGCCTCCTCTACTGCAAGGTCGAATGAGAGGCCAGGGAAGGTGGCAAAAGGACGCGCGCGTGACTAATTTTCTATTTTGGACGCTGTGGACGATGTTTGAGGGCGGGTAAGTCAGCTGCCCGGGTGCAAGGCCATGACAGAGCCTGGGCAAGGGTGACAGCGAAGTGAAGACACAGTCTGGGTCGAATTCGGCGTAAGACCTGGCGACTCGGCCGTCTGGGGCACAGGAACGCTCGGACGCAGAGCCGTGTTTCCCAGGGAGCGACGAGGGCAGCAGGCTGTGGCTTCTCCTCAGACACCTGGGCCACTCCGGCTCCTGGGAGTCCCCCGAGGGGGAGTGTCCTGCAGGCCTGCAGCGTACCAGGGCAGGGGGCTGACCACGGCCTCGCGGGCCAGCTCAGCAGCCACAGCAGGACGGGCAACCTGCTCCACCCACGAAGCAGGAAATGGGCAGCTTCCTACAAACGCACACTTGGGCCCAGTGCAGTGACCACTGAGCACATGAGCCGAGGGAAAGCCCCTCACTGGACGCTGTGGGGACACCGGCCCCGCCCCTCAAGGCCCCCGGTGACCTGGGCCCCAGTGCAGCCCACCAGCAGCAGCTCCTGGCGTGACCTTGGGCCGGTGGGCATGACCTTGGGCCACTGCCGACATCCCGCCCGCGCTGGGCTCCGTTTGCTTGTCTGTGAGATGAGAGATGGGCAAGACGGCGCCAATGCCATCCCATTTTCTCATTCTACCACCCACTGGATTGCAGCAACTTGTAAAAATTTCAAAATAAATCTGCTTGTTACACTCGTTTGCATTTGTTTTTATCGGAAAACAGCCAACGTCTGTTTATCTATAACACTGTGCTGGTGGCCTCGTCATAGGAAACAATCAATCTGCAAATCGATTTCCATGCTCAGTTGACTTGACCACCGGTAGCCGACCTTTTTGGGCACGTCACTGCTGTTGGAAATTAGGTGTCCCGATTCCTTCATCTCGTGTCCACAGCGCTCCACGGACGGCAGAGCCCGCCAGCGTGCCCTTTCCCGGGCCTGCGGCTGCTGGCCGGCCCCCCTCTGGAGACACGCCCACCTGCTGGGAGTCATCCCGCTCTTTCTTTTTCTCTTTTGAACCTATAAACTGATTTGATTTGATTTTGGATAATGCATGATTCCTCTTCTACGGAGGTGAGGGGGCAAGTATTTTGGCCCAAGGCACATTCTGGATGCAGGAGGCGCCATTTGAGTGGAGCCTTCTTGGCGGAGGACTTTGCTCAGATTCTAACTTTTTGGGTTCCGTGGACACGCTGAACGGGCGGCGACCTGGAGGGGAGGGGAGGCTCTCCCTTGGGGTGTGAGTCATGTCGGTGCCGCACTAGGCGTTTCTGGTAGGTGCCTTTGGTTTAAACGCTTTATATTATCATTCCGCACGGAAAAGAAAACTATTTTTCTCCGAGAATCCAAAAAAAAAGAATTTTTTTAAAGGGGGAAAAAACCTGGCAAGAGCGTTCAAATGAGTGTTTTTCCTCCTGAGATTTAATCTACACATTTTAAAGACGTTCCTGAGAAACTTGAGCTGTTGCGGTGGGCTGAGTCTCGGCTGATCCCATCTCGACTGTTCCAGATACTTCACACGGGAGGGAAGCGCGCGGTGCCTGCTGAAGCGAATGGCTCCGCGCACCGGCCTCCCGCGCCAGGGCGGTGTCCGGGTGGAGGGGCCGCCGGCGGGCCTCGATGCGGCCGTTACTCTACAAATGCTGCATTTTGCTTCGAGTTGGCACTTACTGAATAGAAGCCGTTTGAATTTATCTTCGAAGTGGTGGCTTGGAAGGTTCACTTTCTAGAGACCGGGCGTGGAGTTCTACCTTGCAGTGAGGTCGGTTACATGTCCCCACCCGATTCCAGACTTAAAGGAAAAGGTTTTAATTTCATTTTCAGTCACTTTTCGGCCCACGAGCCGCAGCCGTTTGCCCCGCCCTCCCGCAAGGCTCCCGAAGGCAGGGCTCCCGCGGAGCCCCTGGACGAGTTTGGGGGCGCTCGATGGCGGGGTGGCGGGCACTGGCCCGGCCGTTGTCGCCACCCGGCGCCCCCCTGCCCGCACCGCCGGCCACTTGCCGCCGGCGCTGGCCCAGCCTGGCCTGCCCGCGTCCTCCCGCCGCCGCACCCCGCCGCCCAGCCCGCCGCCCTCCCCTCGCTCGCGGGACCCCCACGCTGCGGCGCCTCCTCTCTGCCAGCCGCACGGCCCTGGCCCTCTTCTGTGACGTCGTGGGAGGCAGCGCCTGGGATGGATGCACCTCCCTGGGCCGCAGCTTCTTGGGCGCACCTGACAGCGACCGGCTGGGCGTGGCCCGGGTCGGCGGGAGCGGGGAGTCAGGACGCGCCCAGCGGGCGCCTCGAGACTGCCAGGGCTGCGGGAGCAGGAGGGCAGTGCGGGGCTTCGGCAGAGGCCCCCACCTGGCTGCGGAGTAGGGGCCCCGAGCTGGGGGGCTCAGGGGACGACAGCACCGCTAGCGGGGGGGGGGGGGCAGGGCCCCGGGTGGCTCTGCAGGGCGGAGTGGAAGGCGGTGGAGACACCAAGGCNGGGGCTCCGGGGACGACAGCACCGCTAGCGGGGGGGGGGGGGCAGGGCCCCGGGTGGCTCTGCAGGGCGGAGTGGAAGGCGGTGGAGACACCAAGGCCAGAGCCAGCGCCTCCCGAGAGGAGGCGGTCACAGGACACAGCTCTGGCTGTGCAGACTCTCTGGGGTGCGCAGGGTGGCTGGGGAGACGCCATCCCGGTCACAGGTGTAGGTCAGCAGCAAAGCCGTTCTCCAGTTCAGACAGGCAGGGACGGCCTCTCTGCGGGTGCGCCCTTGTCCTCTCACCTCTCCTCCCTCGCATGGGCTGCAAAGCCCGCCGCGCCTGATGGCGGCTGGCCCGGAGCTGGCAGAGCCCGGCACTCCAGCCACGCGCGGAGGGGGTGAGGAGGCGCGCGGGAGGACGGACACTCACAAGCACACTCCAAACGCTCACATACACGCTCACACATTCACACACTCATGCACTCACACTCACGCACGCACACTCATATGCACTCACTCATTCACTCACACGTGCACTCACACTCATGCACTCGTATACTCACACTCGTACGCACTCACACGCAGGCTCATTTGCACTCACACTCACACGCACATGCACACGTCTCCACACTTGCAGAATGAGGAAGCTGCTGAGTGACTGCTACATCTCAACTCATTAAAACTAACGAATCAAACGAGAGGCAGACCCAAGCGGGAAGCCCGAGACGCTCCAGCGAAGCACAAACCGCGGGCGGCAGGTAGCTGCACGGGTGGCCGTGTCAGGCTGGGCAGAGTAGAATCCACCCTGGACAAGAGCGGTCGGAGAGCACCGGCGGGACGCCCAGAGGAGACCCAGGCGGTGACCGGAGCGAGGCGCAGCCCAGCGCAGGGGCGCCGGAAAGACCGGGGGTGAGAGGAGCCAGGTGAGGGCCCTGAATCTCTCTGGCTGCTGCTCTGTGGCAGGAAGCCCGGGGTGGGGTGGGAGTGGGGGTCGCAGAACAAAGCGCGGAAGACTTAATTCGAGCAACGTTTCTGAAGGCCAAGAGACCAAGCGCCTATTTCGGAAGAGCGCACAATGCACGCACACGCACATGCACACTCGGGGGAGCTGGCCCGCTGTCCGGCCTGTTCTCCCCGAGGGGCGGCCGCGGAGGCACCAAAGGAAAGGCAGGCCCTTCTGTGGGCTCCGCTCTGGGTCTCTGTCGGTGTTCACGAGGGAAGCAGGACTCGGGAAAGGCCCTTGCTGGAATATAACCCGGGGAGGCTGGGGGCGCGGCCCCTCTGCGCCATCCTACACGCCCAGGTCCGCTCCCTCGCAGCCAGCACACCTGGATGCGCGCACCTGGTCCCCGGGCTCTGCCACCGTGCCCTGAGCGCGCGGCGCCCTTGATGTGCTAGTAAAGAGGAAAGACCTCTGGTCCCTGCGAGCCTGATTTGAAAGTGCGGTCCTTGGTATCCTCTCACCGAGACACAGCCTGGGCTGGAAATGCAGACCCGGGACTGGGGCCAAAGAGCAGTCAGGTAGAGGAAGAAAACGTGTGTTGGCCTCAGACTTCTCCGTGCTGCCTTCAGGCCGCAGTCTGCAGTACGCGAGGAGCCACCAGAGGAAGGGAGAGAAAAGGCAGGGATATTAGGCCCAAGGTCATCTCAAGGACAAAGACTAAGGACAAGTCTTGAAAATGTCTCTTAGAGGATCTTGTATGTCTTTGCCTTGCAAACTGGCCGGCGCTGGGTATTAAATACGCTAAGACCAACAGTGTGTGCACGAGGGTTGCAAGACAGAATGCAAGTATGAAATGCTCTGCCAGTGTTGATAGAACTACCAGAAAATACGTGAAAAAGGGCCAGAGTCCATGGGGAGTACAGCTAATTTGCTGATGGGCTCATTTGAACAGTGGGGGGTTAGAGAACACCGTTTGAGACTGATGTGTGGAGGGGGAGAAAAAACCGCGCATTTCATAGGCACAAAAGTGTCAGATAATTTGGTTTTATATAAATAATTTTGAGGTCAACAGGGAACTATAATCCAAAATTATAGGACAAATAGAAAACAACTTAATAAAAATACTGCATTTCAGAAGATAATTAGACTAATTTAAAAAGTCAGGAAAGGCACAGCAAAATAACTTAAAATCAGAAGAAAGCTTTAAAAGTGAAAGCTGAAATTAGGAAACCAAATCAGCAGAACCACGAAGCAGATCCAAAAGATGAAAAAAGAAAAAAGGAATCCAATTTAAGATAGGACCTAATAGCTAACATAATCAAGGGAGATCAGGGAATACGCAGACTATAAGCGAGGTGGCGGGTGGGGGGGGGAGTCACAGGACATGGAGGAGAAAGGTAACAGGGAACACGAGTTTGCTCAGCTCCTTGCAAGCAAACACAACGTGAGATTTGGGCACAAGGAAACATGCCTAGGGAAAGCAGTTTGTCAAAACTGATCCCAGAGGAGACAGGAAGGTCAGACGTGATTTCAGTCGGGGCAGAGGGCAGCATCCAGGAACTCTTCTTCCCAATCAAAAGGAAAACATCATGAGGGTTAGATATAAGAATTCCACAAACCTGCTGTTTTCTCCCAGAGTTTAGGGTAAAAAGTGAGAAGCTTGCAAATTCACTTGTTTTAGATTTAACATTATACTAAAACAGAAAAATTATAAAGAAAGCAACAACGACCCAATAGCCTGTATGGATATTGAAGCATAAATCTGAAATTAAATAGTAGCCAACCAAATTCAGCAACTCATTAAAAATATAATGCATCATTATATAGTTACATATGGTTATATAACTACATATCATTATATAGATGTAGTTATTTCAGAAATATAAGGATGATCATTATGAAGAATTCTATTAACAAATGTATCAAATTGAGAATGTAATCCAAAATATGTATGATCATCTCCACAGATGCTGTTAAGTTCCTGGGTAATACCAACAACCTCTGCTGATTAAAATAGTAAGTAGTGAAATATTTCCTCTGCCAGTTACACTATGTTGCAACCTAAAAGCCAGCATGCTGCTTTGTGGAAACATACTGAAGTTGCCTAGCTCAACTTCAACTATCGCCATCACACCACTATTATTTAACATTATACTATAAAGAACAGTCAATGTCACTAAATAAGCAAAGGACATAGGAGATGAAAGTTGGAGAGGAGAACGTAGCACTTTTTGAAGAAAACATATTTTACACCCCAAAATCTAAGACAATCAACTAAATAATGAAATTAATAATGGTTTGATAATATGGTGGGGTTGAACGTTAATTTATAGATGTCAATAACTTTCCTACAACCCACTGACCGATCTGTGAGGCAAGGACAGATAAGAGAACAGACATACTGTGCTCCATGCTTTAAAAAACTGTATAGATGTCAATGTGGCACGAGTTAACTTTTAAATTAAAAGAGAACCTAATAGAAATACCAACAGGCCTTTATTTTTCATAGGCACATGCATCCTTTGCAATCATGTTATCTACACAATCACGTGTATATACCATCATGCGTATAGGTACACAATCACATGTATATCTACAAAAAGGTTGCCAAGCACACTGCTTAGAAGACCAGTGAAGGGGCATGGGGGTCACATGAGAGCTCTCAGACATTAAAATAAATAGGAATGTACCCACAAATGCTGGGGATTCCAACTGTATGGTCATCGTCCCAAACCTAAATTAAACGTGGACAGTGCGCAGAGTAAGAGCCGTCAATGGCGACCGCCGGCTGAGTAGCGCCCGCCCCGAGCAGGCCCAGACCCACACCTCCCGCTTCACAGCAGAGTCACTTCCGAGCGGAACGATGATTTCAGTGTGAAAATGAGGTCCTATACATGAGCTGGGGAGACCCGAGGCGCCGAGACTCGATATTCAGAAGCAAAGAAAAATCGAGACGGTCCCGCCGTGGGCGCCCTGGGGGTCGAGTCACGCTCTTCTCAGTCATGCTTTGTTCCCATTGCGACCTTCTGGGAGTCTCTCCATCTTTCTGTAACCCAGTCTGTCTTCTCCTTTCTGCTTCTTTCTTTGACGCTGTATTTGTCCGCGTCGTGCTAAAAAAATGACTTCACTTCATGGCTTACATTTACTTTTAAGCTCACCTGTAGTTTCAGGTTTTAGTCTTGGTGTGCATGGGCCTGGGCCTGATACTCTCGCTGCCCATATCAGATCTCCGTTTATTCTCCCACTGTTTGGGAATGCCATCTTCATAGTGATACGATATTAAACACTTTAAATATATCCTTGCCCTTACTCCTTGGTCGTTACCCCGGTCTACCTATGCTGCTGCTGGGGCCACAACACGTCCTTCATTGCCCTGTTTTATTATCTGGTAGAGCAGATGTCTTATTTCCTCAACACCGACTTGCCTTTCTCGCCCACTTATTCTTTTTATTGGAATGACTTCCTTTTAAAGATCCATAGAAGCCTCGCTGGCTCCTCAGTGAGGGGAGGCGCAGCATGTTTACGCACTGAGTAGCGAGAGTTGGGTTCTTTGCTCGCCAGAAGTGAAAACTAACTACCAGACACCTTTAGCATAAAAAGAACTCGCTGGGGAGGTGTGAGCAGCTTACAGAGTCAAAGGAAAAGAATGAAGAACCAGAACTCAGAAAGGATGCAGGAGTTAGGGGAGAAGCCCTGGGCACAGGCGACATGAACCATGGATGCCTCGGGAAGAATCATGTCCAGTCACGTTCAGTCGTTTGGACCCTCCGTCGGGCTTCGAAGCCGCAGGCATGGCCCACTCAGCCTAACGCGGTTCACACGCTCACCTCTTGGAAAGGGCGGAGGGGCCCCCACTCCACCAAGAGTGCTTGCAGAGGCGACAACCCCCAAGAGCCGAGTATTACCCAGCGCCGGGGGCCCCCGCCACGACAGCCTCTCCAGGCCATGGAGGCTCATGTCCACCTCCTCCAGCCTTTGGGGTCCCCCGTATGGCTCCTTTCATGGGGCTCCAGATTCTTATTGAACCGACTCAAGGAATTACACGCCGAGTGGGGTCTTTTAACAGCAAATTTCCAACTGGCTGTTGCTAGGATCTAGGAAAGGTCAGAAAAGATTTTAACTCATTTGACAGCTGAGAAGGATATTACAGAGGCTGAGTACAGCTTGAGGATTTTTAAATAGCAACCAGGAAGAACCGAGAGCGCATCATTCTGGTCTGTCCACCCAGGCTGCAGACACACCAAGGGCACAGCCCAGGAGAAGCCAACAAGTGCGAGGAGAAAGCAACGGGCCCGGGGGTGAAGATGCAAAGAAAGAGAAATATGACAGCGACCCAAATCTCATTTCCTGCTTTTTAAGGAGGCGCGGATAAAAATAAAACACAAATGAATATTACATAAAAGCAGCAAAACCATGACCCTGAACAATTTAGAATGAAGCTCGGAGAATCTGATCGATGTCAGATCTAATAGAACCATAAAACAGTTTTTCAAAAGGAAGGCTCTAGCTGTCAGAAAAAAATATGAGCAGCAAACTTTCTTAAGAAAGAAACAAAGCAAGCGGTTCAATATCAGAAAGGCAAAGTCAAATTATAGCAGAGTGAGTGAAGAGCTGGATGAGATTTGAAATGCACGTTGTTTGAATAGAAGATGATCACCTCTGATATTCTGGTATTTTCAGGGTGCTGAGTGATCCCCTTTTGCTTTTCCTTGAAATGTTATTGATTTAAAAGTCACTCTGCTACAGTTCCTTATAGGTCCACTAAGTGTCTTTTGTTTTAAAATGACTTTAATGGGGGCCTCCCTGATGGCGCAGCGGGCTGAGCGCCACACTGTGAAGCTTCCTGCAGCACAGCAGCGCGAGTTCGATCCCCGGCCAGGGAGGGGACCCACAGGGCGCAGCAGACCTCTCCTGCCTCCCCGCTGCTCCCTCAGCAGTGTGTTTCAGTCCATCTGCCTGTTCTGTCCCCGCTCTGTCTCTGGTGACTCCTCTCCCCGCGCCTCTGGCCTGCACCCCAGCTCTCGTGTGCATAAATAAATATTTAACAAAAGAAAGAAAGGGACCGGCCGCATTGCGTGAAGCCGCAGCTGGAACGCGCAGTGGCCCGAGGCATGGCTGTCCCTGTCTTCTGTCCGCGGGCACCGCAGGAGGCAGCCCAGTCCTGGGCGTAAGAGCCTCAAAAGAGCTGGTCCCTGCAGACCCCCCACACTCATCCCTGCCTCTGCGGAACTCCCCTGCGTGGCTGCGGGCCTGGGCTCGCAGGCGTCCCGCACCCTCTGCCTCTGCTACTGGCCCTGGACCTCTGGGGCTCTGCCCAGCCCCGGCGGCGGTGTCCCAAGGCCGGCCGCAGGCTGCTCGGGCTCAGAGGTCGGCGCAGGCGGCCCCGCGGTGGCAGGCGGAGCGGGGCGCTCTGCCGGCCGCGGCCTGGCCCAGGCGGTGCTGGGTCCTGGCACCTGGGGCAGCAGAGCGGCGGCCTTCGTCGTGGACGTCTGAGGATCCGCGGCCTGCTGCAGGCCCGAGCGCGCCGTTCGCACAGACGCTGAGCAGGAGCGGAGGGCACGGGAGGGAGCGGGGCGCGCAGGCACCGAGCAGCTCTGGCGCCGGCTGCCCCTCTGCCCTGCTCCGCCTCCGCTTCTGCGGGAAGCGCTCTGCCTCCACTGCCTGTTGCTGCAGCCCAGCCCCAGGCTGAGCAGGACACCAGGGTCAGGTCTGGTCCTGACCCGCCCCGCCCACGGCCCCCGCTCCGCCCACCGTTAGACCCACGTGAGCTGCTGTTCGCGCGCTGTGTGTCGGCGCCCGCGCAGGCCGAATCTGGCTAAGGATTTCAGAGTCTTCGGACACGCAGGGGCTTAGAGATATTCCGAGGTGCTGCCACTTACGAGCAAGCCGTTCGAGGAGCCCTTGGGCCACGAGCACCGTGGCTGTTTCTCGCGTCCTGGCAACAGGTGAAAAGAACCCAGCACCAGGGGGCGCGAAGCAGCCCGTCCACGGCGTCTTGTCAGACAGCGATCAACTCGCTGGAAGAGAAATGGCCTTATAGGAATTGGTCTACTACGATTTTTTTTTCATAAAAAGATAATTGGAAAGTGATGACAGAATGATTTTAATGTTAAATCATTAGAGATACACCAATATCCATATAAGTTTATGGATCAAATTGTTATTTGCAGACATGAACTGTAAAGTAGTCAAAATATTATGATATTAGTCTTTGAGTAAGAATTCAGAAACATCCTATTATGGTAAATGGTAACTATGAAAGTTTAGATTTTTTTTTTTAGTTGTTGGAATAATATCTTGGTGGGATATAGAACCTTAATTACCAACGGCCTAACTAGCTGCTTAGAAAATCAACTGTTGTCTGAAGGGGTGCAGGGGAAGTGGGAAGTGTGTACTGCTCAGAAAAAAATCCCGACGTATTTTATCTAGTCTACATCTACCTTGGAAATACTGAGCATTTTACAGGTGGAGCAAGTCATCTGGTGATTGATGCCCTGGCGATGATGAAGGTAGGACTTAGCACGAGTCACTTTCACTTCCTGACACTTTTTTTAAAAAAATATTTATTTATGCACACAAGAGCTGGGGTACTAGCCAGAGGCACGGGAGGTGAGAGGATTCCCCAGAGACAGAGCGGGGAGCAGAACAGGCAGATCCACTGAAACACACTGCTGAGGGGAGCAGCGGAGGCAGGAGAGGTCTGCTGTGCCCTGGGGGTCCCCTCCCTGGCTGGGATCGAACTCGCGCTGCTGTGCCGTGGATGCTTCACAGGGCGGCGCTCAACCTGCTGAGCCACCAGGGAGGCCCTGACACTTCTTTAGACTGTGCGTCCCGAAGAGGCTGGAAGAACCTGGAAACTACCCGCCTCGGCCTCCCTCCCCGGAGAGAGGATGTGGACCAGCCAAGGTCTGTGCAGAGGTGAAGCAGCCCCAGGGCAGGACAGGCCTACGGCCCCCAGGAGCTCAGCGGAAGCCGGACTCTCTGCATTGGAATCCATGGCCAGCTGGCCCTGTGGCAGCTGGCCGCTCCTCCCCGCCCCCCAAGCCCGGCGCTCTGCACTGAAGACCCACAGCTCACAGAGCTGCCCGCAGGGTCTTCCGAAGAAAGGGCATCACAGCGTTGGTGCGGCTACCCTCAAATGTGGACGCCAAGCCTGGCTTGCTCCCGCGGGTCTGCTGTGTGCCTCGGCCTCCAGGCCCAGATCCCTGCCCTCGTCACCCCAGGCCTAGATCCTTGCAAAACTCTCATTGCCTAACCCTTTGCTTCTCTCTCCAGTGCCTTCCTCAGGCAGCTGCCAGATTCCTTTGCGAATGTGACCTGTCCCCTGCTGCTGTGAACGCCTGCAGTGGGCAGGCTCCCTGCCCGGCCCGCTGTGTGCCCACAGGTCATCCCCTCGGCCACTCAGACCCTGTCCCAGCTCGGGGTACCTGCTGTGCCCACCTGATCTCCCGGGCCCTGCCCTCTGCCAGCTGCGTCCACCGCTCTCCTGACCCGGTGCCCCTGCCCACTCCTCCATCAGGCTGGCCAAATCCCGCCCCTGGGCCATGCCCACGCCAGCTGCTCTCTCACCCCCCAGCACCAGCGTGCAGAGGCCTCCCGTGGGGACGGACACCACTCTGGGCTGCAGGCGCCCGGAGGGCAGAGCTGCCGGGCTCAGAGGCCTGCCCTTCCATGCGGTCCTGGGAGATGCAGCTCAGCGCTCGGAATGACTGGGCCTAGGAACTGCATTCCTGGGGAGCGTGGGGTGAGCGTGGGGGCGCGTGCGGGGTGAGCGCTCGGGGCCGGGGGACGCGGCATTCTCCGGAAGGCCCAGCCGAGCACGGCGCGGCTAGAGACCCAGGGCCGGGGCAGAGCACGGGGCTGCTCCTTGGGACCACGGGGACGGCAGCGGAGGCTGAGAAGTGCTCAGGGGGACAGCAGACGCCCTCCTGCGCGCATTTCGTGAAGTCACGCCGGCTCCTCTGTGTTTATTTTTGTTTCAAAGCCGTGTCGGCCGCTTATTTATCCACGTGAGCAGGGCCCTCTGTCTGGAAATATGTAAATCCATTTACGTTAACCTCCTGTCACGGCGTTAGCACGCTGGCCACAGCCGCACTCACGCACCCAGCGGCGGTGGCGCGCCCAGAACTGGGCCAGGAGACTGTCCTTTCCCCTGCCTGGGTCTCCAGTTCCAGAAGGCGCAGGACGGCACTGGCCGGCGAGCCAGTTTCCCACGTCTCCCCCTTGGGAAGGAGCTCTCAAAGGGCTTTTGTGACCCAAATGAGAGGCCTCTGCGGTGGGAGCATAATGGAATTTTCACAGGGGTTGCTCAGGAGTGGGGCCCTGGCCCCGGCGCCCAGCGGCTGCTGCAGGGGAGTCTGCACCCCGGCAGGTACCGAGCCTGGAGAGCAGCTGGTGCCCCTCCCTGCCTCCCCCTCCCCCTCCCCCCCATGGCACCTGTTGGCACCGCAGCCCCAGAGCCGCATCTCAGGGCCAGAGCCGGGCAGTGAGGCCCCGGGCAGCAGACAAGCAGAGCGGCCGTCCCAGGCTGCCGGAGTCGTCTCGCCCCTACGGGCCACTCAGGCTGGGAGCCGGCCTGAGGTCACCTCCGCAGACAGATGAGATGATGTTAGAGAGGCCGCAGCGGCTGAGCCACGTAAAGCAAGGAAAGGGCCGCGAGCCCGACCCCGCGGCTTCCGGGCTGGGGGCTGGCAGCGGGTGGCACGAGCTAACAGCAGGAAGGGGGTGAACGGCGGGGATCAGAGACGCCCTCTCTGACGCCGTGACCTTGCTGCAGAGCCGCAAGGCACCTGCTGTGTCGAGGGCGCTCGAGCTCACGCCCCGGGCGTCGGCGGACCCTGCCGCTGCAGCCCTGTGCTCTGACCAGCTGGCCGCTGGGAGGAAGGGCTCCTTGGCCCTCTGGGGCGCCGGTGCCGGGCAGGGCTGGTGCGGCTCCGAGGCCCAACGCACGGGCTGCGGGAGGAGGGGGCAGGCGGGTGTGAACATGGACGGCCGCTGGAGCCCGCTGCCCTCCCGGGCCTGCTCCGCCGCTCCTTCCAGGAGGCCTGAATTTCACTGGCCTGGGCACCCACAGAGGCACTTTGATACCTCGGTGGTTTGCAAGGTTTCTTCTGTTTTGGGAATGCTGACGAGATTCGCACATCAGCGCAGGGAGGCGAGAGGTAGGCACACAGGCTGCTTGCTGCCAAGAGGTGGCTGCGGCGGGAGGCTGACTCGCTTGGGGCGGGCTGGCCAGCTGTGGCCGAGATCCTCTTTGGGCCCACTTTGTGACTGTGACGGGGACGCAGGGAGGACAGGACAGGGCAGGAGGTGACCCGAGGGGCCTGCCGGGAGGGGTAGCCGGGGCAGCTGCGGGCACAGGGCCCGGAGTCTGGAGGGCCAGGGAGGAAGGGGCGGGCGGTGGACGTTGCGCCCGGTCGAGGGCTGCCTGGGACAGGACTCTGCAGTGGCCCCGGGGCCTGCCACTGCGCCGTGGCCCTGAGGTGCCCTGGTCAGGGCAGACGCCACCTCCAGGCCAGCCCAGCTCCCAGTTCACAGAGCAGGCCTGCTCGGTCCCGGCGGCAGGCCCTCACCACGTCCCGGGCCCGTGGAGGAAGGCCAGTTGGCCAGTGCTGTGTCCTCCAGAGAAGGTCAGCAGCGTGTCCAGGCCGGCTGGGCTTTGTGGCAAGTGCTTTACATTCAGAGTGGGAGAGGCCGCCCCCAGCGCAGCCGGGCCCTGCACCTCTCAGCTGACTGTCTCCCTCCCAGAAGGTCTTCTTGCCCGGTCTGCAGGCAGGGAAGAGGCGGCTCACCCAGTCCCCATTTGCATAACGCATTTACATCTGAAGGGAGGCCACGGGCTGCAATGAGCCTGCAGCTAGGCAGGGATTTCTGTAATAGCAATTAGGAACAGAAATAGAATAACAATAGCTGTGGAGAGACAGTTGCTGAGCGGTGGGTAGAGGCGAGGGAAAAATCTCTGGGTTTTAAAGCCTGAACTTTGAATGGTGGCAGAGTTAGGGACGCAGCCTTTGTTGGCTGGAAGCTGCTGGTGCCCAGAAGGGCCGACCAATCTGGGCCCATGTGGGAGCCCGCGGCCCCCTGTGGCCGGAAAGGAAGCCATGTTGATGGCAAAGGCCCAGGCACAACCAAGGCAGAGCCAGGCCCCAGGCAGCACCGGCCAGCGGTCTCTGGAGGACCCGGAGGTGGCAGGGCCGGTGGGCAGCGGGCCACGCCGGATGTGCTCGGGCTTGGAGCTTGACCAGGTTGCCCTGGCCATGGAGGGGAGCTGGGACCCAACAGGGCAGGATCAGACTGTGGGGAGCACGGGAGCCGGGTCAGGCCGGGGTCAGCGCCCTGGCATGTCCCCACGGACGGCGCCGTCATGAAGAACCTGGACAAGGGAGCTCAGCACCAGCCGCTCGGATGTGGGAGCCCCATGGGGGCACACTGGGCGCGCCTCCGCCTCCTCTGACCTGCCCCCTGCCTCCAGGTGTCCGGACCTCGGTCTCCGGTTTCCCTTCCCTCGCCCACCTCACTGCTCCCCACCCCACCTCCTCCCCCTAGACCTGCTGGGGAGCGGGCGGGCGGTGCTGCCAGGCCCCGGGGGGTGGGGTGTGGGTGGCCCACGGTGGCCTGGCCCCGGCAGGGGTGAGGTGGGCCGAGTGGGGAATCCCGATGAGGGAGGGCGGAGGGGCGCAGTGCAGGGCCAGGCCCCAAGTGAGGCCCGGAGCCGACCGACGTCAGCTGGTGGGTGACGGCACAGCTGGGGACGCAGGGGCAGGCCCCTGGGTGGGCCCGCGGGGTACAAGACCCTGCAGAGGGCCCGGGGCTGGCTCGGGGACCAGCAGCTGAAGGCCGAGGCCGGGGCCAGGCCCACACAGCTGAGGGCCCGGACCTCCAGGGAGCGAGGGGCGACCCGCGTGGACGGGGCTGGCGGGAAGGGGAGAGGTGGCTGTCCTGAGCCTCCGGGGCTGGAGCGCGCCCTTGGGCTCCCTCCGCCTGGTGGCGCTCGCGCGTGGGCGGGGTCAGCGCCCGGGGCCGACCGACCCCAGGTCAGGTGTGTGTTCATCTGTGTCGGGTGACTAGACGACCCCATGCAAACCTCTGGCCCTCCTTGTTTCAGCCGCCTTGTAGGAAACGGGCGTCGGGAGCCTGCCGGCCCTCTGCCGCGGACGCATGGGTACCCGGCCCGGCGCCTCGGTTCCTGGGAGAGGCCTTGCTGAGCACCCCCCCCCAGCATGCATGGCCGGGCTGGTGGGGGGGCGTCTAAATGTCCTTTGTGATGCTGCTGACAGGGCGCGGCGCTTTCTGCACAAGCGTTCACATAAAGCATCGGGGCGTGCTGGTCGGCTCCCAAGGTACCATCGCTCTTGTGGATATTGCAATGGACAGGAGAATATTGACTTTAATGAGGCTGATAAAGCAAGCTCCTAACTAGGAGAAGAAAGGCCGAAATGCAAACAAGAACAGCCTCCCTCCTGGAAGCGAAGGGCTTGCTGCTGGAAGGCGGGGCCTGAGGTCGGGCTGCCGTGAGAGGACTCACCCGCACAGCAGCCGCGTGGCAGCTCCCGGAACGCCCGAAGCGCGTGCACCAGACCGGGCGCTCCGGGTGCTGAAGTATCGCACGTGGAGGCGACTTCTGACCGTGATGAAATTGTGGAAAATAAGAGCGCAGATTGTGCTTAATGGATAGACAAATTAAATCCTGTTTAAAAATTGGAACAAGGATGGCTCCTTAACAGTGTTCTGAAAACTCTGCTTAATGCAATGAGACATGAAAATATAAAGAGGTATGATAATGGGAAGAGAGAAAAGATCATTATTTGCACTTAACATAATGGAAAACCAGAATATACAGAGGGATCAGCTAAAATAATCATGTTTAATAAAATGATTCAATAAAAAGCCAGTGCTGGAGTAAACATACTTCAATGAATAGCCTCGCTAATTATCAGCCGCCACCAGCCAATGGAATGAAGTACAGCTCGGACCACAATACCAGCCGCGAGAAAACCCTGGCGTGGGTCTGCCTGGGGCATGTGCAGCTGCTAAAAAGAAAATTCCTCCGCAGTCCTAGGAGAAGATAACGGAAGGCAAATAAACCAACGGTCCTGCTACCCACCCACAAACGCTTGCGTTCATTCCGAGCGAGACGACAAGACATCACCGCAGCCAAGTATACGGATAAGATCCTACGAGGCACCGGGGAAGGGAGGGCTCAGTCCGATACCTTAAAGCCAAGAAAGAGCCATCAGAACGGCTGGGCAGTGGTCACACGAGGAACTGACGTCAGCGGAACCCAGTGAGGGCTGGGCCCCAGTCTCTTCGGTCGCGGCGACTCCTGCCTCTTCCCGCCCTCCTGGCCATGGCCCGCCCCGCTGGCAGGCCTCTGCCCCCTTCCCAGAGCCCTCAGGACAGATAGCCCCGAAACGCACGTCACGCCCTCCCCGCCCAAGTTCGCAGACGGCCTCCCATGGTCTCTGCAGGTTAGTCAAGCCGAGCATCTGGGACCGTCCGGATTCCAGGTGGTCCGCAGGCCGATGACCGGTCAGCAGAGGGGTCAGCAGGCCAGGAGGAGACACGGTGAGGGAGCAGAGCCCGGGGAACCATGCACGCGCCCAGGACCGCCGGGCTGTCCCGTGACCCCAGAGCTGGAGAAGCTTCCCGGGCTCTCGTCCCTGAGGTAGGGTCTGCTGCCCGAAGCCGCCGGAGTGTAATTCGGAGCAGCTGCCGCAGGCACACGTGAGCGTCTCGGCCGGCACAACTGTCAGCTCCGCCCAGGCGCCTCTGCCCTAGCCGGCTACCGCCCGCCTCACACCTGGCTGCTGCCTCGGTCGCGCACCTGCCTCCTCGGCTGTGCTCGCCTGGGCTTAAACACCCCCTCACTGCCTGCTCCCCCTGCGCCCTCCACTGGGGTCGCTCTGAGTGAGCGCCGCTATGAGTGAGCGTGTCTGGGCCCCGCGCAACCCCCGCCGCGGCCGCGCCTGGGGTGCTGACCGCAGGCAAAAGGAACAAGTGGCGAGCAGGGAGCTAACGGCCGTGGGGGAGGATGGACCGGCCCGAATTTCGAGACGGGGCACTTAGAGAAAAGGCAGTTTCCATGCACATCTCGGGCTGTGCACTAAAGAAAAGAAAGTCCAGCACATGTGGAAGTCTCGGGCGGAGCAGCAGACGAGCCCGAGCGTCTGCAAGGAGGAGGACGGGGAGGACGGAGGCGGCTGGGCGGGGGGCAGCAGCACAGCCAGCTGCGGGGACGCCTCCTAGCGGCGCCTCCTCGGCCCCGGCAGGACCAGGCCTGGGCGCCCGTCCCAGGGCTCTCCTGCCCGGCGGCCGACCGCTTGGCCTCAGCCCTTGCGTGCTGGCTCCCTGCTGGGCCGGCCCGGTCAGGCCTAGACCTCCAGCCTGGACAGTTGGTCCGGCCGCCTCAAGGCGGACAGCTGAGGGGCTCCCGAGCGTGGCCGGCGCCTGGCTGGAGTTGCCTGCTGGCTGGTCGGGGACCACTGGCAAGGTCCCGGCGCCCGGCCTGGCCAGGGGCTCCGCGGGTCCAGCCGACACTCTGTCCAGCCTCTCCCGCCTCCCGATCGGCGCCTGTGCTCAGTCGCCCCGGCCCCACCTGAGCAGGGAAGCCAGGCTCCGGGGAGCTGCCGGGGCCGCGCTTGCTGGGGCCTGGGTCCTCGCGCCGGCTGGCCGGTGAGGGGCGGACAGGCGGCTTCACTAGCAGCTCCTCGCGCGATGGTGCTATTCTGAGCTGCGTGAAGGAGACACTGTCCATGAAAGAGGAGGCGTTGAGAGCGCGGCAGGCGGGAGGGAGGGAGGTGGGTGACCTCCGTGGTTCTGCCCCTGCTCGCCAGACCTCCTGGACAGGGGCTGCCCTGTGAAGTGTCCGCGGCACAGCAGCGCAAGTTTGACCCCGGCCAGGGAGGGACCCGCAGGGCGCAGCAGCCCTCTCCTGTCTCCCGCTGCCCCTCAGCAGCATGTTGCAGTGGATCCGCCTGTTCTGCTCCCCATGCTGTCTCTGGGGACTCCTCTCACCCGCCCCCACACCTCTGGCCTGCACTCCTCTTGTATGCATAAATAGCTAAAATAAAACAAAAAAAACAAAAAAACAAAACATGTCGGGGAGACAGGGGACTGGCCGCCTGCCTTCCCCCACCCAGGCCAACCTCTGAGGGGATAGGGAGCTGGAGGGGCACAGCCGCGGGGAGGGGCGGGGGGCAAGCCTGAGTCCTGGGGGCCTGGGGGCGCAGGAGCCAGAGCTCAGCTCTCAGCGCTTCCTCGTCTGAGGCACCTGCAGGATACCCGAGGCTGACCGTGGCGCCTGGCCTTCAGGGCGCGCAAGCGCAGGGCGGCGAAGCTGGAGCCCAGTGGACAACTCCGTCCCGCGGACAGTCCCGCGTCTCTTAATTGCAGCGAAGCAACAAGCGACAGTGGGCTGGTTTGTTGGGATTTTTAGGGTGGAATTTAAAGTCCCGCTTCGACGGGGAGACTTGTTTTTAGCGCTGTGCCTTTTCCCTAAAGTAAGAAACACTTTCAGGAGTTTCTCCTCCAGCCGCCCACCTCCGCCCCTTGGCGACCTCTCTTTCTGCACACAGTTCAGGTCATTAATGAGCTTTCGGATTCTTTCTCGACCCACAGAAAATTCTTTCCACGGCCGCCTCCTAAGAAATCAGATGTCAGTTTTCAGATTAGAAATATTACATGATGAATGAGATTTATTTAAAATTTTGCATTTTTAAGTGCGCCGAGGGCGGTATTGGAATCACCTCTAGCCCGTGTAGAGAGGCGGCCGGTCCAGGGGGAAGGGGCAGGCTGCAGCCCCCATTCCGGCCCCCAAAGCATTCACTGGCCAGGGCCAGGACCTCTGGTGGTCCAGGGGTTAGTCGGTGGCCGCTGCGGCCGAGTTCGATCCCCAGCCAGGGAGGGACCCACAGGGCGCAGCAGACCTCTCCTGCCTCCCCGCTGCTCCCTCAGCAGTGTGTTTCAGTGGATCTGCCTGTTCTGCTCCCTGCTCTGTCTCTGGTGAGTCCTCTCACCTCCTGCAACTCTGGCCTGTATGCATAAGTAAAATGCTCTTGTATGCACAAATAAAATCTTTTTTAAAAATATAGTAAATTGCATGATAAAATCATCTAATTTTCAAGTGTCTGTCATTGGGAAAAAACATGTGTGTTTACTACGTTAAGTCACACTAAGTTACTGGACTAAAGGCCCACCCTCACCAGACCGCCATCCCCTTCGTTTGCCGGTGGACACTACGTTTCTACAGCCACCATGTCTCTAGCCCGCACGGGGCGGTGATCCATGTCACTGACATAAGGCTGCTGTGGTCCGAGATCGGAGGTGGCTTCCCTGAGGCGGCAGCAGCTCTTGGCTGGGGGCTGGGAGGCCAGTTCCAGAAGGGAAGTGTCCGGAGCGCACATGCATCTCTTCCTGCCCCGGCCAGAAACACGCTGCGGGCGGCCCAGGGGAGTGCAGGCGCCTGCCGGGGAGGGCACCTCTCCTTCGCGGCGGGCGGGGGCTACCTGCTCCCTCCAGACGTGTCCTCGCTCACAGACTCCGAGAGGAGCTGACTGGTGAGATGCAGGCAGCCCCATCACTAGACGGGACTTCTGTTGGGAATGGAGTTCCGTGGGGTCACTGGGGTGGGGGAGCGAGCAGCCCCTCAGGGAGGGCGTCCCAAGGAGGCCCTTGGTCCTCCAAGAGCCCGTGGCCTCCGGACAAGCGCCTCTCTCAGCGGCCACCGCTAGAGCCCGTGGGGAGCGTGGCGGCACCAGCCCTCTTCCTGGCGGCGCGTGCCAGGGCGTGCACACAAAACCGGCCGCTGCCTGCGGTCCTGAGCGCCGGCCCCCGCGGGCGCTGGCCGGGCCCCCTGGCACCTCAGGGGTTGCCGACAACGGCGACGGCGGGCGCGTCTCTGGCCGCGGGCAGCTGCCGAGGATGAAAGGGGCCTTCTTCTCAAGGCACATGAGCCGCCTCACCCACCCCGCGACATGTACAACCTCGCCGCCTGGCACGGCCCTGCTCCCTGCCCCCACCCTGCCCTTCACCGGCCTGGGGAGTGATGGGAGGCTGGGCTGGGAGAGTGAGCGTGTGAGAGCGTGCGAGGCTGCAGGTACACCATGCACGGGCACAGGCGCGGGGCTGGGGGTGCGCCATGCACAGGCACAGGTGCGAGGGTGGGGGTGTACCTCGCACCGGTGAGAGGCTGCAGCTGCCCCCCGCACGGCACAGGTGTGGCCTCCCGCGGCCTGCCGGCTATGGCTCCCAGGGAGGTCAGGCGCTGCTGCAGGGTCTGCACAAGCCTGGGACGTCTACCAGGTCGCTTGCCCGCGCCGGGCCACAGAGCCGTCCGGAAGGGCCTTCGGGGTGAACATGTTGACCAGAACCCATTCCGTGGGAGGAAGGAAGGAGTGTTGTGCCGGGGGCCAGGGTGCGGGGGCAGGAGCGGGGAGCCAGGGCCTCGTGGAAGAGGACAGACCTGCCTGTGCGTGGGAGTTGGGCCTGGGGTGCTGCAGGCTGGTCAGAGCGCCCCCATTCCAGGCAGCCTGACCCCAGACCCCGCGGCCGTTAGCCAGCCCACCCGGACCCTGCCAGGGCCATTTCAGGAGACACAGCCAGGGATTTCCCCGACGGCCCGCTCGGTGGGCCAAGCTGCGGGGCACGCGCCGGCCCAGCCCGGGCAGCTCCCGAGCCCTCCACCCTGGCGAGGATCGGAACGGCGGTAATTTAGCATTTTAGTCTCAGACGGTAAAATACCCGAGACGCGCGGTGTGTCTGCTTAGAATGCCTCTTACATTATGTTTCTGCTTTCCAGGTAAGTCAGCCCAGACGCGGGCAGACGAGAATGAGATGCGGAGCTGAGATGAGGGCAGAGGTGCCGACTCCCTCCAGGGAAGACAGCGCGCAGGGCGCCCCGGGGCCAGGGGCAGCCCTGGGCGTGGCCCCGGTCACCGCGGCAGGCAGGGCTTCCCGGCGGAGCGCGGGGCACGGGCTCATGGCAGCTGCACCTGCGCCTGACCCGGCCGGCCGGCCACCACAGGGCCACCGCTCTGCTCGGACGCGCCTTCCCCGCGGGAGCCGCTGAGGCCGCTCTCGGGCAGCGGCTCTGTCCAGCGCGGCTCGCACTCTGCTCCGCAGTGCAACAACTAGCTCGCGCTGTTTTCGTTTTGGTGTTGGGGTTCTTGTTTTCACCTTTACTGTCCTGTTTTCCTTAAAACAATTTCAATCCTTTGTGAAGAAAAGACTGGGAGAAATCACATGCGCCACTACATGCACAAGCACGCCACACACATGCACACACACCACACATGCACACACATGCACACGCACACACCTCCCTGGGGATGTGGGTTCTGACTCTGACCTAAGCAGAGGCCCTCTCCTTGGCGCTGCCGTCCTAGGGCCGGCTCTTGAGATGATCAAGCAGATATTGGCGCGAATGTCGTGTAGAATGGATTATAGACAGCAATAGGGGCCTCGCTGGTGGTGCAGGGGTTAAGGCGCCGCAGCGCCACATTGTGAAGCTTCCGCAGCCACTGCAGCATGAGTTCGATCCCTGGCCTGGATGCCGACCCACACAGTGCAGCAGACCTCTCCTGCCTCCCGCTGCCCCCTCAGCAGTGTGTTTCAGTAGATGCACCTGTTCTGCTCCCCGCTCTGTCTCTGGTGAGTCCTCTCACCCCCATGCCTCTGGCCTGCACCCCAGCTCTTGTGTGCATAAATAGATAAAATCTTTAAAAATAAAGTAAAATCTGCACATTAAAAATATATATGTTATGTGATTTCTTAGTGGCCAGCTTTGCGAGCCAAATCAAAATCGTGTGTTTTCATCATTGAGAAGCATTTTCACTTTTGCACAGTCCACTTTTACTCTCCCAAAAGAGCGCATCGTCAGGATGAAGGCCCACCAACAATTTGGCAACCGAGAGCTGGTGTCTGCAGAGGGCAGGCGCACGGACAAACGAAGCCGGCGTCCTCGGTGCCCTCGGTCAGCCCTTCCCACTCAAGAGTCGGCGGCGGCCCACACCCACAGCGGGCTCAGGCCTGCAGCTTGTGGGCGGGCCGGCTGGGCCTGGCGGGGTGACCGGTGGCCGGGCTGGCCTCCCGTCTTGAACACCGCGCACAGACAAGAGCTGCCTCTGCCCGTGGACGTGCACCGCGAGGAGGCCAGGCGCTCCGGTGGGGGGGGCAGTAAAGGGCTTTGCGGGGGCTCGGCGCTGGCTGGGCTTCCCGCGCCTGGAAGGTGCACTCCGTGGGCACGTGTAAGTCCTTGGCCCGGTGATACGTGATCTCACAGAAAGGCGCTAGATGATCCAAGGAGCAGGCCTTGGTCCAGCTCATCCAGGAAAGTGCCGTGACTCGGCGCTACTGAGACGAGGTGCCTAGAACGTGAAGGGAGAGAGCTGAGAAAGGAGCTTTGCTTCAGAAAAGGGAAAGAATGACATGAAGGAGCGTTGTCACTGAGCTGCCTTCGCTGTCCTGCGGAACGAAGCAGACTGCTCCGGCCGGACGCCGTCCTTGTGCCGCTCTCCACGGACTCGGCGTGGCCTCTGAGCCGTCGGGCGGACGCAGGAACGTGGTCTGCAGCGTTCCAGAAGACTGCGCGGGCCCAGTGCAGGCTGCGCGTGGGGCAGTGCTTGTCCCCGCTGAGCCGGCCTGACCGCGGGCAGCCTGTGCCCGGTCTGACACAGTCACTTTCCTGCGGATGGGACCGTTTGCCCGGCCGCTGACGAGAGCGGGGCGGGCGCCTGTGCTGCAGAAGCGCCTCTCAGCAGCCGCTCAGACGCCCGCACCACTGCTGGCTGTGGATCCCTGTTGTGCAGTCATCAGCAAGCCGTTGCTTATCTTCTGGGTTAGCGGCCCCAGAGCGGCACTCGCGCCTGCATTTCGGGATGTCCCTGAGCAGCAGCAGCTGCCGTGGGGCATGAAGGGCAGGGCTGGCCCGGGACCCGGAGCCACCTTGGAGCAGGCTGGACGGTGACTCGGGAGGGGAGCGAGGAGGGCAGCGGGCCGCCCCGGGCTGGCTGTCTCCAGCCCTGCAGCTGGCAAGGCCCGTCCCTCTGGACCTTGGAGCTGACTGCGGGGCACACGCACCCTCGCCTGGGCCGAGCCTGTGCAGGAAACAAGAGCAGGCGCGACTGCGGCGCAGGAGCGTTCCTGGAGGCTGAGCTGGCGCGGCGCAGGCTGGGTCCCTGCGCTGATGGAGGCCCGCCTGGCCTCCTGGCAGCCGCGCTGGCGGTGCAGGGAGTGAGAGACCCCAGCCAGGGGCGTCTGTTTAACAACCGGCCAGGGCTTCATGGCAGCGGGTGAAGGGGAGGTGCCGCCCCGCTACCCCTCACAAGGCCGCTGGGGATGCCGGGGCAGAGAAAACTCTAAGTCAGGTCTCCCTGGGTTCATTCATTTATTCCAATTCTGTCGAGAAAAAAATCATCAAAACCCCTTTCAATCCAATCCAGTGTGGGCTGTAGTGGTGGGGAAAAGACAATTGTTTTCAGACTAAACTATCAGCAAAACAATGCTGATTTCAACCGCAATTTGCAATTCATGATTGAAGCCTATTTAAATGCTGCTGTAGGTCTGAACTCATTTGAACAGGAAAGAAGTAACTCCCTGTAATATTTGCAGACATCATCTTCTCCAGTAAAATGAAAAAATTCCCCTTCCCCTCGCAGCCTGCAAAGATTCTCATAAAAGACACAAGTTGGCAACCTGCTAAGTATTCTAGGGGTGCCTGGCTTACCCCCACTTAATCTTTCTACAGTTAGTTTATTAACTGAATCCAGCGAGGTCAAAACATATCAGATGAGCAATCTTAATTCTCCTTATTGGCGCATGTTTGCTAAACCACAGGAAAATTTGATATTATCACATCACCCTTCTGTGCCTGTGCTAAGTACTCTGTTTGTTTGGTCTTTTATTAGAAAAGACATTTCATATAAGTGCAAGAAGATAATTGAGCCCTATAAACCAAGAGAAAAGTGCCGGCTACGGAGGCCCACCTGCCACTCCCCACGTGGCGCTCCCCCAAGGCCCTGAGGTGCACGGGCACTGTGGGGGGAAGAACTGGTGTGTCCCAGTAGATAAAGTGTCTTTGTTAGACGCATCCGCGCACGTGGTGGTGTTAATTAATAGAATAATGGTGCTGATATACCTGCTGGTCATTAGCTTTTAGTGCAGTTCTTTAGATGATTATCATTCACCTAAGAAACGTAAGATGGAAAGTGAAATCTGGACCTGCAGCTCCCAGGGGGCAGGAGAAGCCCTGTTTGCTTAGAATGAACCTAATTGAATTTTCTGACTTTTGATCCCACATCTTTTGCTGAAGGCATGTAAACAACCTACACTGTAGCACAAGAAGTCACAATCATTTTTAGAGCTTTGGCTCGCAGACTTGGTAAAAAGGGAAAAAGAAGTCTGTTTAACTGGGATAAACTAATCAGGTCAAGATATTATATTGCTGCAGAGTGAGGCTCCGCCCCCTTCCCCCTCCTGCCAGTTTCTTCTTTTATTTTTAAAGGTTTATTTTATTTATTTATGCATACAAGAACTGGGGTGCAGGCCAGCAGTGCAGGGGCTGATTCACCAGAGACAAAGCGGGAGCAGAACAGGTGGGTCTACTGAGATCCACTACTGAGGGGAGCAGCGGGGAGGCTGGAGAGTCTGCTGCGCCCTGTGGGTCCCCTCCATGCCGGGGATTGAACTCAGGCCACAGCGGCTGCTGATAGCTTGCTAGCGCTGAGAATGCACCCCTGAGCCCCCAGGGAGCCCCCTGCCTGTTTCTTGCACCAACCAGCCCCTCCTGAAGGTAAGAGCTTTGCCTTAGAATTAAGATGTTGTGTTCTGTCTCTGCCTCCATCATGGGGTCTCTGATCTCGCACCTCCTGTCCACGCCTTCACCTGCGCTCGGCTCTGGACTGGCCCCAGCCCTTGCCTTACCCAGGTGAACACACACCTCGCTCCGGCCTCACCCGCCGCCACCCAGCCGGGCTCCAGGCTGCCCCTGGCCATTCCCCAGCCGGTCCGGTTTGGGCACTCCGGGACTGGCTCTCTGGCCACTGCTCCCCGCTCTGCTTCGCCTGACAAGCCACGCTCCCTGCGGTCCTGCCGGGCCTGAGCCAGGCGGAAGTGCGTGGCACTCGGCTCCGTCTTCACCCCACGGACTCGGCAATGATCTTGTTGCAAGTTGTGTGCTTGCACACTACACCCCCACACATTCACACGCACACACAACTATGCTCATTGAGAAACTCAGCCACACACACCCCCACACATCCACACACACACAATATGCTCACTGAGAAACTCAGCCACACCCACCCACATACATTCACACACACACAACTATGCTCACTGAGAAACTCAGCCGCACACACCCCCACACACATCCCCACACACACAACTATGCTCACTGAGAAACTCAGCCGCACAC
>JAGFMF010012193.1:1196465-1438850 GCA_019455555.1 Galemys pyrenaicus | reverse complement strand
GCACACACCCCCACACACATCCCCACACACACAACTATGCTCACTGAGAAACTCAGCCGCACACACCCCCACACACATCCACACACACACAACTATGCTCACTGAGAAACTCAGCCGCACACACCCCCACACATCCACACACACACAACTTTGCTCACTGAGAAACTCAGCCACACACCCCCACACATCCACACACACCCACACACACACACACACAAGCTCACATGTACTCATTCACACACACATTTTGTTTCTGTTAAATGTTTGAATAATTATAAAACTAAGCTCTAACTTCTTGTAATCCTTATTGGTTCTCTTTGTGTGACGACCCAGTGAAGGCCTCAGAAGTGAGGCGGCTTCAAGGCCGTGTCCCTCGTCCGGGTGCCAGCCAGCCCCGCCCCTGAGGACACAGGCACTTGGAGCTGCCCCTGCCGCCGTGGATGCCCACGCCCCCCTTCCCCTCTCTGACTGGGTTGGTGAAAGTTACAAGGCGTAAAAGATCTTTTTTTTTCCTTTTTATGAGAAAACATGTGTAAAAACACCAAACATCAATTTTCTTTGTAATTTCCATTAAGAATTGAGAAAAGATTGGCAGATAAATATATCAAAACCTTCTCAAGTCGCCTTTCCTTGGGAATCAGGAAACATTAAGGAAATAATTCCGATTTTCCTTTTGCAAAGAGATGCCACGAGGGGCCTCTCTGGAACACGCATGCGCCTGCGTCAGCAGGGCACAAGGAAAGGAGCAGACCAGGCCGCAGGCTGCGGCCGGGACTGCCCAGTACCGGCTCACCTGGGAGGCTCTTGCTGGCCGCAGGTGGGGCAGAGCTGGCCCTCGGGGTGGGCAGCCCGCTGCTCCCGCCCTTCCCCTCCCCTCGCCTGCACCCGCCACCCTGGAGGAGCGCACAGGGGCCTTGCAGTAAGTAAACTCAGCCCCGGCTGTCTCACTCTCACATCTAGAAGCCGACCTGGTGTGCAAGGCAGGAGCAAAGACGGGCCAGAGGTGTGTCGGGGCAGCGGTGCGGGCCTGGCTGAGGGCTGCCAGCAGCAGCAACGGCAGGTCACCGCAGCAGAGGGCAGTGGGGACTGGTCAAGAAGGGGTCCGCTGTAGGTGTCCCGGCGACCTCTTCACAGGCCAGCAAGAGGTGCCTAGAGGGTGCGCTGGTCCCCCCAGTCTCACCCTGCCGCCCTCCACAGTTCCCGGTTCACCGCTAGGGTGGGAGCAAGCTCCAGGCTCCCAGGAAGGCGGGGAGGGCGTAGGGGGGGGGTGCCCTGGGGCCGGCAAGCTCTCCCTGCATCTTAAAAGCCATTTCTGCTCTTGTCTGTCCCCTGTGGCCTTTCCCGGTTCCTTCCTGAACACACCTCCTCCGCACCCCAGGTCTCCCAGGGCTTCTTCCTGCTGACCGTTCTCCCTGGCTCTCGCCGCCAGCCGCGTCCCTTTCGCTGAACAGAGGCCTAGAAAACCCGAAGTGCGGCCAGACTGACTCACTGCTGTCTCACAAGCGCGCGTGGGAGAGAGAGCGAGCGCGAGTAATGGTTTCTGGGCCCGTGAACCTCGTCCACATGGTGAGGGAAAAGGGGCCGCGGGAAGACAGTTCGACTAACAGGCCAACGCAGCGGGGCACTTGGGCTTCCCAACTGGGGTCCTGGCGGCTCCTCCTGGCTTCTGGGCCGTAGCCGTCCGCGGGCGCTGAGCATGCACTGGGGGGGCCTCGCACAATGGGGTCCTTAAACCCAAGGGAGCAGGCGGGTGCCCTAAGACGACGATAATGACAGGGGGTCCCCGGGAGTCTGCTGCAGCTAGCGGGGCGCCAGCCTGCACCAGCTGGACACACGCGGGGGCGTCGCGACGGAAGCCCCCCCATGGACGCCAGACGTCGGGAGCCTGGCCCGGCGCTCATCTCCATCACCGCCAGGCCCAGAGAAGAGACTCGCAGCCTCATTCTGCCAGTGAAGACAGCAGTCGAGAAGAGCTAGAGCTGGGGGAGCCATGTACCCCGCACGGGACGGACCGAAACCTGAGCAGCTCTCGTAGGACTCGCTTGAGAAACACGCACTGCCCGGTGCCAGCACCGGTGCGGACAGAGTAGCTGTGCGTCCACGGGCTGCGTGGAGCCGGCTGCCAGCGCAGCGAATGCGCCTCTAAGTGAGACAGGGCCGGACACAGGCAGGAAGGAGGACAAGTAGTGGGCAGAAATGCCATTTTGGGGGGAGCTTTCCACATGAGAGAAATTTTCAGGGGGGACTAAATATTCTGTTCTACAATACGGAGCAAAATTAAGATTAAAGTCAATGGACACAAAGAAGAGTTTTTCAAAGTAGTAGAACTGAGGAGACCCTGTCATTTTCTTGTGAAATCCTTGCTGATGGGTGTTGAAAGTGCTTCCTCTTTGTTCGGGGACCACCAGCAGGCAGCGGCTGAAATGCCCAGTGTGGGCCCAGGATGAAAGGGCTTCCTCAGATCTCAGTGACAGCACAGAGAATCTGTGTCGGCCGCTTCTTCCTCCATTATGCCAGCTCTTTCCAAAGGCTTTTCTCCCCCACATACGCGGCATCCAAATTCGTTGGTTCTGTCCTCATATTTAAATTCTGCCCACCCCGCCCCCCAGCGGGAGACCCTCCTGATGGCGTCTGTCAAACTCCAACACAGGTCTCTATGCGAGAGGCGAGGCTTACATTCGGGAGTTGACTGGATTTACTAATTTGTCCTTTGATGCGATGCTCTCTTGTTGAGCTGTTTTTTAACATCAATGCATATTTTTGTCCGTGGTGCAATGGCATAAAAGAGGGAGCAGTGAAAGCCTTTATTTCATTTAAATGCATTTATAAATAATAGTAAAAGAGAAATTTGGTTATATTCAGTTATAGAGTGAAATGAATTCCGATGTTAGCCACCATCCAACATTCTCTTTTTCAGGTAACCGAAAAAGAAATATAATTGTATCGATGAAACTCGGGGCACGCTGACCTAGAATATACCATTTTGGCATATTGAGTCTTTTGCGTTAAACTTACTTGAGAAATAGCAGATGCGAGTAGGACACACTGACCTTCTCTCTGCCCCACCCCACCCAGCAAGACATGCATCTCCCAAGTGACAGGGACCCTTTCTGCACCAGGACGTAGAGAAACACCTGATCAGCACAGACGGAGAATGCAGGGCTGAGGAGCTGTGGGAGCAAAACCTGCTCATTTTTTTTTCTTTTTGCCAATTAGTACCTAATCCCAAAGTTTATTTTTTTCTGCCAGTTCTTCAATAAGATATTGAGTCTTTGTCCAAACGGTATAGACAGAGGTCTCCTCTCTATGAGGCCGCTGTGGGTACGCAGTTGCATTTCTTTTTCTCCTGTTAATCTGTCTTGTGTCAAATCTAACTTGTAGATCAACCAGAAGGACTTGGAAGGGGGCAGGGAAAGGGAAGTTTCTGTCCCCCACACAAGCTTACATAAGAGGTCTGATGAGATGACCTTCCACAGCTGTTCCTGAAAGCATATCCTTTACTTAGTGATCAATAAAAGGCCCTGGGAGCTTCAGCAGCATGTAAAAATGCACCTAGCTCGTGGCGGGGATAAATAACACTGGAAAACAGAAATGAAGCATCTTCTCATTGATGTCAAATAGCACAATGGCAGTTGGCAATGAACATCTCTTCATAACGACTTGGCCTAGAAATCCGAGTGAGACAAGCCGCGGTGACCCATTCAGTTGAACAGTATGAGCCATTCTGTGACAGAATTTCCACAGAGAAAGTGTTCTCAAGAGAAAACAGGCTAAAAATTGATTAATTTGTGACCTTACACTAATGTAATTTATAGTGCTTCCGCTTCTTTTCATAGCAACTATCTTATGAGAACAGAAATGTGGCTTTTGAGACTGTAAGTGGGGTGACAGAGAAACCACTCAACTTACTCTGTCATAAAAGCACATTATTAGTTTTTGAGTAATGCTGCCGCTGGCCTTACATACATTCTCAACAAGAGTTGTGCATTTCTGTTTTGTTCAGGCAAAGGAAAAAGAGGAATGAAGGCTATATTTTTCTCTGTGTTTAGTCATATCTAGTCAAATGAGTACATTACATTGGTAGAAAGTGTTTATATGGGAAATAGTCACTAACACAGAAAGTCATTTAGATAAGATCATATCTATAAAGAAAATAAAGCTCCTGTAAACCAGGATGCATGGGATCTCAATGCTGTCTTATGAAACAACCACGTGACCAAAGTCACCACACCGGGCTCCAGATATGGAGACTAAGGCCCTCCAGACCCGATGAACCCATCCGCCAACCAAGCACTTCAGATATTTCGGGCTGATGAAATCCATGAGGCTAAGGCGTTAAATGAAGTGTTCCTGTTTTCTTGAGGTACACGCTCTGTCTCAGAAACCACACCCTCAAGATGCTGGGCAGATGCCTGCATGGCTCTGCCTGTCTGTCTCCTCCTACCTCCATGCAGTCCAACAGCTGCCATCAGTGGGTGAAGACTCGGACTCTGGGACACAGTCATCCTACCCCCCTGGCAGAGTCGGGAAGGAGGCGCATTCTGTCGGCTCTCATTAGACTAGGTCTTTGCTCTATGTCAGACTAGGTCTTTGCTCTACGTCAGACTAGGTCTTTGCTCTACGTCAGACTAGTCTTTGCTCTATGTCAGACTAGGTCTTTGCTCTACGTCACTAGGTCTTTGCTCTATGTCAGACTAGGTCTTTGCTCTACGTCACTAGGTCTTTGCTCTACGTCAGAGTAGGCCTTTGTTCTATGTCAGACTAGTTTTTGCTCTACGTCAGACTAGTCTTTGCTCTATGTCAGACTAGGTCTTTGTTCTACGTCAGACTAGTCTTTGCCGGAGCCAGTGAACCACGCACGTGCGCACATTGACTCCCCCCATATCGGAACACATACAAATGTCCACTCGGCTATTGCAGGACTGGTTTCCAAAAGGGCAAAGAGCCAGGGAAGAAGAAATACACATAACTGAACCCAAAGATGCATAATGAGATGCAAGCCTGCAGGAGGTTGTGCCCAAGATGGCCTGGAGGAGTGGAGGGCGGTGGGGTTAGGGACCTCCGGGGAGGTTCGCCACAGAGGCCTGGAGGAGGGGGCATCTCTGGCAGGTGCAAGGATGAGAGGGGGCCCCCCTCACATGACCCAGCCCTGACATTCACACAGGACACTGGGGTGGCCCGAGTTCTGAGACCCGGCAGCCCTATCGCCCTAATATAGGTGAATCATGAATAGCTCGTTTGAGACAAATAAGGGCTTGGAGATCAGTTTTGTAACAAGCAACCTTGGGGAAGGCGGGAAGTTCGGAGGTTCCCCAAAGCCTCTCCCTTATAAGCAGTAGCTGACAATAATAAAATACCGCAGTATAAATTAGTTTGCCAAGGGCAGAATTTAAAAACGAAAACCACGCTTTTAGGACTCCCTTGGAGGATAGCAAGGAAATTCTGAAAAATTAAAACCAAACCTTTATAATATAGATATTAAAACCTCGGGGAAGCTGAGAGCATTTTTCTAGAGAGACGTATGCACGAGGAAGTGAACAGTGTTTCTGGTAATTTCTCTGGCTCCAGCTGGACTTGGGGCGCCATTTCCTGCTAGCTCAGGACCGGGATGGGCGCGGCCGGGATGGGAGGGAGACGGGGAGACCCTGGTCTAAAGCGCAGGGAGAGGCTGCGGGCCTTGGGCCTTGGGCGCAGACAACTCACACCCAGGGCTCAAGAGGCCTCTCAAGGTGCGTGTCCCTGTCACAGAACAACCCAGCGGACGGGCACCCTGGCAGCAGGCAGACGCGCAGCAGAATGGGAGGTACCGGGTGAGCCTCTGTCGCCAGGGGGTCAGGGTGCACTCTGGCATAGAGGGGAGTGCGCCTGCATGCGTCCAGGGGGTCCCCGGGAAAAGGGGAAGTTCCAGGATCCCTGCCCCACCCTCAGTAGGGTAGAGCTGGTCCGGGATAAGAAGACGCCAGATAAGAAGGAAGGAAGGAAGAAGGAAGCAGGATGGAGAGCAGCGAGGCGACCTGAGGAGGCATGTGGAGCAGAGAGACAGGAAGGAGCTGCGCTGGCTTCTCGTCCTGGGCTGCTTGGAACAGACGCGGGCGCCGCGGGAGGGGACAGCGCGGCTTTTATCTTGGCTTTCGTTTTGCTCTTTCCTCCCAGGCTGGTCCGACTCTTCCTGACTCTGTTCTACGGTCCCCGCCGGAAGGCGCGTTAGTCTGCGGCCGCTTTCGGGCCTTGCTTTGGGCCGACCCCGCTTGGCTGGACTTTCACCCGCGAGGGGATGGTAACTTCGGGTGCTTGACTTAGCAACTACACTGTGTCTTTTCCGGATTGTTCCTTGCTGTATTGATGTTCCTTTCCACTAAAGGTCTTAGTGTTTGTCTTGATGCGGCGGAAGCCAGAACCCATTTAGCGCGGCAGGTTTGGGGGTTCTGGGTGCCCCTCTCCCTGCCCTGGACCAAGAGTACCAGGGGGACAGAGGGGAAGGAGCCGGGTCTTGGGCTTCCCAGAGCCGCAGGAAGCGCGGTCCTTCACTGGCTGACACCTCCTCCCTGTGCAGGGAAGAGGCAGCCCAGCTCCAGAGTCCTGAGTTTTGCTTCCAGCTGCCTCTCGCCCCGGCCTGCGGCTGACCTCCGCATCGTGTGCGAGGCCTGCTTGCGCGGCTTCTGCCTCTCTTTATTCCGGCGGCGGCACATACCCGCACTGTACAGCAGACCACGGAGCTGCCTGACACCCGAACCGAGCAGACTCAGCCAGGCGCCTGGAGCCGGCCTGCCTCCACGTGGCTGTCCCGCCTTCATCGGGCTTCTGCCCCTTCCGGAAAACGGCTTTCTCCAGGGCAGGAACTCGCGCTCGGTTTAAAGCCCTGTCTCCCTCTTATCTTCGCCTCTAAGAGAAAAGGTGCTCTTCAAACACCTCCGCAGACTTCCCTGAAGCAAGAGCTCTCCTGCTTTCTCCAGACCCCTTCGCAGGGTGCTGCTGGGCTCCCCGGGGAGCTGCCTTGAAGGCAAGTGCTGCTGGGACTTGGCTTCCCTCTGCCCCCCACTCTGCTTCCCCCCGCCCCCTCCGCCCTCGGCGGCCCCCAGTCAGCCTGTACAGCCCAAGAGCCTGCACACTGGAAAGTCCAAGTTCCAGACCCAAACTCCAGCTGGCCAGCCCCCGAGAAAGAAGGTGCCACTTCCTATCTCTCCTTTCCTGCAAGCTCCTTCCCATTCCTCTCCCACACATAGTTCTCTACCGTGCAGTCTCTTTCTTTACACTTAATTAAAAAATATAGTTGTTTATTGTGTAGAAGAACTGGGGAGCAGGCCAGAGGTGCAGGGGCTGTGAGAGGACTCCCCAGAGACAGAGCAGGGAGCAGAACAGGCGGGTCCACTGAAACACACTGCTGAGGGAGCAGCGGGAGGCAGGAGAGTCTGCTGCGCCCTGGGGGGTGTTGCCTCCCTGGCTGGGACCGAACCAGGCCATAACAGTGACAGGCCGAGCCTGCTGACCCCCGGGCCAGCGGGAGGCCCCTTCTTGCCTCTTACGGTGTTTGCAGAGATGTCCGTTCCTGCCGTGCTCTGCCACGGGCCTGGGCCTGGCCCCCCACCCTCCGCCTCTTCTCCCTTGCGCCGCGCCCACGCCAGCTCGGCGCCCTTGCCCAGCGTGCCCAGCAGACACGCTCCCTCCATCCTGGGCTCCCTGTGTTTCCCACACAGCAAAACAGGGTGGTTATTTCTTAGGCCACACGCGAACGCCATTCAGCCGAGGCAAAGTAATTTAGAAAACCATGCACCTCCGCCGACCCTGCTGTCCTCTCTCGCTAAGGCCTGGTGAGCTGCCGAAGGCCGCTGGCAGCCCGTCCTGCTCGGGGCCTGCCCCGCTCCCGGTGTGACCGTCACGCAGACTCTTTGCTCATCGGCCAGTCCGTCCACCCTCCCCTCTGTCCATCCGTCCGTCCGTCCCTCCCTCCTCCCTCCCGCCGCCCCTCCCGCTGCCCCTCCTGCTATCCTGCTCCCTCTGCCGCTCTGCGCCCGTCCTGTCCTTCGAGAAGCATCACGCACACGAGTGGGGACGAGGCCGCGGGACGGTGCACAGCTGTCCTGTCATCGGTCAGTCGCGGTCAGAGCTGGGCATGACACATGACAGCACTGCTGTGAGAAGGGCTGGCGAGCAGACGTTACCAAAGAGAACATTCACCGGGCAGAAGCCTGCGAGGTGACTGCCGACTCCCCTGACAAAGGCGCCCTACACCCCTCCTCCTTCCTCCAGGCCCTTTCAGCACCTGGTCAGCCGCGGGCGCCTCTGGAAGCTTTGCCGACACCTCGGTCCCCTCCTCCCGGCTGGCCCATCGCTGCACTGGGGACTCAGCCCTCACCCAGCCTGTGCTCTCCACGCGGCTTCATGGGACTCGGGGCTCGAAGGTGAAGTCTCTGGTGTGCCGCAGCAGCCAGTGGGCACCCGACAGGGCAGCAGGCGGGGGCCTGTGGCTGGTACTACACGGGGCAGAGCTTTCTGACCTGGAGAGCGGCTGGCGCAGCTTTGCCAGTGACACTGGCTCCTGGCTGCTGCTCTTGGGAGTGCCGGGTAGGAAGCTGACGCATTCGCAGGGGGCTTTTCCAGAGGACGAGCTGCCGATGCGCCATGCACGTCAAACCCTCTTCGCACAGACGCACGGTGCAGAAGAGCCACGGCCTGCACTGCCGGTGGCCGTGGAGCTCACAGTATAAGCTGCAGTATAAGCAGCTCTGGCTGAGCCCACTGCCGAGCGGTCAGAGGGAAGTGGGTTCTAAATTACAGCAGATTAGTAGGACACTTTGGGCGCGAGACTGAGTGTCCCTCTAGTGCCGCTGCACAAACTGCAGAGGCCACCGGCAGGGTGGGGAGAAAGACAGAGCCCGTGAGACCCGAGGAACCTGAGCCGCACCTGAGCACCCCACACCGCCCACGCAAGCTCTCGCACGAAAATGCTGATTTGATCTGTGCGGCCGTAGGCTCCCACGCCTACCCCGGCCAAGACGTGGAAACAGCCTCAACGCCCACCGAGCACGGGGGAGCACAAGTGATGTCCTTGCTCACAGAACATCGCTCAGTCCTGAAAACGCAGGAGATGAAGTCTGGCTTTTGCCACAACGTGGGTGGGATGCCAGGTGATGGTGCTAAGCGAAGTAAGTCAGAAAGAGAAACGCAGAGACCTGGCGGCTTCTCTCAGGTGGAGGTGGGGAAAGCAGAGACGCTCACAGAACACGCAAAGCAACTGCGGGCTCTGAGAACAGAACGCTGGTTCCGGCGGGGAGGGGCGCTCCTTACACGTACCCTGGTGCGCACTGTGGCCGTGGCACGTACACAGGACCGTGCACCCACAGCAGATAAGCAGGCACCTTATAGTCTCCTCTGCTGTGCACCCCGCAGAGAAGCTTCTCTGCCAGCCAGTCAAGAGGAGCCCAGTAGCATGTGACAGCTACGGGGATACTATTTTTGAGAAGCCTCGGCTGATCAAAGGGCGAGATGATGGCGTTTGACTCGTAACATGGTGCTGAAAGCTCGAGCTGGGAGAGCCTGCAGCTGTCCCTGGCACAGCCCACCCGGGCCCTGCCCAGCCACCAAATGCTGCGGCTCAGCTGTTGGGAGGGCGCCGGCAGCGCGAGGATAGACGACGGCGCTTGGACAGACACGAAGTGGACAGGCACGGGTTCGCACCGTTTAGTGCGATGAAATTTCACACTGTAAGGAACAAAGCGCCAAGGGGAGGGTCAACTCAGATTAGATACCCCCTTATTTTTGACTCGCAGGGAGAAAAGGACTAGCTTCAGACACTGTGCTGTAGCCACGCCCGGCGCTGGGTGTGCGAACAGGCCCTCGTTTCCCCAGCTCCGGCGGGGGTGGCCACGCGGGCGCCTCCTGAACCACAGCCGCGTGGACGGGCGCGCGCGCGGGCCACGGGCCAAGAAGCGTCCGCTCTGCCCTGTCCTAATCTATAGGGATCTGACGAGCCGCTGAAGTTTCTGCTTTGCGATATCTAGTGAAAATTGTCCTCTCTTTTCACGGAGGTTCTTTTATTTCTCCAGGATTGCCAAGAGTGCTAGAAAACAGGACTTTCCCCCTTTTATCAAAAAAGAGAATCTGGTATAAAATGTCCAGCTGCCGCTGATCACACCACGTCCGCAGAGACGACATCTTCGTTCTTTGGCCACAGACCAGCGACCAAGCTCGTGTTGAAGCCGCTAACAACTTCAGCGAGCGCCGGTGCTCACTCCGTGCAGACGTGCTCTGGGTCTGCCTTCGCTTCTACCCATCTCTCTGTTCTCTTGCTGTGAAGACCAGTGGGCCCGAGAAGCCTCCCGCAGCGTATCCGCCGCCAGCGCAGTCTGTTGCGGGCTCCCCAGACCCAGGTTGACCACGGGGCTCAGGCCCATGCTGCGCCTTCTGGCTCCACGTCCACTGGGCCCCACTTGAAGAAGTCACTGTTGGGGAACTTGTCCACATCCTGGCATGCGCCGGGGGCATGAGCGTCCTGGACAAGGTTGGCGGTGCAGCAGGTTGGAAGAAGTCACTTTACGCTGCCCGAGCACCAGCGTTAGGCGCAGTGGCTGCTCGTGCTGACTGCGCAGGCGGCGCCTTCCCTGACAGCCTAATACCTGGTCACGTAATCACAGCCCTGACCCGGACGGCGGGTCCCCTTCCAGGCAGCCCCTCTTCAGGAGCATCTTGTTCCCCACCCCTTCCGTGAGCAGAGCTCAAGATGCAGACCCCGCGCTCGGCGGGGTACACGGGCCCCAGGCCCCCTTGGTCACAGCCCAGCGCCCCACCCCCTCGCCCCGCAGTCCTGCCTCTCCCGGCCTCTTCCAGAAATATCCACCTCACAGCCCGTCTCCAGGCAACCCAAGGCAGTCATTCCAACTCTAGTTTCCCACCCCTGATGGAAGAACAATGCTGCGGATGGCATCCCCCGCGGCCCAGGCCGTCTTCCTGCTCCCAGCAGCCACTCCCTAAACATGTCCAGCTCTCCGTGGCCGAGGGGGCCCGCGCCGGCCAGGACCGCCCCTCTCCGGAGCCTCTTCCGACGGCCTGCCCCTTCCTCCCCTCCCTCCAGGATGGCAGCCTCCAGTCAGTAATTTGCATGCGTTATTTCCAAAATGTGTTGAGCTGGCGGATGCCACTATGCAGTGTGGGCAGCCTGGAGCCAGGCGGCCCTGCCACGGCGACAGCTTTGGGGGAAGAAGCGGTGCCGTTTATTGAAAGCTGGCAGCAGCCAGCCCCCCGGCCTTTGTGCAGGCTTCTCCCTTCCGGGACCTTTTCTTGCTGTGCAGCTGGAGCCGCAGCCGCCCTCCGCCCTCCGCCCAGATGGAGCTTCCTGCTCAGCCCCCTGGCCAGCCGCCCGGGCACCGCGGCCTCGGCACATGCTCTCTGGAGCCCGCCCTCTCGCTGGGGATGTTCTATGTTATTCTCCATATTCTTCTATTTACTTTTTTCTTCTATAGGATGCACACCGACCGCACCGACAAAATTTTTCAGTCCAAGTTAATTGGTAGCCATTCACGGCAGGATGTCCATATGTTAAGCCTAATAACGCCAATAATTCCAGAGTCCCATTTCTTTTTCCTTTTCGAGCTCGATAATCATGAACTTTCTCTATGGCATTCTCGTCTGACTTCAAGTCTGTGATTTTTCAAAAGTCATACTCTGAGTGTTAGAGTCAATTCTCTTAATTACTTGGGACGCGTGCGGGCCAGACCCAGTCATTTATAAATGTTAACGCTTCTAAGTGTTTCCTTATTTATCTGATGTCAATATCTGTTTCTGCAGCGCCTACATTATTTCTTAGCGCTTCAAATTTCTGCATTTTTCTTTCTAGGACAGACTAGACGAAGGTCTCAGCAATTTCAGGATGGATGTTCAATGTTACACCTGCGAGCTGGTGTAAAGGGGGTCACAGATCTGCTTCTGCACACTTTCGCCTGCGTCCTTCTCCTCCGCACGCCCCTCCGCTCACACCCTCCCTGCGTGCGCAGGATCGTGGCTGGTGGGTCCTGGGGCCCCCAGAGGGCTGTCCCGCGCACCCCAATTTGAAAAGGGATTTTCAATTAGTTCTGTATCCTACCTGACAAGTTCAAGATCACTTAGCTGTTAATTGTTTCCGATTGGTGAATTCAATTAATCAATTTATCAGAAAAATGTGCCGTTCGCTAGTAGTGCCCCTGCCCCGAGTTTGACATCTTGGGGTCACTGGGGCGTATCGGCCTGCAATCTCACACCCTCCAGCAGGCCCCACAGATTCCAGAGCTGAGAGCAGAAAGTTCGCCTCCCGCGTCTGTCTGACGGCACCGAGCCAGGCCCGTGGAGACCCACGTCCCTGCCCAGCACATCCTCGGGCACGAGACTGCCTGGGCGTTCTGGGACCTCCTTTAGTTACTATTTCTCATTTGCTTATTTAAAACACGTTATTTTGGGGTCTCCCTGGTGGCCTGGGTTAGTCCCAGCACGATCCCCTCTCTGTGGTGGCCGGAGTCTGACCCCCGCCAGGGAGGGACCCCAGGGCGCAGCAGACCCTCCGGCCTCCCGCTGCTCCCCTCGGCAGTGCGTTTCAGTCCATCTGCCTGCTCTGCCCCCCGCTCTGTCTCTGGGGAGTCCTCTCAGCCCTGCACCTCTGATCTGCACCCCGGTTTTTGAATGCATACATAAATTTTTAAAATCTTTGAAAAAAACCCTTATTTTTAAATAGTTCCCTCGACTACAAACCCCTCTCGTGCCTGGTCCTCCGACGCCATGAGACTGGCCCAGGGCGGACACCTGCGCCCACCGCCCGCCCCACCCCTGCTCCGCAGGGAGAGCAGGCCTGGCGGCGGGGGGGGGGCTGGGCGCGAGCCCCCTGCAGAGGGCTGCAGCCTCGGCCTCAGCATGGTTGCCGGAGGGCGAGACAGCCTGCGGGCGCGGCAGCAGGGGGGCTCTGGCGCGACGCGGGGGACAGTCCCCTCGGCACGTCACGTGTGCACGCGGGCAGCGGCCTCCCGGACGCCCGGGGTCATCTGCCCAGCCCTCCGCGGAGCGGCTCGCCGGGGCCCAGTGCTCAGGCGACGCTCGCAGTCAGGCCGGTTTGTGCTCGGCCCCACCGCGGGCTCCTGAGGCGCTTGAGCAACAGGGCGGAGGGGTTCAGGCCCCGGTCTGAGGCCCCGGGCTGGGGCGCTCCTGCGCTGCCCCCGTGCCGGGTCCACCCCGTGCCGCACCTCTAAGCTAGGCCTGCTTTCCCGGAGCATGGGGCAGCGACCCTCCCTAGCCCACTATTTGGAGGCTGCTCCCCGTGGGGGCGGTTGGGATTCCCGCGTGGAGCTGCCGCTCGGGGCTGAGCCCCTTTATCCTTCAGGGCCTCAGCCTGGACCGGCTTGTCCAGGGCAGGAGCTGAGAGCGCTTGGTCGGCCCGCCCTGCACGTGCACCCCGTGCGCCCCGTGAGCCCCCGGCCTCCTGTGCCCGTGGGCAGTGAGGACGGTCGGAGTCTCCGCCCCCTGGCAGCTGCGGGAGGCACCCTGGTGACACGCTCGGGGGTGTTGCAAAGCTCCTCATGGGGAACCAAATCCTGCAGAGACAGCAAGTGCAGACGATGACTGTTTTTACACGGATTAGGGGGATTTGCTTAGATGAGGAGAGCCAGAGCAAGCAGAGTGGGTATTAGACAGTCGCGGAGCCGGTTAGTAACAACAGAGCCTTAAACAGCACGGGTGTTCGGAGGAGGGCCCTGCATGAGGAGGGGTGAGGAGAGGCTGGACGGCAATAGGGGCAGCAGTGTGGCCTCACGAGTCCCCCACGGTGGCAAGGTCGCCTCCCTGGGGTGTGCTTGCTCACACGTGTGTGTATGTGCAGGTGTGCGTGTGCAGGTGTGCGTGTAGGGACGGGGCGGTGCGTGGACCGTGTGTGGGGACTCTGAACAGCTCGGGGGAATCTGGTGGTAGATTTCTTTCCTGTTTCGCGTCCAGCGCGGCTCTGAGCTCCGGCCGGTTTCCAAGCACTGGCGAATAGTTCCCCAAACATCTCGCCGAGGTTTTTGTTCCTCTTGGCTTCTTCCCCTTTGTCCTCGATGGCCCTCTCACTCTCATGCCTCTCTCCGACCTGCGCCCTTGGGCTCCGTCTGAGCTGTGCTCAGCTTCCCGGGTCATGCAGAAGCCCCTCTATTTCCAGCTCCCGTCCCCGGGGAGAAGCCCCCTCTGCTCCCCACTGGCGGGCCCCGTGTGGCGGCCAGTGCTCCTGGCTCTTCACAGCCAAGGAAAGGCCCGGCTGGGGTCCCACTGTCCATGGCCCCAGAGCACCGGGCACTGCCCTTCTGGACAGCAGCAGGGCAAGCACAGCCCCAGCCATGCCTCGTGTTCGGTCGGACCTGAAACCCCTGCAGTTCCCGGGACCTTCCCTCCTCAGCCCCTCCCTGAGAGGGGCCTGCTCCCTTTGCTTCCCTCCTCTCCTCCCTCCGACGCTGCCATCTGACCTGTCCAGGCACAGAGTCTGGCTCTTTACTGGGTTTTGTTTTTTAAAGATTTTTAAAAATTTATTTACGCACACAAGAGCTGGGGCGCAGGCCAGAGGTGGGGGGTAAGAGAATTCGCCAGAGATAGCGGGGAGCAGAACAGGCAGATCGACTGAAACACACTGCTGAGGGGAGCAGCGAGAGGCAGGGAGGTCTGCCCCGCCCTGTGTTCCCTTCCCTGGCCGGGGATGGAACTCGCGCTGCAGCGGCTGCGGGTGCTTCATAGCGCTGAGATGTAACCCCTGGGCTGCGCCTGGCTCTGTAACCCTTCCTCGGTGCTGGCTTCCTCCTCTGGCTTCCTGCTGGCGCTCTCCTTCCCACCTAGCAGGCGGCAGGAGGTCTCCGCCGTTAAATAGGTGGGGACCCAGGGTCCATCAGTGAGCAAATTTCCACATTCCTTAACTTTCCTGGGGCCTCATGGGCCAGGGCGGCCACATGGTGACCGTCCTTCCCACCTCGCGGTGCCTCTCGGACACGGTCCCTTTCCATGTGGGTCACCCCCAACTTGATGTCCGTGAGCGCCACCAGCTTGCACTTAAAACTGAGGTCACAGTGTCTGCCTCAAAGAGGCTCCTTCTGGATTCGGCACTAGGGTAATGGCCTCAGCGTCCAGCCAGGAAAGGGACCGCAGTGGACCCAGAGAGCCAGAGAGCGCATGAACAGCCACGAGTGATGGATTGCAGCTCGCGGCTGACCACCTCCACAAAAGCCGCAATTCACCTCGAAGCCATATGCCCGCGTGGCTTTAGAAGTGAACTGATCCGACACTCCGGGGAGCTGCTATTTCCCTAACGAAATATATCTAAGCTCTTCTAAAAGAAAGAGACTTCCACAACTTCTTCAAAAAATGTCATCGCATAGCACCAATACCAAAATGTGACAGAAAGAGCCTGAAATTAATTATTCTGAATAGTGCCAAATCTTAAAGTAACTCATTGAAAAGATTCACTCATGCATTGAAAGATACACTGTGACTAAGCGGCCTTTATTTCCCGAACAGCGGATGAGAAGCAGAAGTGGGTCAGATTAGCAGGTAACAGCGAAGGTTAGCCCGTGAGACCGGGAGAGGCCAGAAGCGGAGCCTGGGCAACACCCAGCCCTCACTTCTGACGTCGAAAGGTGCTGGTGGGAACTGACAGGTATTTTCCTAAGCCGGCATTAGGGTTAACGGTAAAATGCCAGAAGCATCCTCCCTAATCACTGTAGAACACGCTGTTGCCCACCGTCATGTCCGTGTAAGACTATTCCATAAAACATGAAACTGTAGCCAATGATGCTAAACAAGAGAAAGAGATAGTTTGCATAGTACAAGGGTGATGCTGCCTTTTGCAGATTTATGGGTAAGCAGAAAAAAAACAGCGACTCACCCAAAAACGATGATAAATAGGGAAATTCGGTATTATATATCCACACCCTCACTCTATGAAAAAAGTAGCGGGGAAATGAAATAAATGGAGAGAAGCAATTTTTTCTTAGAATAGCAAAATAAAGTGAGAAAGAGAAAATAGCTACGAATGAACTTGAAAGGAGACACACGACATTATATAGAGGAAACTTAAGAGCCTGTTGAAGGCCTCTCTGGAAGTCTTGCAGATAAACGACTCTCAGGACAACAGATCCAGCTGAAGCGTCCTGTCCATCCAGGGAAACTTTCGAGAAGCAGGAAATTCAGTTTTCTTATGCGATGAAACTAGAGAGGAAAAACAGGCAGATGAGACTAGCCGGGCAAATTCGGGAAGAAGGGTGAGTGAGCCGGGACTTCTCCTGCAAGATATTAAAACTCTGCCATTCAATTTGATCACCGCTGGCCTCACTGGTTCTTGAAATATAAATTAAAAACTCCTACTACTCTCCGTCTCGGTGGCTGCGTCTCCAGGACTGGACGCGCTGGCGGCTCGTGTGCAGGACAGGGGCGAACCTTGCAGCACGCAGCAGCGTGGGTGCGATGCTCCACCACAGCTTACAACGGAGCCATGTCCCACTTCAGCATATTAGACTGGAGCAGCGAGAGCAGCTGGCTTTGGAGAGGAAGCAGTTAAGAACAAATTCAACCCAGGATTAGATCCAAATAATGTGGGAATTTATAGATTGTGATAAGGGCTGTGTTTCAAAGGTGAAGAAAGGAGAGGCTATTTTTTATATGTTGAGCAATTGACTAACCATTTGAAAAAACATACAGCCTGATCCTTATCTCCGTATTTACACCGACACACATTCCAGATAGAACAAAGATTTAAATGTAAAAAAAAGGGGGGTGGGGCTAAGCAAAACAGCAAAGCCCCTTAATGTTGGAGAAGAAAGGACGAGTGAGTTTATTTATAGACTTGAAGTGGAGATACTGGCAGCGCACCGCGGACAAAAGCTGGTTCCTTAAATTACAGAGCTCGTACGAATCAATACAAGACAATCACAGTAATAGAAAAAAGGATGTAAAAGGGGCTCCGTTAATACGCGGGGCCTGTGACCGTGTGGAAATCACCCCGTGTTTTAGGGGCCACGCCCTGAACGAGGGCGGCCTCACACACCCCGGAGCCCCGCCCCGGGAGCTGACTCGGTCTCCCCGCCAGCCTCGGGGGCAGCTGGCCACCCTGCAGCCCCGCAGTAACCACGAAGGCCGCCTCAGCCGCAGGCCGCGCAGCGTCATGCCTTTCTTCTATCTGCTTAGCTCGCCCGCTCTTCTCCCGTGCCCTTGACATTCTCCGGGAGCACGGGGTGTCCCTGTGCACGCCGTGGCCGCTGGCTGGCGCTGGTGACGAGAGGCTGCGCTCACCTGGCTGCGCTCCCGGCTCAGCACAGGGACCGGGCTGGGGTCTGCCTCCTCCTGCACCGTGACCTGGACTTGGAGGCGGTCACGCCGGCCGAGCATCCGCACAGTGCAGTTGTTCTTTCTCCCTTCGGCAACTAGTGTTTTGCGGGAAACACTATGAAACTAGGTAAATACCCAGCTTCTTCTCAGACTTTTGTGTCTCTTTCTGGGTGCAGCTGTGCCTGGGTTCACTGATCCCTGATTTATTTTTTTATTGTAAAGATTTATTTATTGATGCATAAAAGCACTGGGGTACAGGCCAGAGGTGCGGGGGGGGTGAGAGGACTCACCGGAGACAGAGCGGGGAGCAGAACAGGCAGATGGACCGAAACACATGGCTGAGGGAGCAGCGGGAGGCAGGAGAGGTCTGCGACACCCTGTGGGTCCCTCCCTGGCCGGGGATCGAACTCGCGCTGCAGTGCCGCGGACGCTTCCCAGTGTGAGGCTCAACCCGCCGCGCCGCCAGGGGCCCGATCCCTGGTTCCTACAGCGGGCACTCCACAGTGCTACTATCTGTTTTGACGCTGATATCGCTTCCAGGCCGGCAAGGGGGGCGGCTTGCAAGCCAGTGTCTGTCCCCCGTCCCATCTTTCATTGAACTTAGACGCCCCCCCTCCCTTTATCCCTTTATCTCCCTCGCCATCACAGCTATTGCAGGCGCATCTTGCACTTTCTCAGTCTTCCTCCTGGAATCGGCCATCTCCAGAGCTTCGGATCCTTTTAGGGGAGAGCGGTATTTAGAAACCAAAATCTGGGTTCTAGCACTTTCTGTTGCTGCTACCCCCAGTGCTCTCAGTGGGAAGAGCTACACACTCACACACACACACAGAGTCACCACCACATTTATTTCTACTTCCATCTTTCTATGCAAGTTCACACCCGTATCTCCAATTCTAATCCGACCCCACGGGCACAGTCTTGTTTTCCACTCTCCCCGCTCGTGGCTCCCTCATCCCCAGGTCCCTTCCACGTCCACTGGGCTGACCTGCCCCTGCTTGCACCGCCGCTGCCCCTGGCTCCCCTGCTGCTCGCTCGGCTGTGCACAGGCCCCTCCTCGCACCCAGCTGGCTGCAGTCCCTCCGGAGGACCGTGGCGGTGCCCCCCTCTTCTCAGGCCTGACCCCTCTCTGGACACAGCTCCCCCAGGAGAGGTGGCGGTGACTGGACAGGGCGTGCCCCCGTGGCTGGACGCGGTGACCGAGAAGCCGCACTCGCCTGTGCCCGCTCTCTAGATCCCGCTGAGTCGCAGGCCCGCACCAGAGCCCACGACGTGCGGGCACCGGCACCGGCCCCGGGCGGGAAGGGCCGCGGCGGACACAGGCGCAGGCAGAACGTCCACGAGCCACCGCGTCGCGCAGAAGGTCTAAACACAGCTGGTCTTGCCAGTGGCTTTTGAGGAAGCCCATGAGGCAGCTCGATTTTCGCTGGGAAGTAACCAGCACGGGGCACGGCGCCTCCCATGACAAAGCGACCAGTGTGCGCGCTGCCGCTCTCGCTGAGGCCAGGCGCACGGGCCATCGCCCATCACGGGGAGCTGCAGCCACAGCTGAGAGGAGCGCCGGCACCGGCCTGGCCGCCCCACACCGTGTGCAGCCCCAGAGCCGGCGGGAGCGGCCGGGCCGGGCACTGCGGGGGGTGGGGGTGGGCGTCTCCTTTGCAGGAGGCGTTAAAAATCGCCATGCGCCGGAGGGAGAGAAGTTTCTAACTTGTCAAAAAAAGTCAGCTTCAAGTGCCGCCGTTGTAAGACGGTGCTAAGAGCCAAGGGGAATTTTTAAATAAGAGGAGAGAAGGTTCGTGGTGAAGACCCATCACGCACGCCCACAAGAGAGGGTTTGGTGTCAACTGAGGCTGCAGCGTGTGACGGGGCTGTTACCGAGTCGGCGCGGGGAGGGGGCCCACGTGGAGAGGCACTGAGGGCTGGTGGTCCGAGGAAAGGGCCCGGCGCTGCTGGTCGCCCTCAGCAGTCGCCCTGGACTCCCGGCACGATGCCCCCCGCCGTCACGCCGGTCTCTGACCGGACTGCCCCGTCGAGTGGGCCCAGCTGGACTTCTTACTCTAAGGGGATGCTGGATTTTAAGATTCAAGATCGGGCCGCAGTATGAACCGGGTGAAGCGCGAACGCTCAGAGCCTCAGTCTCTGCGTCAGGAGAAGCGAGTCTGCTCCTGGGCCTGGCAACAGCCTCAGTGAGCTCCGGCCATGGGGAGGGCCAGACGCGCCTCTGCGGGGGTGTCCCTGGGTCCCAGGAGCGGGGAGGCCCCCATCGCTCGTGCCTGGGCCAGCCGAGCTGGGTGCACTTGCGCTAGGGGGCCCCCGCCAGGGCCTCGCCTGGCCCTCTGCCCACTCGGCGGCTCCCCGGTTTACTCTCCGAGGGGATTTTATTTACGAGGACTCCCCGGTGCGTGCCTTTGCGCCTCACCCTCGCCGGCTATTGCAGGTCTCTGCTGTGGCTGGTCCACGTGGCAGAGTAGGGCGTTGGGCGCTTGGGACGGGCAGGGTCTTGGTGCCAAAGTCTCATGAGCTCTGACCGTTCTTTAAATACCTCAGAAGGAGCGTGCACGGGTGACAGATAAGGGCCACGGAGAACAGCACATGAGTGCGCTGTGCCGGCCTGCTTTTTATAGTCAGCACGGCTGTTGACGCAGCTCACTGCATCCTTATCTCCCAAAGCCTCTTTTTTTTCAGATGTAGAATAAGCTGGGTGCTGACACCCCGAGTCCACGTTGCAGACATGACAGCCGGGGCGAGGCGGCCCCAGCGGGCCCTGACCCAGACGCGGCTCCGGGTCTGCCCGGGGCACCCACAGCGCGGGGCAGACGGCAGTGCAGCTGGGCGGGCTCCCTCCACCGTTGCGCTGCCGAGTCTCGCGGTTCTTGCCAGGGAGAAAGAGAAGGAAGGGGGCGCTCGTGCACTAGAGACCGCCGGGGAGGCCGCGGCGCTTCGGCGCTCGGCGTGGTGCTTCCGCCAAGTCAGGGGTGGGTGTGCGGGTCCCGGTCCTGTGTTCCCCCGGGGGAGACGTAGGGTTATTTCATCATCATGAAAAGAACCAAGCCAGAGCCCGCCAGGATGCCCGGTGCGGCCAGCCGGCCCTCTCTGGCCACGAGGGTGCCCGGTGCGGCCGGACCCTCTAGAGAGAGCGTCACTTTGCGCTGCGAGTCGGGGCCCTGCCCCTCTCCCTCTCCACAGGGACAGTCTCCTCTGCCTGACCGCCTGCCGCTCCTGCACAGGCGGCCACTCGTCGGCCTTGTAAGCGCAGGTCGAGGACTCGACGCACGAGGCCTGAGCCGGTAGGTCAGCTGACAGCCACTTGACCCCCATCCCTGTTCTGGCGCCTCCCAACCCCTCGCCCCGGAGCTGGTGGCCTCGCTGGGGCTGCTCAGCTGTCTAGCCCTGCCCGAGGCCACCGCGAGGCCGGGCGATAAGACGTCCGTCTCACGGCCACTCATCGCGTCCCGGGGATGCTAACAATAGCTCCCGCGGCCCCCTGGCCCTGCTCAGCCGGCTCCTGTCGGCGCAGAGAGGTGTCGGGACAGCGTCCCTGCCTCCACGCCTTATTTAGTAAATGATCCCGCGGGCCCGGCCACAGCCCTCTGACCCGGCTTCTATTTGTGGCTCTGGCCGGCTCGGTCGCCCAGCGGCCCGTCAGCTCTGCCTCTACGGGGTCTGATTTGAAAGAGGAAAATTGCCATGAATTGGGGGTAAATACCCCTTCGCATTAGCCAGTGCGCTTTTCTGCTTAGCAGTATAACAGCAGACGAATGTTTTTGGTAGGAAGCTACATATTCTCCGTTTTCTCTGACTAAGAAAGCACTGATTCTCAGCCATGCTAACTCACCCAGTGTGAGCTGGGCATCTGTACGAATGGGGGCATGTCTCAAACTGCTAATTTATTCCACACAGAGATTTTGGGGGAGGGATTATAAGTCATTTTAGTAATTTTTGGGGGGAGCTACTGTGCTGAAACTCTAGGAAACTATGCCAAAAAGCTGAAATTCAAAGGTATTATCAGCTAAAAGCAGCTAAAAGGCCAGGCCTATCCCCTCCCAATAACTATGAGGTATTTACCCTTATTTCTGCATTTTGGGACACGGCAGATTAATACAGAGCAGATCCTACTTTTCAATGCAATGAAACATTGTTAAAGGCAATGCTTGGCTTGAATTCTGACCTCTGCTACTTCCTTCCCCCACATAGCTGTAAAAACAACACTCTCAGCGTCACTTTCCTCCCATCTGGACAGGATGGGCCATGCTATGAGGTAGCAGTGGAGAGGAAAGGTAAAGAAAGGAACAACGCAGACACAGCCTGTCAGGAGGAGCCCCCAGTTCAGAACTAAAGCAAAATGAGACGGGGACACAGCTCAGGCCGCCAGCCCGCGGCCGCCCGCTCGCCCGCTCAGCCTCCGCGGCTCCCACCGGCTATTAAGTCATGCTCCACAGACAGGGGCAATATGGCAGCGGCTGTGCAGAGACGCGGCCGCCAACGGCCGGCCGCCCAGAGGGCCGCGGCCATATGCTGCCCGCCCGAGCCGGCCGCGCCGCGCCCATATGGCAGCCGCAGATTGCACAGGCCCGCCCGGGTCGCTGCGGCGCACGGCGCTGTGTCTGCGAGCGGCTCGCAGCTTCGTGCAGCAAGAAGACAATGGAGACCCGCCTTCGCTTCCCCCAGGCCAGTCTCGGCCCCTGACTGTCTTGGGTCTTCCCTTTGCGGAAAGAAACCAGTGGGGTGGTTCGATCGCGCATCCACACGGCCGGGCGGCCTTCGGGCCCTGTGCTCTGGGCACCACGCGGGGGCAGGGGCTGGGCGTGGAGAGAGCCCCCGCGGTCTGGCCAGCCACCCAAGATGAAAACGAGAGAGGGCGCGGCTTGGCGGCTTGGCGGCTTGGCGGCTTGGCGGCTTGGCGGCTAGGCTCGCGGCCACCCAGGAGGGCGCCAGACTTCGTGGAAGTCAGAGTGCTACGAGCACTAAGATGTGAACAGAGGCGTTTCTGAGACTGGCGGTTGGGTTCAGCGTCTCGGGGTACCCCCGCCCGCGATGCCGTCACCTGCACTCCGCGCCTGTCTGCGGCATTTGCTGCTTGTGATTCTAAAACCCTGGGCACCACCTGTTCCGCTGGGCAGAGACCTGGCAGGCCTTTGCTGTCAGTTCAGTGGAGACACCCGGTGCCTGGTGCCAGGGAGACGGGCCTCAGAGCTCTCTGAGAGGCCCCGGCTCAGGAGAAAACCCTGCCCGAGGGAGCAGCGCCTGTCCCGTCACCACCTTCTCCTTCGTTTCAAGAAATCCCTCCCTTTTTACAGAGCTTTTCTAGAGGACAGAAGGCACATTGAGACGCATGTATAATTCATGAAAGGGAAAATGTAAACTCAGAAACAGCGAAGCAGAGGCCAAAAGCGGACAACGCACGCTGACTCCACCACGGGAGGGGGTGCTGTGTCCAGGACTGCGACTAATACTGCACTTGCTGCACCTTCTCCCGTCCTGCTAGGACGGGAGTTGCTTTGCCTTCCTGCCGCGCACAAGAGCTCCACCTGGGCCGGCTGCGCGATTCCTGGCGACACAGCTTCGTTTTGGGAAATTTAAGTGCAGCGAAGCCCTGCTAGGGGCTCATCTCAGGCGCTCCTGCTGCTGCGCTCGGCAGGGCCCAGCTCCTAGACCGTTGCTACCTGCAGCCTGCGTGTCCCCGCCTGTTGGGACGAGACGTCCAGAACCACACTAACGGGCAAAGGTGATGCCACAATTTATCACGTCTCACCCCAAAACTGGCAGGCCCAGGGTAGTTGGCTGAGAAATCAGAACTGGAGAAAAAGCCTCCCGAGACGGCGGGGCGGGGGTCCCCGGGCTCCTCAGATACCGGCCCAGGGGTGCAGAGGCCGTGGGGAAGCTGGCACTTCCTTTGCCGTGGTCGGAAAAAAGTGACTGGTAGCCTCACTGGGTTTCCCACTGGCTTAAAAGAAAAGCGCATGTGGACTCAGAGCTGCCGCGGACCGGACCGGGAGGCCCGTCCGACCCGCGGCGCCGCTCCCCGCGGACGTGCTCGCTTCTGCTCCTCGGGGCAGGTCTCCGTGACCTTTATAGCTACGCAGCGGCAGCGAGCGCCGCTGTTCCCAGGTCGCCAATGGCCAAGCGCGTCTCCCGAAAGACACCGGAACTGGGTCAGCGCCGGTGATGTTCAAGCGGCCGCGCGAGCGTGCGGACGTCGGCTCCCTCGGGTGCTCACGTGGGTGTGCTGGGACCGTGGGTGTGGGCGCGCATGTCCGGTGGGCACGCGCGGGGTGGGGGCGCACTCCCCGTAGGCGCTGGGGTGAAGGCGTCCCCGGAGTGCGGGCGGCTGGCCCAGCCCGGCCCGCCCAGGATGTCCCAGGGCACTCTGCTCCCACCTTCCCTCCTCTTCTGCAAGGGGCACCCGGTGCTCGGAGGCACGGAGCTTGACCAAGGGTTTGGGGGCTGCAGCGCTGGGGTCAGTGCCGCGTTTCCCGCAGCGTGCGCCTCGGTTTCCGGCCGTAGGCGGGAGCACAGCACCTCCCTGAGGGGTGCTTGTGAGCGCCAGGGACGGCCCACTTCCAGCTTCTCGCTCTCTCTCGGAGCTGCAAACCTCCGGAGACTTTCTTCCAGCACAGGGTCCTCTGAAGAAAGTGAGCGACTGCTGGGCTCCACCCCTTCCCGCGGGCGCCCGGCCAGACACCTGCAGGTGAGGGCGGGAGGCGTAGCTGGCGTTTGTCACCCATGCCCGGTCACCAAGCCCAAATCCCAGACCTGCACCCCAGGGGCGCGGCCAGGGTGGGGACCAGGCGGCGAGGTGTCGGAGGGTGCCCGGTGTCCACTGACTCCCCCAAGTCCCGCTGTGTGGCCTCGGCCCGCGGCCCCACACCCCTGGGCCTGACTCTGGCCTGCCTTGACCTCGGCAACACCTCGCCCGGCGCCGTGAGGACCGGGACAGCGGTCTGTCCAGCTCTGGATGGGCGCCGGCGCGGGGCACGGGAAACCGAGGGAGCTGATGCTGTTCCAAATAATGGCGAACGGTCACCTCTGCCGTTGATGTCTCCAGCCCTGAGCTCATGACCGCAGCCCAAAGGCGTCGCTCACCACACACCAGGTGATGCGGACTGTGCCACACACCTGAGACTTGCTCCAATGGATAAATAACCTGATGGCTAAATAACCCCCAACCTGGGTTAGGCAGCTTTCCAGCCAGGAGGTGTATGTAGCGCTGGAGAAGTGTTTTTAATCCCAATCTCCCTGAAGACGCCAGCGCAGCTGGACGTGGGGCTGGAGCAGCAGGACAAACACGCCCGGGCCGCCTCCAGGACGCTGCGGCCTCCCCTCGCCGCGCCTCAGAGCCGCCCCCGCCCTGTGATGGCCTCGCCTGGGCCTTCCTCTGGGCCTCTGACACGGGCTCAGGGCTATTCGCGATGACTTCCGTCTCCATGTGGCTAGCTGATGCCCCTTTGAAAGATTTTGCTGCAAATTGTTCCCTTGACAGTTCCCTTAAAATGGAGGCTAAAGAGAGAAAATTTTAAATAAGAATAGAAAAGAGCCAGCCGCGCAGGAGGACGGCAGGGGCAGGTGAATGAACGGGGCTCTATTTTCATGATCCATCTTTGGACAAAGCATTTACAGAAGCTATTTTTTTCTTCCCTTATAGCTAAAGGTGATTTCAAAATAGATTTTGATGCCTGAAATAGCTGAACACACCAAAAATGCCACGGAGATGAAAATTGATTAGCACGAACAGAAAATCAGTTTTAACTAATTGAAGGGAAAACTTCTTGCTGTGAAAAAAATTTAAATACCCTCTAATTAGATATAGGCTCCCCCCTCCCCTAGTGGAAAGGAAACTGTGTTGATGACATTAGGTGAAAATTTTTAAGAAGTCCAGCAAAATAATCACAAATTCACCTTTTTCCTGTCTCAGTTTTCTTCCTCATGTCTTTCCCATTTAAATTTTGTAGCACACATCCACCTGCCAAGCCTCAAACTCTCTAGTACCTACCCACCTGTCTATTATGTCTTTCTCTATGCATCTATCACCTACCTGTTATCTGTCATCTATTATCTATCATCTATGCATATATGCACCTATCTGTCGCTCATCTCTCTATTAATCATCTATCAGACACCTATGTACCCTGTCTTGTGCTATGTGTCTTTACTTTCTTATTTTTTGGCCTCTTCCCTCACCTGGTTGCAGCCATAGGTGATAACATTCTTCCTGCAACCACACCGAGGCCCACACAACGGCACGACGATCCTCACAGCCGGCACGGGGCGTTCGCTGACCGCCGTCCAGCACCAAGGCCACTGTCACGCTGTGGTTCTGCACGTGTGGTTTTGCCAACACAGCCCAAGTCCCACCGCCCTCCCCCTGCTTGGCTTCCCCAAGACCCGAGCAGTCAGCCTGCTGGAGGGGATGGGCCCTGCTGTTCTGGGGCCTGCCCTGCGCCCACGGCTGACCGCAGCCCTCGCTTCATTCTCCCGCTCTTCGGAAAAGCAGCGGGTGGGATTCTGGACACGCTGCTTGGAGTGTGGCCCAGGGACAAACGGGGCGACGTCTGGGAGGCAGCCAGAGAGAGACTGGGTGCGCGGTGAGCAGCGCACTCGCGATGGCCGGGCCTGCAGACCGCTGAGGGCGCCGCCCGCACTTGCGGCTCTCGGGCGGGAACATGCGCGCCCAGTGGCGCCGCCGCCTCCAATCCAGCTCCCAGAGCCCCTGACCGAACCGGCCACCCGCTGCCCGCGTCCAGGCTCGGCTGTAATCCTCATCTGCATCAAAGCCTTGCAGCCGCCTGTCGGGCAATATATTGTCATTTCCTAAACCAGCAAGCGAGGAGTTATTACTCAGCATGTGAAAACAAGGATTTTTTTCTCTCCCCTGCTTTGGGTCGGGCCTGTGAATCACAGGTTGTTGGAAGTCCCGGGCATTAGGAAGAAGGAGCGGGCACGGGAGGTGGGCGTCAGGCCCTCTCCACGGCAGGGAGTCTAGGGACAGCTTGGGAAGTCACAGCCGTGGGCCGTGTCAGCCTTGACGACACCCACCCTCCCCGCCGACCTGGGCGCCAGCGGGCAGAACCACCCTCCCGAAAATGGCACAGACACAGACTAAAATAAAACAGATTTCCATCACGTCTAAATATAGTTCCGCATCAGCCCTGTGTTGGAGTTGCTGGTTTTACACGCCGTAATAAAACACGTATTTAAAATGAAATAAACACCTTAATTCACGCTCATCTTGAGACATACACACCCAAGATTAAATATTTAAAAACAAGACAATAAAGACATTTTTATGGCTGCTAACAAACTACAAATTTGTCTGGGGAAAAAATCATTAAACGTTTGACAAAAGAGCTGTGACAGGAGATAAAGAACACAGCGCTCAGTGTCTCGGGCCGGGGACGCGGCTTGTCCCCAAGCCCACATTTTCAGCTCCGTGCCGGGGCCGGAGCCGTAAACAAGGAGCGCTGTGTCAGCGCGAGAAGAGCAGACAATAGGTCTTTCTCTCCAAGTAGCTGTAGGAAGAACATACAAACGAGTCAACAAGGGAGCAGGCATAATCCTGGCATTCTTTGCAAAAATAATACTTTAAGGTTCGTCTGCAAGAATGTTGGTATTCTTTTCCACTGTGCATCTTATTTTCCTTCATTCACTATAGAATTTTTCCGCGACTTGCACCTGGTTTGACCAGCAGTCAGCTGGCTTCTGAGGATTCTCCCTGCGCGGGCCTCTCCGCCCCCCAGAAGCCCCCCCACAGCCAGCTGCGCGACTGTGCTTTCTTTGGTTACAAAAGCAAGCTTGTGGCATCCTTTGCTCGATTCAGTTAAAAACAGAATTAATTGAGATCAGTTCAACAAATATTCCCCAGTGCCGCTGTGCTGTGCCCTGTTTCGGGAGGGAACCTCACGGGACTCAGGCAAAGGCTTCGAGAAGCTTCCAGTCCACCTCGGGTGTAGACAGTCTAGCGTGAGCGGGAGAAGGTGGGTTTCACAGGCGAGGCGACGAGGAGGCACTTCTGTGCAGAGGAAGGAGGAGGGTCAGGTGGGGTGAGTGCAGAGGCCACCCGAGAAAGTTGCATGGTGTAGGCGGGGCGGCGGGGAAGGTGCGCTCTGCCCGTTTGGGGTGAGCAAAGGGGGGCCACAGGGAGCGACAGAGCCCACAGTGCCCGGGGCTGGGTTGCCGGGTACACGTGAAAAAGCATGGAGCTTCAGAGCCAGAAGCTGGAGTGAGGCAGTTTTAGAGCTGGAGACACCTTCTCAGGGCCTGTGCAAGCATCCTCCTTTCGAGAGGACACGGCTCAGGCCACGGGGGCCTCGGGCTGGAGCAGCAGGGGCAGTGGCCATGGCAGCTGGACACACGGGCCAGCGCTTGTCCAGATGGGCAGTCATGCCCGGTGAGGACACACGGCTAGAAGGGGAGGAGGGGGCTCCCCTGGAGCAGGTGACGCGATGGGGGAGATGTGGGTTCGAGAAGGGGGAGAGAAAGGACATGAGACTGGACACCGGCCGAGGCCTGGCTCTTGAACCTGCTGGGGTGGAGGGTCTGGTTGGGGCGTGCAGGGCGCGTGTGCACGTTCACACAGGCGGGACCCCTGGGCGCGGCCCCCCCGTTTCGTCGCCGCGCCGTTCTCCCGGGCTGGGGTTCTCAACGGTGCTTCTCTACTTTGAAGGTGATGCGTGTTCTCTCCGTGTTGTTGAAGTAGCACGGATGTGACTACAGGTGCCGAATGAGGGGTTTCTGAGCTGGGCTGTTTGGGGAGCACAGAGACTGAGGCGCCTTGGAGGACGCAGCTTGCCTGTGAAGGGCCAGACACCCTGAGAGCGCCCACGGGGCGTTGCCCTCTAAAGACAAAACGAGGGGAGAGCCAGGGAAAGAAGTTTAAGTTGCTTTGACTTGTCTCCTGGGAGAGCTCGCGGGCTGGTGGCGCATTTCACACCCGGGCCCGGCCTCCTGCGTGAGTCTGCGAGGTTCTGAGCTGCAGGGGCTCCAGGCACGGAGTTAAACGTCCTCAAGAACTTTTGAGCTTGCAAGTGGAGGTGCCCTTCAGCACAGAATCAGGATACAAGCAGAGAAGAGATGCTTTTGACCTTCCCCGGGAGAAGAAGCCCAGATTTCATACCCACGCATGCTCTTCCACAGCCCCTGCATGCCCAGCAGCCTCTGGGTAACGACTACTTAGTGCCTTGGGCTCCTTGCTGAGGAGCCAAGTCCCGTCCCGGCCACGGACCTGAGCACTCGAGTCTCGTGGCGTTTTTGCACTGGTCAGGCTGTTCCTGCAGCTGTACCTCAGCCCTGGACACTGGACACCGGGCGCTCTGCTCAGCCCACCGGCTAACAGGTTCTGTCTTCACGACGAACCGTGAAGAGCACACACGCAGATGTCCCTGAGCTTGGTTTGAGAACGTGAGAGCTTCACGTGAAGCTGCCCTTCCGGTCCACCGAGGCCAGGCTGCCGCGTCCTCACTGGCCGGCATCAGAGCAGGTCGGGCTCGGCGACAAGCACGCCCGGGCAGTCGGTGTTCTGCCTCCGCCCAGCTGTCGGGCAGCGAGGCGCAGTGGGGCGCTGCCGGGGCGCAGTGCTCAGGGGCCAGCCTCCCTCCAGCACTGGCCACCCCGTCTGCTTAGAGTGAGGGTCCCACTTTGGGGCTATTGCTCTTCCTGCTGACCAGTGCCAGTGCTCTTCTGGCGCTAATGGACCAACGTGTAAAAGTCAGAGATGGGGCCTCTGGGGGTCTGACCGCGCAGCCTGCACTAGCCTTTCTGGAGACCAGGCCCGTCTGTCATGGCCACCAGGCAGTGGCTCTGGGGCAGCGGAGTGTCCACTGTGAAGATACCTGACGGGCTGCGATGCCAACCCTCGCACACGGCCTTGCACCTCTTTCCAAAGAGACCCGATGGAGCTGGCTTCTTGAGGGCCGCCGTGCAAGGGCTTCTGTAGAGGGCGGCACGGAGGGGCGGTTCTTTGGGCCCGGGGGCAGTGTGGAGGCTGGGAGCATCGGGAAGGGCCGTAGGAAGCACCTGTCGCGGTGAATGGCTGCAGGGGCTCCGACCGGTGAGCGAGTCTGTGTGAGTGTGCAGGGCACAGAGCATCTCGTTCACGTCTGTTGTTCCACAACACGGTGGGTGAAGGGCCTGGTCAGCGACGGGCACTTCTCTTTGTCCTCTTGACTGGTAAGAGGGTCTTCAAACCCTGTGTCAGCGGGGCCTCCCGGGTGCACAGGGGCTGAGCGCTGCACTGTGGGGCTTCTGGAGCCGCTGCAGCGCCAGTTTGATCCCCGGCCAGGAGGGACCCCCAGGGCGCAGCAGACCTCTCCTGCCTCCCGCTGCTCCCCTCAGCAGTGGGTTTCAGCGGATCTGCCTGTTGGGCTCCCCGCTCTGTCTCTGGGGAGTCTTCTCACGCCCTACCTCTGGCCTGTACCCCAGCTCTTGTGTGCATCAATAAACACAATCTTAAAATGACAACTCTGTGTCAACCTACGGCTGGACACCGCTTGCGGACAGGACAGCAGTGAGCACAAGCACGAGAAACTGCCCATCGACTCCACCCCTCCTTCCACAAAACCACGCTAGCAGGGGGTCTCTGGTCTCACGCAGGGGCTTTCTACGTGTTTGCAAATCTCCAGTTGGTCTTGGCAGCATGTTTTCTGCGGCGCTGCTCCATTCTCCCTCTTCGGCATTTTTTTATAATTATCCTCGCCTATCTCATTACGGGCTGTTATTCCAAAGGAAAGTAGTGGGTTGCTTTCCAGTGTAAAGAAGGCAGACAACGTCTTTTAGCTTCTGGCCAACAGCCTTCAACTGGGGACCACCCCAAGTGGACCAACAGCCTCAGAAAGCCCCAGTCAGGCCCCGCGGCCTTCTGTACAGGAAGCTCCAACCACTGGCCGGCGTGAGGCTGGACAGTGGCCAGCGGCGGCTCTTTCTCGGGTCACAGGCGCGACGCGCAGGACCAGCAGGATATAAGCTGCAAGAGCCGTCAGCCAAGGCCCTTCCCCTCGCCGAGTCGAGGGCCCTGCTCTCACGGGCCGGCCGGGGGTGTGAGCCCCACTTCCCAAGGGGGCAGGGGCTGGTGCTCGACTCTCACGGAGAGGGGGTGCTGGAAAATGGCCTGGGGTCCGGATTTTACCAAGGTCACCTTGAACAGTGCGTTAGGTTTTCCACTGCAGCTTTGGGAGCTTCCATGACTATTTCTCAGACCATGTTATCAGGCACGGGTTCTGGCTTGGCGGCCGTCAAGCTCCCTGACGCAGGGCAATCCGTTCTGCACTGACTGAACATTTGGCGAAGGTCCACCATGGCCACTTCGTCCACGCCAAGGGAAAGGAGGACGCGGGTGCTCCGCTGCCCTGGTGTGGACTGGGGCTGCCTCTCCCTGGTCTCCCCAGCGCCTGCAGAATGTCCCCGGGAGCCCTCCGAGTCCACTCAGGGAAAGCCCCCCGCACAGTGCACGCAGCCAGCCTGCCCGAGAGACGAAGCCCCGGTGCGTGTTCTCTCCAGAGGCGCTGGGAACGGCCTTCTGTGCCGAGAGAGCAGTTCCCACGGCCTGTGGGGGCAGGCGCGTCTCAGGATTAACGCGACGGTCCAGAGAGGGCAAGGACCCAGGTGGTGGCCTGGGGGGCGCAGGAGAGCTGCCAGGGCCGCATGAACTGACCACGGGGGTGGGGAGCAGCGTTGGCTTCCGGGCGGCTCTGGGGGGCTGAGTGCAGCAAAGTTGCCCCCGGTCTCCTGACAAGTGACCTGTCTGGACCTGGCGGGCAGTCTGGGCTCAGGTTCAGGAGCCGAGTGGACACGCATAAAAATAGAGGCCACGTAAGTGCCCAGTGCTGGCCGGCAGCTGCGTTTCCACGCCGAGGGCAGCTCGGCCAAGGGGCGCTGCGGACTTGGTGTGCAGTGGCTGAGCCAGGTCCTCCTCCAGCCTCTCTGCAGGCCGTGGGGGAGGACAATGACGACACTGCGCCCGGGCTGGTGCTGTGGGCACCTGACCCGTTCCCACGCCAAAGGGCCTCTGACCGTCTTGCGCGCTCCTGGAAGCTCGTTTTCCCACTGCGGACTGTGCCGACTTTGACACCGCGAGGCCGGTTGCCTCCAGACGGCCGGATGGCCTCGGGGGGCCACAGAGCTGGAGGCTCTTCCGCCGCTTCGGGCAGGGGCCACGCCGGGGCTGGACTCTGCGCGCAGCAACGTGGCCCTCTCAGCCTTCATGGTCAGCTCCATGCGCTGTCCCAGGCCGGGCTCGCTCTGGCCAGTGGTTCCCACAACCTTTTCAGTACAAACCGGGGGTGGCGATTCTCGGGGTGCCTCCTGTCCGTTCCCCGCCGGCCCCCCACTGCGTGCCAAGGGGTCCCCACCTGCTATGGCGCTGGCGCCCCCCTCAAGACCCTGTGTCCGGGCGAACCCTGTCTTGCCCCCACTCGCCACCGTTTTTCTGCCTTTAGCCCTCGAGCTTCCCAGGCATCAGGAAAACGAGGCAGGTCTTGGCCATCTGGCCTCTTTCCCACCGCAGCGCCTCCTTCCCGGGGCGCACTGCCCGGGGCCCCTCTGCTCCTAGACCCCACCCGGGGTCTTCGCGAGCCCCAGGGCAGCTGTCCTGGCAGCGGGCGGCTCACACGGTGCACGGGCCTGGGGGGGCCACGGGGTCTTTTCTGCTGAGGCCCTGCTGGGCGAGAGTGTCCTCACCTCCCAGCCTCTTCTGGGCCTGGAAAGCGAGCTCTGGGAGCCTCTGTGTGGCGCGCATGAGAAGGGAATCTGAGTCATTGTCCCTAAGAGCTGCTGGGCCACGGGGCATCTCCCTGCAGAACAACAGGAGGCTGCAGCCCTGGTGGGGCCGTGGGAACAAGAGCCGTGGTGTGTGTGTATGTGTGTGTAGAGTGTGCATGTGTGTGTCCTTCTCTGTTTAGGGACTGGAACCCGTGCAGCTAGTGATGGATTAGAATAATTAACTAACTTGTAGCACTCCTGGATACCCTCTTTTCTGGGAACTTTCATTACAGTTGGATACTCAAAATTTCACTGTCATTTGTCAAGGCTACAGGAAGTGTATCTGGGAGACTTGGGTTGAGCGTTGGGGTGTTAGCGCATAACTTGTGGCAGTAAAGAAACAGTTCACGTCCTGGGCTTGCTACCCACTTACACAGAAAAATGGCCCTTTAAAATGCCCAGTTACTCTGTGTTCTATTGTCTATGAGGGCTACATATTAGCGCCAGGGTAAAAGTCTTAAGAAACTGAGCACAAGGAGCTAAATTTGCACATTGATTTTTGTCTTTTGTCTGCAGTTTAGGGCTAATTTAAAAGGATGGCGAGGAGGTTCTATTTTCAACTGGCTGAAGTTCAATAAGAATATAATAAAACACTGTCAGAGCAGACTCTTTCACAGTGAGGTTTTGGCAAAGCTAGATCTAATTCCTTTCAGTGAGCTCCAGTACAGCCAAACGCCGCCCGGTGGGTAGGTCACCGTGAGAGGGACGCACGTCCTGAAATCAAGCATGGACTTCTCCATATTTTACTTTAAACTAAGCCAGCATGCCATTGTTTTGAAATGAAGAGTGCAAAAAGGAAGTGTTTTATAAGGGCGTCCATACAGAACCCAGCTTCACTGCAGCTGTACTTTTATCGCAAGTCCGATTCCTCCCTTCAGAAGCTACTCAATTGTTTCAGACGAGGAACTGGCGTCCTCACTGCTGGTCTTCAGCGAGGCCGGATGATCCACTCAGAAATCTTAATGCAGACGACCACAGAGCGGTCTCAGGCACCAGTCAAAGCAGAAGCTTTAAAGGCGTTTCTTTTCCTTTCCCCAGCCCGCCCCCTCCAGCGTGGCTGACCTCTCAGTCGATGCCTCCCGACGGTGGAGGAGTGACAGGAGGCTTTCCGGGGCCCAGGGTGAGGCCCCCAAGCCAGGAGCACTGGGCGCTGGCTCCTTCTCACCGGGTCTTGTCCTGTCACGTCCCTGCAGCCTACGAGAGCCGGGGCGGCCTCCGCCCGCAGGTCGGGCTGCACGAGGAGACCGAGACCTGCTTGAGCTGCAGGTGAGGAGCTGCAGGTGAGGGCGGTGCCGTGGCTGACCTGTAACTCCAGCTCCGCGAGGCACCGGCCCGCCCTGCAGCTCCCAGATCTGCCTGCTCTGAGCCCGGCCCCACGCGTGCCCCTGAACGCCTGTGCCTGTGTCATAGCTGCCGCCCTTCCTCACGCACTTGCTCCCCGAGTTCAGCCGTGCAGGGGCGCGCATCAATCGGCCTTTTCACGCCGCTGGCTCTGTGGCCCTCACGTGTGGCCTTGACCGTGTGTGTGCGGGCGGCACGTGGGTGCGGGCACACCTGCTGGACCTGGGGACAGCGGGAGCAGGGGTGGGCAGGCGTGAGTGTGCCAGCTGAGCCCAGAGGCTAGGCAGCAGCTGCGTCATGGAGGCAAGAGGACGAGTGCGTGACCACGGAAGAGGGAGGCCGGGGGACGCAAGAGGCCTGGACGAGCGCAGAGATCCGCGGGGCTCCGGTGCCCCGCCCCAGCCCGAATGCTGCCGCCGAGCCGCGCACCTGGCGCCCGAGAGCGTGAGAGCGGAAAGAGCCGCGGAGGGCTCCGGGCCCTTCTCCGCCCGCCCGCCCGAGGCCACAGGGACCCTGCCTGTGCCTCTGGCGCTGCCGCCCAGTCTTCGCGGCCTGTGGACGGACGCTCCATGGCGCGAGGCGGCGCTTCTGACCCGCTCGGCGCCCGCCTTTTCTGTTTCTCCCTCGTGCCTCCCTCGCGGAGCGCAGCCGCCGCACCACCCCGCCTCGTGAACCGCCCTCCCTGCGCCTCGCAAGGGGGGCTTGAGGGGCGAGGCGGCGGAGAGCGCGCTGGCAGAGGCCGCCCTCTGTGGCCGCCGCGGTCCGTGAGGGAGGGACGTGTGCAGCGGGATGGCCAGCCGAGGGCGGAGGCCGCGGTGCAGGAAGGGACGGCCGCGGCACGTGTCAGCTCAGACGTGCGTCTCCTGGATCTCACCAAGCACTCGGGCGCCCTCCCCCCAGGGCGCGGCTGCCGGCGAGAGACCTCACGGCGGAGGCCCTCCCGGGGAGCCCGAGGGTTTCTTCCTGACTGGCTCGTGTCCCTGGTGGCCCTCGGCCCCTCGGACCGCCGTGGACTGTCGCCGCGTGGGAGGCAGCAGCCTCCGGTCCTGCTGGGCGGACCAGCAGAAGGGCCTTCCGGACACCTCCCCGCGCTGTGCTGAACGGAGAGCGGATGAGGCACACGTGGCTGTAGGCAAAGTGTCTCCGTGACTGTCCCCCGCCTGCCGGCCTGTGCAGCTGGGAGTCTCACGCGCAGGTGCGGGCTGGGAGCTTGCGTGGGGGGGCGCAGGGTCTCCTAAGCGGAGGGCCGGGCGGCTGCTTCGCCACCTGGCTGCAGAAGACGAAAGCCAGAACGGCCTCACTTTTGACGGAAGCTACAAGACGAGCTAAGTAGGTTATGCCCGAAGACTGTTCCCAGCTAACCTACTTGAGCTGAAATTTGACCGGAACCGTCAGCCCCACAGGAGCAGAGAGCTGCCAGGGCCCGTGGTGGTCAGGGGCCGGTCGGCACCCACACGGCCAAGACCCGGGTGAGGCAGGCCCCTCGCAAGCCGGGGCCGACCTGCACCGCCCTGCACCGCCCTGCAAAACGGCCCCTGCTGCCTGGTGGGCCCTGCCGACCCTGACCAGGTGGGCCGCCTCCTTCAGGAGCTGGAAGCTCGAGCGCGGTCACCGGTCACCGAGAGCCCTGCGATGAGGCAGCCCCCACCCCCACCCCGTGACCCCAGCAGTGCTAGATACTGCCGTCCAGTTTGTACAGCAATAAAATGCGTCTGCTCCGTGCAAGCTGGTGGAGGAGGGTGCATGTTTTTGCCACCTCAAGCAAAGACTCTCCAGTTCTCTCTCCCCCACACGTGTGGGTCCATGTCCAGGGACAAGTCCTCGGGAGGCGGCTGGGAGGGGGAGGGGCAGCTGGCGCGAGGTCGACTGGGAACAAGTTCACAGTGTTCATCCCCGGGGACCCGCAGAAGAATTGAGAATTGGCCCTTTCATCTCCGGCCTCTGCTCGACAGTCCGCTGCCCCTGAGCCTCTGCTGTCCCCAAGTGGCGGCCTGGGTCACAGGTGCCGGGAGCCTGTGTGGGTGCAGCCCGCGGACTCTCTCTCGGAGAAGGCTGTGCTGAGCACGCTGTGTTTAACCCTTGCCTTACGGAACGGCCGGGGCGGGGCCGACGGCTGGGCGCGGGCACCTGGGTCAGCCTCACAGGGCTCCTGCCCCTGGGCCAGCATTCACTGGCACTGCGGCCGCAGAACCCCTGGGCCCAGTGCCCGAGTCCAGCGCCCCTGGCGCAGCCGCTCCTACACAGGTGCACGTGCCAGTGGTGGAACGATGCGGTGCCGCTTAGAGTTTTGCAAGAGAGTTTAAAGTTGAGTGGCTGGAAGTACAGACTTTGAGGGGGGCCATCCGGCTCGCTTATTTGCAATTGAGAACCCCTGAGAAGATGTAGCTGCTTGCACCCACCTCTGTGACACGCACCCGGAATGAAACCCCCCGCCGGCCAGACACACACGGCCTGTGCTGACAGTGCGGCTTTTCCCCAGGGGCAGCAACTGCTTTTAATTACGTGCGCCTGGTCTTTGAAAAAGAAAAGTGAGATCTGCTTTTCTGCCTAACTTGAATCTGAGCAACGGTGCTGTCTGACCTCCCTAGATGCTGGAACGGCCGCGAGAGGGGCAATCAGATGGCCTCACGGGCAGACAGAAGCCCTCTCCCGAACTCAAGGGAGCACCTAGCAGCATTTCCACGAGCCCCTTAGCAGCAGCTGACGCGAATTCCTCCTGCAGCACCGGGGCTCGCGATGGAGCGTGAGGGCGGCGGTGGGAGCGAGCAAGGTCCTGGAGGGCACCACAGTGCCTCGATGCGTTTGCTTGTCCACCAGCCCAGTATCCTCTGCCAGGTGCAGAGGAGCGTTCATCTCTGCAAGCGTCTGGTTTTTCAGATAGCACCAACCAGCTGGGCGACCCACTTAGAGCTTCCCGTGGGGGTGCACGTGTCCAGGAAGTGGGCATCGATCGCGAGCAGCAAAGCTTAGTCCCTTCGTCACAGACACAAGCCCGGAGGGGGAGGGAGGGAGGGGGCGAGGGGAGGGACACTGGAACCACAAACGATAACATGGTGGGGGGGGGACGACGGCCAGCGGAACCAGCGGGCAGATGATGCAACTGATGTCAGACTCAAGGTTGCCCTGGACCCCTCGAGTCCATAATTCCAACTCCTGAAACACACACTCAATGTCCTGGGCACCGGGGGCTGAGGTCCAGCCCAGGTGTGGCCGTTCCTGTCCCTGTGACCTTGGCGCTCAGCGGCCTGGCCTCCGGAAGTCCACTGGTAAGCGGGACTTAGGGCAGGATCAGAGAAAACCCAGGACTTGCCCTCTGGACACTGCTGACAGGACGCTGAAGAACCGCAGCGCGGGCCTGGCCCAGGCGCTTGCAGCCTCACCGCGGGGCTGCGGAGCAGAAGGGTGGGCGGTCAGGCCCAGCGGCCAGACGTGCACACCGACAGGGTGAGCGAGACGACGCCCTCTCTAGGCCTTGGGTCGCTTTCACAGGGAGTCCCCGTCTCTGCATCGGGGGTGCGCTGGTGTGGACAGCGCCCCACGCGGGCGGACGCACAGGGAGCAGGGCCAGCCACAGCCGCCCGAGGTCTGGGGTTGGAAACGCGAAGCTGGAGAAGCCCAGTTTCACCCGACCCACCATGCCCCGCGGAGCGCCGGTCACGTCCGAGGGCCGTGGGCGCGCGCTGGAGGCCGCAGTGAGGGGCACAGCGTCCTCGCAGGCCCAGCTGCCTGGGGCGTCGCCTCACACCCCCCACTGGCCCAGCGGCCCCTGGTCTGAGTGCGCGTGGGCGCTGCGCCCCGCCCTTCGCGTCCTCGCGGTGCACAGGCGCTGCTCCCCGAACCCCAGACTCATGCACCCCCGGACTCATGCACCCTGGGGCTGCTGGAGAAGTCACGGGGCACCCACCGGGAGCAGCTGTCCCCACCCCCAGGCGCGTCCCCGTGACAGGCCGCCCCAGCAGCTGACCCACACACACCATCTGGGCAGCAGCTGCGGCTGGCTCCACAGACACAGCATGAGCGCCTGCTGGGGGCCCTCAGCCCGGCCCCGCGTCTCAAGAAGGGGCGCGGCCACAGCCTTGCACATGGACTCTCCAGTGTGGAGAAGGGCTCCCTCGCACTGTTGGTGGAAGGTGAGCTGGACTGAAGACTGGGGCCTCCCTGGGGGCGCAGCAGGTTGAGCTCCACACTGTGGGGTTTGCACAGCCTCAGCAGCCGAGTTCAACCCCTGGCCAGGGAGGGACCCACAGCGTGCAGCAGACCTCTCCTGCCTCCCGCTGCCCCCTCAGCAGTGTGCTTCAGTCCATCTGCCTCTTCTGCTCCCCACTCTGTCTCGGGTGAATCCTCTCACCCCTCGCCTCTGGCATGTGCCCAGCTCTTGTGTTCAATAAATAAATAAATCTTAAAAAAAAAAAGAAAACTACAGGACTGCCCTCTGGCCTGGAGCCCCAGCCTCGGGCGTGGACCCAAAGGACAGGCACCACCGGGCACAGGCGTCCAGTTCTGCAGCGTTTCTGCTGGGACAAGGTCACAGCCTCGCCGCCCACCCACATGAAGGGGGTCCCGAGGACACCCCACGCGCGTTGTGGCTCAGCCTGGGGAGCCCAAGACCCAGCCAGAGGAGCGCGAGGAGTCCATCTGGTGAGGCGAGTCAGAGAGGAGGACGCAGTGCTGGGTTCAAGGATGATCTGGCGGGGAAAAGAACCAGCAAGCGAGTGGATGTCACTGAGCGCCGAGGCGCAGAGGCTAACAGGGAGGGGAGGACAGGGCCCGGGACGTGGTGGGCAAGGACACACGTGCCTCCTGGTCAGCGTGTTTGTCAGGTGCGGTGGAACTACGGGGTGCAAGATCCGTCGCCCTACTGGACACCAGCTGAGCCCCGAAGGCAAACAGAACAGAGCAACCGACCGTCTTGCTCCTCGGCCCAGGTCCCATCATCTCAGGGGTCGGACTCAGGCCCCCCACGCCCAGCGGTGGAGTCAGGTCGGGAGGAGGACGAGAGGCCGGGCGATCTCACCCAGTGACGGCAGAAAGGGCAGCGGCCAGCTCCCGTGGCCAGAGGCAGACCGGGCAGCAGAGGCCCGCGGAGCCTGGGCCGTGGCTCGGCCGCCTGAGTGTGCAGCGGCCCCCTCCGGCTGTAGCGCCCCTGCGTGTAAACGGTAAACAGAAGTCTCCCCGGGGTCTGCTGCGGGGTTGCAAGGAGACTGTGGGTGCTGGTGGGCGCGCCCCAAGCGGCGGGAGCAGCATGCATCCTCGGGACACACGAGAGGCCGCCCCTCCCCACCCGCAGGGAAATGGAAAGACGGACGGGAGCGCCTTGGGGAGCGGGTGGGCTGAGTGAGCCTGACGGGAGCTGACTCCAGCACGCGGGCTGGCTCCTCCAGGGCGCCCAGGAGCCACGCCCCGCGGAGTGCGGCCCACGGCTGGGAGTCCGGCGGACCGCTGCCGGGTCACCGTGCCTGGGACCTCTGGACTGGACGCTGCCGGCATGGCCTTACCGCTTGTTTTTCTAGTTGGACTCTAAGTCATTCTAGAAGAAGGCGCAGACAGGGGGCTAAGCAGTGACCAGATGACCACGGCCCCACATAGGCATGTCTCTGGCTGCCCCACGGCGAGCCCTGGCCCGTGTGCCGGGGAGAGCAGCGGCCTGCCCCACACTGGGTGGCGAGCGCGGAGCCAGGACGGAGAGCCTCAGGAGAGCCAGGCCACGACCGGCTCTCTGGCTCAGGGTCAGCGTTCTCCCAGCGCCGCTCGCTCTGCTGTCCCACACAGGACACAGGCGCACCCCTGCCCGTGCAGCCCGCGTTTCAGAGTCAGAGTCAAAACCTGAGGCTGCGTCAGAGGCAGCCTGGCCCTCAGAGCCACCAGGAAGGACACGCACATGATGACGCTTGGGCAAGCGGCACCCCGGGCGCACGGGGGCTGCCGGGCCGAGTCACGCCGCCTCCGCTGCCGCGCGGGCCCACTGGGACTTGGGGTGCCGCTTTGCTGGGCGTGTCCAGCGGGGGCTGCGGTCGGAGGGCGGGCCGGCTCAGGCGTCGGCGTCCCTGGCGCGGGCCGAGCGGGGCGTGGTGAGCGGCAAGAGCCAGAGTCCCTCTGCGTCCAGGTTGGAGCCGGGACTCCCGAAGCGCCCGCCGTGTGGGTGGAGCCGCGCGCTCCGAGCTTCCACACGCCCGCGGAGCACAGCCGGCGGCTCCTGCAGCGACCTTAAGCGCAGTCTCCACAAAGGGAAGGGGCGGCTGGGACTGCAATCCCGCATCCCGGAGGCTCCCGATGAGCTTCGTGAGAAACGAGTGGGGAAACGACAGCAAAGTTGCTGATGGTTCTTGCGTCAGACGGGGCGCGGCCGCTGGGTCTCCGCAGCCTTCCCTGGAGGGGGCGCGATGGCGTGAGAGGGGTCTCGGGAGGGCGCCGTACCCGGGGAATCCAAACCTGCTCGCGGCTTTGATTGTCTTGTTGCTGGCTCATAAGCGGGATGTTTAGGGTTATGGAGACATTTAGAGCGATATTTTTATTTTTAGACAAATAGCCCTTTCGTCAGATGACGCAGTTCACTGTGCGAGGGATGGTAAATACGCCGTAGTAAAAAGAGAAAAAGCCAGTAATTTATATTCTTCCCGACCAGAAGTCGCCATCATTGCCACGTACGTGTATCTCCTCCTTAATGGATGTGCTGGTGTCTGCGTGTAAAACACACCCGCATTAGTGTGCAAGCGACGGTTGTCACACACAACCAAAGTGCTTATTGGTTATTTTATTGTTATACCATAATTATATCCTTATATATTATAATCAGCGTGTTTTCCACGTTGGTATCTGAATTTTATGCCATCCTGGTTTGCCGCGCCCTTAGACTCTCCGCTCGTCTAGAGGGCAGCATGGCGTCCCACGGAAGCAGACACTGACCGGCCCGTGCTGTGGCGCTTCCTCCAGTGTTGCTGGCACTACACGCACTGTAAGTGTCCAGCTGTCCGGTCCGTTTCCATCTGTATTTGTCTAGGTCTCGCTTCTAGAATTGAAGTGATGCGGCCAAGTTTCTTCCACCTGTTTTCGTGATCAGGAATCGGCAGCGGAGGTCCGCGCAGTCCGGGCTCTCCCACCTCTGGGCGGAGCCGCGTGTCCCCCAGGCAGCTCCTCTGTGCTGCAGAGGCGGCGGGGCTCGCGCGAGCTCAGCCTCCGGGGGCCACGGCACTACCTGTGGGCGTCGGAGCAGGACGCCTCAGCTCCAAGGTGCGCTCCTGGGAAGACGTTCCCGCGAGCACCAGTTCTCCGCTGCCCCGGAGGCGCCGCGCTCGGTCGGAGGCGCTGGGCCTTGGACACTGGGCAGCGGTTCCGCGCATCTGAACGCAGCTGATGCGGGTGTCGCCCTCGGTGACGACTGTGCCACTGTCACTTATACTCAGGAGCCCACGTGGCTTCGAGGGCGCTCGGGCTCCAGCGCAGCGGGCCGAGGCTGTGCGCGGGCACTAGCTCCCCTTAGGGCAGGACCAGGCGGCTCTGGCCCTCGGGTCCCAGACAAACGTGACGTGCCCAAGGGCAGCGCCGCCGTCTGGTCTGTGTTACTGGCCGCGGCCGCCACGTCGCAAGCCGTCGCCTGGAAGCACGTGGGGCTCCCGGCCGGCGGCGGGGCAGGCCCGTGACGGCTCCTGGACTCCCCTTCTCGCCCGCAGGTGTCCCCTTCCGCTCTCCGGCCTCCGAGGCAGCCCCGCGGGGAGGGAACGGCCGCGGACGCACCGTCGGACAGCCGCCCTGGGTGCGTGCATCCGCCCGGGCGCAGATAAAGCCACCGAGTGCCACGTCTCATAAACGAGCCTGGAGCCTCACTGAACGTGGGAAATACAGTTTTCTCTAAGGACCCAGGAAACGGGGCCATAACGATGACGAAGTACAAGCCTCAGGTCTGTTCGCCGGCGTTTTAACGCCATAACTCCTCTTCCGAGCGTCTCCTTCCCGGGACGGAGGAGCGGCCTGTGGACGGAGGAGCGGCTGCAGGGAGAGGAGGGAGTAGCAGCCAGACTGGGAGGAGGGAGGAGCGGCCCGAGGAGGGAGAAGCGGCCGGGCAGGGGGAGAAGGGAGGAGCAGCCCATGGAGGGAGCAGCAGCCCGGAATAGCGCAATCCTCAGTGCCCCCAACTAGGCTAGCAGGAAGTAAAACCTCAGCAAGTAGGAAGTATTTTCAGAACCTCATGGGGTGAAGGAGCATGGGGATTTTAGCACCATGGATTGAGGAAGCCTTGCTTTTGGAAACGTGGACATTAGGGTAGGCTGGTTTGCTACGAAATAGCAAAGATAAGGAAGAGTGTGTCAGACACGGAATCCTGTCCACGCTGCACTCGCCCCCAGGTACCACGTAGCAGTAAGGAGACGGTGCTTGATTCAGAGCAGAATATTTTACAGTGACGTGCCCGGGAAGGCCCTGCCAGCACAGATGGCATAAAAATGCTTAGTGATTCTTTTTTCAGACTTCATGTCATGCTGTGGGAAGATATGGCTGAAATAAATACATTTTATTTTGCTTTGTGACATTTTCCCATATGATTTAATTATAGAGAGAAGGGCACGCAGAGAGCTTCACTATTAAGTGGGACCCATTATATGCTTAAGAGCAAATTCAAATCTTTTGTTGAGCACATTTTTGGAAAATAAATTGTGCACGCCATGTAAATAATATGACATTTGGTGGCAGTCAATTTGGTTTATGTGTTTTGCCCAAAGGAACAGGTGATTCAAAGTTTAGTTTGCCCCTCATCTACTTATTCTTAATAACCTGGCACCGCTGGTGGTTGTTGGCATATCAATATACCAATTAACAGAGTAACCCTCTCTCTGCTGTTGAGATAACGAGCGGCTGAGGCTTCACTCTGCGTTGCTGGTGTGACGCGGGCGAGTGCAGGGCGGCTGGGAAGTCAGAGGGGAAGCAGGGCGGGAAGACGGGGCTGGTGTTGCCACTTGCCACGGCAGGCACAGAGTGAACGTCCTGGATGCTGCCCTGGATGCTGCCCTGGACGCTGCCCTGGACGCTGCCCTGGACGCTGCCCTGGGCGGGCTCCCACCACCGCAGCGAGGAGCTGGGCTCTGGCTTCCGTGGTACTCCAGTCTGCGCTTCTGCCTCATGTTAACTCTGTATTTGGATGCAGTTAAGGGCGCGCCACCCACCCAGGGCAAACTCCAAACAGGAAACGGCTTACATTTGCACCATCAAGTTTTTTTCACGCATTCTGTATCGAATGTGCTTGCACCAAAGTCAGCCCTCATGGCCCGGTTTCTCCCATCTTCCCCCTGGCTTGAAATGAGGCTTCCCTGCTTCCTCTCCTGGCCCCAGTGTCCGCTCGAGGCCTCCCCCGGCCCCCTCGGCCCCATGCGCTTGCCCAGTAGGCCAGAGTGGAGGTGCGAGTCCGCCCCTGCTCTGGGGTCTCCCCGCCTGGACCAGCTCCTCTTCGGGCTCACCCCAGCTTTGCTCCCAGGATGGAGGTTCCCAGCACCTTTGTCCCTTCTTCGGACACAGCAGTCCCTCGAGGGTGGCCGCGTCCCCTGGCCCCGCAGAATGCGGTACGTGGTGACATCACAGCTGTGGCCATGGGGAGGTCACCCGTGGTGGCTGTTTCCCGTTGGACTTTGGTGGACTTCAAAGTCCTCAGCTCACGCCTTCGCTGGGCTCAGGACTCTAAATGTTCACCTAAGAAATGCTCTCTCTTCTGAGGGCCTTTCCCCAGGAGACATTTTCAGGACTCTGGAGGTTGAGCCCCGCCCCACACCTTATCCATAGCCACCGTTACGTGGCACATATGGTGTGGGCGGCGCGCGCCAGCATCCGCAGGAGGGGCTGCATCTGGCCACGCTTTAGCGTCCAGGAGCCCAGCTGTGCGCGGTGCTCAGAGGCCGCAGAACGCGCTGGCCTTAAACATCTGCTAAGAGCCACACCAGCGAGCCTTTGTCTGGCACTCATTTACACCCATCCTCCCGTCTGTCCGTCCAGGCTTCGGCCTTCCCACTTCCCCTCCCTCGCTCCCTCCCCCGAGCTTCCACCGCCTGTCAGATCATCCCTGTAGGTCCCCAAAGACGCGCCAGCATGGGGGGCAGCACCAGGGGCTGCTAATGGCACTGACTCCCTGCAGGCTGCCCCGCCGCGCGGCTCCGGACCCCAGACCCGGGCTCTGCCTGCGCTGGTGGCTTCTCCAGTTCGCAGTGGCTCCGAGACTCGAGTGTGACGGGACACCCGCCCGAGCGTGAGATTCAACCAAAGCCGAGAGGGCACGGGGGCGCGCCGGCCCCAGCACTGTGCACGGCGCTCGGACTCCGGCCAGCGCCGCTGCAGCAGCAGATGGTCTCAAACGCCGCAGGGTGGCCTGCCCTCTCGTGTGGGCGCAGCCGAGGGGTGACGTGGCGCCCGAGGCCACCACCGGCCAGTGTGGGCCTCCAGCTGCAGCAGCGTCTGGCACAGCGCGGGGAGAAGCCCGGCCTGGAGCGCATGGCCACGCCCCAGCCCAGTCTAGTAGCCCCGTGTGGGTGGGCGTCCAGGGTGTCCACCAGCAGAGGGAGCAGCGGGGACGGCCCTGGGGGACCCGCGGAGGCTGAGACGCTGCCGCGGCCCACGTGGCTGCAGTATGTGGAGGCCCAGGAGGGTGAGGGCTCTGCAGAGCCAGTGGAGTAGAAGCGAGTGTTTGCCTCTTGTGGTGACACAGTTTTACCTCCCAGTTGCCCTCTCTTAATAAGGAATTAGACTTTTCGAAAAATACATACTTTCTATGTGCTTTTGGTGAGTCTTTTTTGAAAATGTGGAACTTTAAACTACATGAGAACAGAAAAACAAGAAACGAAAATCTGAAATTATGTCTATTTAAGCAATTTCTGCTTCCCCGAGGAAGATTGTTGATGATTTTTGACAAGTTAACAATTAAATCGCACTATCTATTCTCCTTTAAAATGTAGTACTCCTTTAAACGTGACAACCCAGATCTAAAGATTCACTTTCTTTTGGAAATTCATCTTTGGGACTTTTTTGTTTACCTTTGTATACCAGAGTTATTACTCAGAACAAAAGGAATTTAGGCTGAAGGTCTAAATCTACTTTGCCATAAACTTCGTGTAAATATTAATATTTAATATGCTCCTGAAACATTTTCAGTGACCCACAGGCAGTACGGAGATATGTAAAGTACGGCTATAAACTTGGCACCGGTGTGGAACCGCCTGGACCACGCCGTCGCGTGTCTCACACCGCTGCAGTCCCCAGGTGAGCCGAGCTCACCAGCGGCCAGTTGACAGTCGCTGAATTGCAGCGGGGGAGGGGACGGCCCCACTTCCAGGCGGGAGTGGTGGGCCTCAGCCGAGATGGCGCGAGGCGGCTTCTGCCCGAGAGGAGCTGGTCTCCTCCAGCTGCCCGCGCTGGCAACCCCGAGGCCTCCCGCGGCTCCTGCGTGTCTCCTCGAGGGCGGCCCCACAGAGTGACCGTCTCCTGCAGACTCTCCAGGAGCTGCGGCTGCGGTGGCCCCAGGCCTGCGCCGTGGCCTGCTCTAAAGACAACTTAGGCCGTGACAACCTGTCATCAGCCCGCACCAGCATCACCCACCCTGTGCCCCAACGCGCAGCCTTCTCTCCCGGCGGTCGGCCTTCTGCTCCCTCGTGCCGAGGCTCCGGACCCGTGCTGGGCTGAGGCCGCTGTGTGCTGTGTCTCTGGCTCTGGACTTGCTCTTGCCACTCAGCGCCCATCCGTGCCCCGCCCTGCTCGTCCTGCTCTGGCTGCTCTCGGCCTCGGCCGCGTGAGCAGCAGGGGTAACAGTGCCCGTGCCCAGGCCCGGCCCCAGACCCAGGTCTCTGGGATGGGAAGGCGGAGAAAGCTGCATGGCCTCGCCCTCTCTGGCCGTGCACCGGCCCCTCCCGGGATGCCGCCTTGGCCGGCTGCACAGAGCACGAGGAAGGGAACGGGCAGGAGCTAAACGGAAACTGCGCCAGGCACACACAATGCAGATTCTCAGGGGCTTCTGGAGGGGCCAGCTGCTGCCAGCAGGGAGTCAGCAGTGGGAGCTGGGTCAGCAGTGGGTGTTGCACTTTTAAAACTGCCAGGGTGGGGGCTCCCTGGTGGCCCAGCGGGTTGAGCGCCGCGCTGTGGGGCTTCTGCGGCCGCTGCAATGAGAGTTCGAGCCCCAGCCAGGGGGGGACCCCCAGGGCGCAGCAGAGCTCTCCTGCCTCCCGCTGCTCCCCTCAGCAGTGTGTTTCAGTGGATCTGCCTGTTCTGCTCCCCGCTCTGTCTCTGGTGGGGCCTCTCAGCCCCCCACATATCTGGCCTGTCCCCCAGCTCTTGTGTGCATAAGTAAATAAATAAAAATCTTAAGCAAAAAGCCTCCAGGGTGACTTCAGGGCCCTGCCAGGCCCAAGGCCCTGGTCCTTCCGGCGCTGGAGCTGTGATGATGGAGACTGGGTCCCAAGGTCGCCCGCACCGGCCACCACCCACCTCCCACCATGGCACCTGCAGACCCCCCAGACCCTGTGCTCATGACCCCCCGTGGTGGGCCGACAGCTGGCCAGTGAGTCCGTGCTCACAGCCCCAGCAGCCTCAGGCCGAGCTGCCCAAAGGTTTGCGCAGAGGCTGGGGCGTGCCTCCTTGCGCGCCCTTGGGGCGAGGGCTCCCTGGCAGGTGAGCGCTATCTGTATGCGCCAAAGGTCTAGACTTTAAATTCAAATTTTCATGCAGATCCACTTGAGGAGACATCGCTGTCACGCTCCCTGAATGCCTGGCTGCAATTTCAACCCCTTCCTAAGACCTGACAGTGGCGGAGCCCTTGCAGCCTCAGGGGCCGGGCAGCTCTTAGCGCTGCCGCAGGTGCTGGGGGGCGGGCAGCGGGCCCGAGCTGGGACACACTCGCCCAGCCTGGCCCGAGGCTCCTGGAGGCAGAGCTCAGGGTCAGAGGACGCGCACGTGCACTTCAGCAGACGGGGCGGGCCCAGCTGCCGAAACAGGACTCGCACCGTGCTCCAGATGTGTCCGCAGCAGGAGGGGACGGCCCACGCGGCCAGCCAGGCCTCCGACAGCGGGTCCTGGGGTGACTCAGAGTCCAGGAGGGCCTGGTACGGTGCGCAGGGCTGGAGGAGCCCTCGGCCCTGGGTCAGAGGAGCCCGTAGGGAATGTTTCCGAGGCACCGACGAACGGAAACAGCAAAGGAAACAGAACCTGCAGCCACTTTCTGAGAAATCGAGAATGAGTGCTCCAAACCAGCTTCATCCAGAAGAGTGCTGAGGCGCGGTCTGGCGGGATACGCAGGCCAGCCCCCCCACAAAGATGCAAGCTCGGGAGTAACAAGTAAAACGGGGCCCGTAAAGCTAGAAGCAAGAGCTGAACTCTGGGGGCGCTTAAACCCGGCCTGCAGGAGCTCACGGGAGAAGGCGGCGGGTCCTGACCGAGAGCTGCTGGGAGCCTGGGCAACCCGCAGGCGGCACCCTTGTGGCCCGTCCCCCGCGCCTCCGGCATGAGCAGGAGAGCGCCAGGTTCCACCCTTGTCTCCCGAAGACGCAGTGACCAGACACAAGAACGTTCAGAACGACCGGAGCAGGGTCCGCGGTTGGCGTGCTTCCTCGGCCGGCGCGGAGGAAAGCGGGTGCAGAGAGAACCCCTCCGAGAGAGGCCTGCTTTCCTTCAGCATATTAAAGGGGAAACTGCGCTGAGTGCACATCTTCTCAGCACGTTTCAGGTTCAGTAATTCTGAATTGGGGTTGGAAAATTGGAAATAAAATTGAGTTGTGGGGCAGAGCGACCACTCCACCCAGTGACGGAGTGCCGGGCGTCCCGGGGTGAGGCTGTGCACGCTGCGGCGCCAGCCCTGGGGGACAGGACAGAGGCCTGCGGGCCACCGACGCAGCGAGCCCTGGTCAGCGCAGGCCCGATCTCCGGACTGGCGCTGCACAGTGGGAGCAGCCACCTCCGTGGGCCACAAGGGCTTCTGGCGCCTGGGGGCCTCTCGCGCTCTGCCTGCCCTGCACCGCGCTCCGCCTGCCAGGGAGAGTCCCGCGCACCCAAGGGCGCAGCGCTGTGTTCCCAACGCTGAACGCAGAAGAGCACAGTGTGAGGCTGTGATGCACTCCGGGGGCAGTGGGTCCCAGGGCTGCACTTCTGCTCGTCTTCTCATTTGACAGCTAATCTCAGACCCACCTTTGGAAAGCCTCACCTGCTAGCTTGGCTCTGCGGAAGCGCCGGGCGCACCTCTGGGAGCTGGAGCTGCGGGGCTCCGGGAATTTGCATCCCACACTTCTCCCTGCTTCACTGCTCCCGGCTACTTGCATAAAAATAGGATCTGTGCTCCTTCAGGCTTCCTCAGCTCCGTAGGCTCATCCCCAACCTGATCCTCCAGCCATGAGCCGTGAAAGGGTCGGGGCTTCCGCAGCGGGCAGGCGGCCTGAGCCCCGGCCCTCCCGCGCCCGCGCCCGTGCGTCCGCTCCCGGCCAGCCCAGGGGCTCCCGCTGCAGCCTGACCAGGTGCCGGGCGCAGGTGCGGGCTTTGCCCGGTGAGCAGCGGACCTCACAGAGGCAGGGCTCCCACATGGCTCTCCCCCCGCAGGGGAACCGGGAGAGTTTCTTGGTCTCTCGCGCTCAGTTTCCCTCCAGCTCCTCCGGGCGGGGCCTCTGGGCATGGGGACAGAGGATGTAAGACCCGCAGGCGAACTCACGGGAGTTTTGTGGAGACTGAGTCTTCCCCACAAAACCTGGCCTCTGACAGAAACGTGCGAGCTGACGTGCTCGTCTGCTGGTATTGGTCAGCTGGCACACAGCACGAGAATGCCATGCCCGCCACGCACCGCGCCCCCACGCGCCACGGCCCCCATGCGCCACGGCCCATCATACGACACGCTGCTGACACGCCGCCATGCGCAAAGCCCATGCCCACCACGTGCCATGCCCGGGGCCTCAGCTTAGGCTCTTCACTGCCAGGGAGGGCGCGAGGCCAGGGCCACAGGGCAGAGGGCAGGAGTGTCAGCCGCTCTCCTAGGGCATGGTGAGGAGAAAACAGCCCGCGGCCTTGTTCTCTTCTGAGAGTACGTACTCCCGCCCATCATCGAGTGTGCGCCTCTAAGCAGAGAGCCAACGTGAGCGCCAGGGGCAACGCCGGCTCAGCGCCCAGACCCTTGCGATGCACCCCACAGAGCCCCGGGAAGCAACAGGCCCGAGGAGGCACAGAGGGCGGCCACCACGCCGGCTGCCTGAATGTCTTGCAGGGGCAGCGAGGGAAGCCCGAATGCCAGGGAGAAGGCTGGACGTGTTCGCGGCAGCGGGCAGGAGGCCAGGTGTTTGGGGAGACCACCCCAGCAGTGTGCGGGGGCAGGACGCAGCCACCGCTGAGCAGCCTCGCACTCTTCGCAGGCCGTGGACGCGGAGCTACGGCCAGAGGCCACGCGGGACCCAGCCGATTCCGGTCCAGAGACACCCAGGACCGCACATGCTCACGGAAGTCGCTGAGGTGCACTGCGTTAGTTTTGTGTTTCAAAACCACTAGTGACCGCTGCGTGCACCGTACGTTGTCAGCTAGTACTGAAAACGCAGGTGAAGTGAAACGCTGCCGCTGGGGGTCCAGAGTGAGGGGGCGCGCGAAGCAGATGCTGTAGTGTCTGTGGAGGAGGCACAGGGTCCCGTCACCACTGGCGCTCGTCGGGAGACCGAACCCCCAAGGTTGCCTACGTGCCACGAGGGATAAAACTCCCGGGCTACCGCTTGGGACCCCTCTCTGCTCAGTTTTCCTGTCCTCCTTTTCTGGCGATAAACTTCTTGCTTTCCTGCCTAAAAAAAAGAAAACAATTCCTGCCTATACTTCTGTGCTTAAAGGATCTGTTTCAATCTGAAGATAAAAGAAAGAGAACCTTTCTCATGACACAAGTTTCTACCAACGTTTAACTACAAGCAAAACTTACTCTATATGGAAATTTGTCCACACATATTGCAAACTGTTTCCATTTCCCTTTATTGTCCTCTAACGATCTCATCAAAGGGCTTAATTAGCTCCCTCCGCTGCAAGTCTCTGCCCTGAAGCAGCAATTCTGGCCCAGCCCCTTCCCCAGCTCCTGTGCAGGGGAGGGGCCGCGGGCATCTCCAGTCAGTGATCTCCACCTCGAGCCAACAGCTGGCCGTGGGGGCAGCAGGGAAACTCACACTTTGCTCTCCCGGCGCACACGTCCCTGAAGCCTCCGGCCTCACTGCGCGCTCCCTGGCATCAGGCGCGGACGTGGTCCTCGCACTAAGTCAGGCCGGACAGCGGGGCTGAACCACGGGTCCCCTCGTGCCCGAGGCTGTGACGGGCCTGCTGGACCGCAGGCCTTGTCCCCGGCCGGGGAGTGTGAGGCCTCCCTGTGTGCCCAGCGCCTCGGGTTACATGCGCGCCTCCACCATGCGGCGGGCAGGATGCGCCTGCAGGGGCCCTACGTGAGAGGACTTCACAACCCCCGCGGGGTTCTGCCCTCGAATCAAGTCACTGAAACCACGGGAGCGTTTTCTCCTATAAATAGCCACCGAATGCCACAAAATATGACTTCTTCTTTTCACCAGTTAGAGATGAAATAATACTTGAACACGTCATAATCTTAAATTCACAATATTTTATTTAATTAAAATAGGTAATTTAGAAAAATAATTGGCAACTGCTGAACCCTCTGATGCTGATGAGAGCTGAGCTGGGAGCATCCTTTCATCACAAATGGGTACTTAGACCGAAGCCCACCAGCTGGGGAGGGCCTCTGCGAGCTTGCATTTATGCTCCGCAGCTACCATCAAACCAAATAGACTGAAATTAGAGAGAAACTGGGTGTCTGAAGAATACTCCCAGGTAGATGTGAAAGGCTCAGAGGTATCGACGTGGCTCTCAGAGCACTCCTCAGGAAGACTTGTTATGTGACAGACCTGTGGATTTCTGAATACTGATTTTATTTCACGCTTATTCTGGACATCCTGTCTTGATGATACTCAAGTTCCGCTCAAAGTGAAGCTCTGCGGCACATTTTCCTTGGACCAAAGTGTGTTCGTGAGTAAAATAAAATTTTTGCCATGATTTTCAACAAAGAATCGTTCGTGTGGCCAGATTCACACCTATGACGTTGGTTTAACCAAAGGTGGGGGCCTCCCTGGTTGCGCAGCGGTTAAGTCACAGCACTCCGAAGCCACTGGCAGCCCCTGCAGCACGAGTTCAATCCCCGGCCAGGGAGGGGCCCGCAGGGCGCAGCAGACCTCTCCTGCCTCCCGCTGCCCCTCAGCAGTGTGCTTCAGTGGGTCCGCCTGTTCTGCTCCCTGCTCTGTCTCTGGTGGGGCCTCTCAGCCCCCCACATATCTGGCCTGTACCCCAGTCCTCATATGCATAAGTAAACAAATCTTTAAAAAATAAACTAAGGTGAAAGACTGGCATCTGGAAAAGGAGACCACCATCTGGGCACATTTTCCTATGTAGGACAAATGGTAAACAGTGTCTGTGACCCTCACGCCACCCGCACTTGCAGGAGAACCAAAGCAAGCGTCTCGGGCTGGGTGGCCTGGGCAGCAGGAGGCTGTAGTCGGCCCGAGCGGGACTCAGCAGGGAGCACAAGGACACACGCAGACACGGCTCTGTGCATGCCGGGGGGAGGGGTGGCGGGTGGCACCGGCTCCTCGGTATGGAATTTGCTATCGCACGTTCTCCTTGGTAACACATTAAAAATCCTAAGATTTAAATAGCAGTGTGAAGAGCAAGAATTTAAAAAAAAAACCCAAAAAACAAAAAACAAAAACCCAGTACAACAAATGCTTCATTCTAGTGGCGTACAATGGTGATCTTTCAGCTCCACCGAACATGTCCTTAAAATAGAGATTCTTTATATTCTTTTACAATAGACATCCCAAATATTTATCAAGCCACAGTTGTGTTAAGGCAAATTGAGATTTTTTTTTCCAGTTTTCCTATCTTCGTTGGGGATGTAAAAATTTAAAAATTCCATACATTATTTACTCACACTTTCTTTTTAGAAAATGAAGCAATTTGACATATTCAGATCTTAAAGAAGAGATTTTACTTTTAAGATCGTTGTTTTAAGAGAAGACTGGAGACTGGCTTTTCACGCCTCAGGGCACTACGAAGCCCCCAAACCAAAAATGCGATCGTCGAAGCTCCGCGTAAAGACGTTATCTCTGGTCAAGACTCACAAGATGTGTAGCTAAAAACAGCTTCAAGGTTCAAGGATGACCTAGCGCCGAAGGCCACAGGCTAGGGCGTCACGGGCAGCTGAGTCCTGCTCCCGCTCCACCACCCCGCAGGAGAGGACCCTGCAGCCACGTGGCATGGGGCCCCAGACACCCTCCGGGGAGGCTGGGGTGTGAGCTCAGAGGTGCGATGACAAGCCCTGGACGGGAGATCTGCTGCCCAGCGGGGGCACGGGCCCCTGGGCTCTGCTGTCCACTGCTGACCGGCACATCTGCCGCCGGCCAAACTCATGGCCTGGTGCTGCCAGGAAGAAGAGAAGCAACTGATGCTGCAAGAGTTTCCCCTTCTTGGGTGTGGGAGGAGGGCACAGGAGCCTGGGCAAGTCCTGAAGAGGGTGCTGCTGAGGAGGCCCTGAAGGCGCTGCTGGGGACAGGCGGGGGCAGCGCTGCTGGGGACAGGCGGGCACCCCTGCAGGGAGCGCGGACACGGCCGGCGGGCAAGGGGCAGAGGGAGCGGCTGGCACGGAGGCCGGACGGGCGTCAGGTGGCGGTGGACGAGCGTCCACCGAAGTGCCCATTTCCCCGGCTCCTCACCGGGCACATCTGAAGTTCACAGGGAGGCGTGGACCCCTGTGCCGAGAGGACGGCCGGCGTCATGTCCGAGTCAGGACACCCCCACAACATGGCGCACATATGGCGAGCCGCGTTGCTCGGCAAACACTGTGAGGCGCCGGGACAGATGGCAGCCGCACGACTCCGGCTTATTAATTTCCTTGCCATTAGGCGGAATAATTCACAATTCAGATGATCGACTCTATTTCTGTTTTGGGAAATCAACAGAATGCATCACAAAGTGACCAGGGACAGGGATGAAAATGCCCCGGTTGCCTTTGGTCGTGGCTATTTGCTGTGACTGGGGGAACGGGGCGGTCCTGGGATTCCAGAAACCTGCGAGGCTGTGCCGTGTCTGAGCCTCAGGTAGGAGGCTCCAGCAGTTCTGAAAAGGGGGGGAGGGGGAGGGGGAGGAGAAGGGCGACGACAGGCTGATGATCGCACCTAAGGGTTTCCGACTTCATGGAAATGTCACGGCATGGGCACGGTTACGGGAGAAAGCATTTATGGGGTTGCAATTCAGTGATTTTAAGATTGCACCACTGGAGAATGGAAGCCCCAGGACAGGTAACATTGCAGGTGCTGGGCCTGGGCCTCCCCTGCGGGGCCAGCTCCCCCTCCTCCCCGGGGGTCAGTGTCCTCTGTGCCCAGCGCCAGGGCTGCTGGCCTTGTCCTACTCAGGCGCGGCCTCGGTGAAGGGAAGTCAGCTACAGGCCCTGGAGAGCAGCGGCTCTGCCTGGCCCTGCCCGGTCTGTTCTTCCTGGGGAGGTGGGCTGGGGAGGTGGGGGGCTTCTGGGAGGATCTATGCGGGCCAGTCCTGCTCAAGCTGGGATGCTCGGGGCACCCATGGCCACTCCCACCCGCTCCTTGCAGTACCCTTCCCCCTGGCAGACACAGGGCCTCTCCACACCTGCTGCCTGGGCCCTGGACCTGCACCCTGGGAACCGGCCCTGGGAGGAAGGTGACTGCGGTGGAAACCCCGTGCGCAGCGGGCGGGGAGGAGCCAGCGCCGGGGCCCCAGGGCTGCCGCAGGCCTCTTGGTGTCCCCGCCCCCGCTGCGCGGCCGACTCTGTGGGCTCTGCAGAAGCAGCCGCGAGCAGGGCTGCGGGGTTCCGGGGGCGTGGGGGACGCCCCTGCAGCTCAAGGTTCGCTGCCCCACACCTTGGCTCTCTGGAACCTTACTGCACAACTCTCGGGGGACGGCAACCTCGCGGGTCTACTGACACAGCGCCCCAGAGGCCAGGGCCGAGCAGGCAGAACCAAGGCGAGCGCGTGCGGTGCCCGAGAGGCTGTGACGAGGCCCCGCGCCAACACACTCCAGCTGGGGGTCGGTCCTCGACCGCGGCCCCAGGGGCGCGCCGGGTCATCACACAGCTCAGATCCAGACCAGACTCAGCGGGGCCGTCCGCCCCACACTCTGTGTCTCAAGGTGACCTTGGGGGTCGGGGCCGCTGAAACGGGTCCGCCCAACCCCCGGAGCTGGCACTCGCGGGAGCCTCTCCATGGACCAGCCAGGCCCAGCACCGGGTCCTGCCGTTGGCCCGGCCCTGGGCTGGGGGCGCCCCCTCCCTGCTCCGCGCCTCTGCCCAGCGATCCAGGAGCCGGAGGGGCGGGGCGTTACTGCCCCCGAGGGGCTCTAGGTGCGGGCCCCAGCTCCGGGCCCTCTGGGGCTGTGGGCCCCGGGAAGGGCTGAGGCCGCCACCGCACACACCCGCCCTCCGGGTCGTGCCCACGTGGCCCCTTGCTCGGGTTTCTTCCGGCTCGCAGCGCGCCGCCCAGCTCTACCCCGGGAGCCGCACGCCCGCGCCTCCCTCGGTGCGCTCACGGCCGCTCCCGCCCCAGCCGGCGCTGGGCGTCCCGTGGCCCTGCGGGGCTCCTGTCCCCCCTCCAGTTCCTCACTTCCACTCACTCACACCTCCCGGCTTCCACATTGTGCCACGACCCAGATCAATGCTTGCAAAAATGAATGAGAAGGAATTTGGCTAAAGGAGCAACGAATCAGCCAGCGGGCCGGCGGAAGCGCCTCTAGTGGGAGCACGAACCCCTCATGCCTGGGGATACCCGGTGGGCGTGCACAGATGTGTCTACAGAAGCACAGCGTGCTTCGAGGAATCGCATTTGAGATGCCCACAGACGTTCCGAAGCAGGCTGCGCACTCTGCAGGGCTGTCGGTCCATCCCTGGGCACCCAGGGCGCGCCCCCAGCCACCCCTCCCCCGCCGGCCGCTCAGCCCTCCATGCGGGAGGCAGACTAGGCCTCCTCAGGGCTCGTGCATGAGGACAGCAGGGCAGGGCGGCCAAGAGCCTTCTTTGTCCGCAGCGGGTGGGGACTTTCCTCTCGCGGAGCTGTCGGGTTTGGTTTTGCATCAAGGTTTTGCTGTGGGATCATTTGAGAGCTGCAGGAAATTGCACAGATTGTTCGCAGGCTCTCGGACACGCTCGCGGCAGCTCCCCCCCTCCCCCCGCCCCCAATGTCTTACGTGGAGAATGGGTGCGTGAACACCAAGAGGACAACGCTGGCCCATACCGGGGGAGGCGCCAGCGGGTGCGGGAACCCCGCCGCCCGCGGAGTGTCCACACGGGGTGCCAGGATGCGTGGGCACAGGGCCGCACGCGGTGACCCCCCCAGGGTCCCCGCCCTGCGTGATTCTCATGCTTCCGTCATTTGCTGTGGTCTGAGCGGTTCAGAGGGTGCGGCTCACGTATTTTGTAGAATCTCTTTAATTTGCGTTTGCCTGTTTTTTTTCGTCCTTGATGGGTTGTTTTTATGAGGACACTACAGAAGTAGTGTAAGCTCTTCTCAGGTAAGCTCTCAGGTAAGCTCTTCTCCGCTTACCAGGAGCAGAAAAATGAAAAGTTAACAAATATTTTCCTACCGTCAAAATGGTACTTCACCTTTAATTAGTTTCTATGCCGAGTCACCACAATAAATGTCCTGATATCGAACTAGACTCCATCCAAGCAGAACCTGCTCGGTCATGATTGATGGCCTCCTTTTCCCTGACAGCAAATTATTTAGGGTTTTTGCATTTTTGTTCCTACGTAAAGATTGGCCTGTAAGTTTCTTCAGTTTTGCTATCAAGAGTTATTCTACCTTCTCTTTGAATTCCATCTTTTTTACTTCTCTGGGGTAAGTTGTATAAAAAAGGATTATCTTTGAAGAGTTGGGAAAAACTGTACAGTAACTAGGTATATTTTCTCTCTTAGTGGGGCAGTTTTTGAAACCACGTAAATTTCTTTAATGTTTATTGGTTTATTCGGTATTTGATTTTTTCCTTGAATACTTTTGGTTATACTTTTCTAGTAGATTACTCATTTTAATTAAATTTCAAGTCATTAGCATGATTCTGTCTATGATACTTGTATGACAGGATATCTGCTGTGCTCACCTTTTCATTTATTATCTGTGCCTTCTTTTGTATGCAGTGTAGTGAAAATTTGTCTATTTTATTAGTCATTTCAAAAATCTTTTCTACTACTTCTTTGACACATGATTCATTTGCTCTTTTATTTATTTCCTTCTTTCCATTTTTGTTGGGCTTACTCTATTCTTTTTCTGATCCTAAGTTGAACAGCTTACATTCACCACTGAATAGATTTGACATACAATACCTTGTAAATTTAAGGTGTACAGCATGTCAGTTGGAGGTAGTATATATTGTAATACGAGCACATGCTACGTAGTTTAGCACCTCTCTCACCTGCCGTAATTACAGCACGACGTCCATATTCCTACATTGTGTATCACGTCTGGCTTGCTTATGACCAGCTATGGGTTTGGGCCTCAAGCACCATCAGTGTTCTCCCCCTTTCACCCCTCCAGGCTGCTGGCCATGCTTTCACGTTCTGGTTTTTTTTTGGAACTTGGCTTTCTTAGACTCCACATCAGACAGCAGGGCCTTCAGTCGGCATGCTGTCCCGGGGGCCATCAGACGGCTGTGCATGGCAGAAGGCCGCGGCGGCTGCAGACGGCTCCGTGCACACACGGGCCGGCCTCTCTCGTGTCACTTCTTATCTCTGCGTCCCCCGTGGAGGGCGTTAAGGTTGCTTCCACACCTCGGTTACTGTGCACATGTGGTGGTGAGCCCGCGGCATGGGAGTGCAGACCTCTGTTCCAACTTGCTTGGATTTCCTTGGGGTACAGGCCCAGGTGTGGGGTGGCTGGATTGTATGAGAGGCCTAGCTTGGCGTTTTAATTTACGTTTATATCCACTCTCCTCCGCTTTATCGTGCACACCATGAATTTACTTAATGCCCTGCGTTTCGCCGCGTGGGTCTGGGAGAGTGATTTGGACGCCACAGCTTCCCTGCGCCAGCGTGGCGCTGCCGTCCTCAGGCTCAGCTGTGAGCACCAGAGGAACGTCCGTCTGCCCTTGGTGCGGGGCTTGGTGTGCCCGACAGGGCCTGCTCTGGGTGATGACTGGGGGGGGGGCAGCTTGCCCCGCCCACGCGGGCGAAGCCCCTCACTCGTCCTCCCCCACACTGCTCATCAGTGACTGGACAGTGGCAGCTTTCGGTGCAAAACCAGCGTTACTCAGAGGTGCCCTCTGCACACGCCGGTGTTCGGCTCCCGGTTTTCTTCCCTTCGCTCACTCCAGGGCTGCGCGGCCACGAGCCTGCCTCTTCCGCAAGGCCGCTGCACAGGGTCGGCTCGGGGTCTCCAACGGCGAACCCCACGCGCCAGTCAGTCACTGTTGAGGAGCCCGGCCTGCCCTGCTCTGCTGGGCCTGTCCTGACTCCTTCTGGGACCCCTGCAGGCCCTCCCTCCTCGACGCTGGCGTCCTCGTGTGCACGCACGTGTGCACACGCGTGTGCGAGGCCGCGTGTGCTGACCCAGCCAGCACACGAAGCGCTTTCCCGGCTACTGTCTGTCAGCAGGAAACCCAACCCAGACCTTCACGTCCGGCGTCCCGTGCCCGGCGGGCAGCTGCGCGTCTGTGCTCAGGTTGACAAAGAAAAATATGAATTGCTCCATGAAACTTTGCAAAGGAAAACAAGTCTACACCTCCACGCAGTTTATGGTCCCTTGGACCGGCCAGTCCGCTAGGAGTGCCCCCCCCCCCCCCCCCCCCCCCCCCNGGCCCCCCCCCCCCCCCCCCCGCCCCTGGGCGCACTGTCAGCATTTCTGCAACTTGGTTCTCTCCCGGTCCCACGGCTCAGAGCAGACGGAGCCGCCGATCCCGGGCCTCGGTCTAGGGCACCGGGCGGATTCTGAGCCTTCTTATCAGTGGCGTGCGCCCTTCTCTGGGCACGCTCCCGTCCCTACCTAAGCTCTGTTTTAGCTTCGGATCTGCCGAGCGTCTCTTTTCCCGGTTCTCTCCCGATCTTCCAGCGGGGTTTAGAGCGTGGCAGGGCCTTCACTTATTTTCGCCGTTCCCCAAACAAAGCAGAGCGCTCCTGAGGACGGGACCCCAGCGCCTTGCCAGCGTGTGCTTCCGCCCCGGCCACTGCCTGTAAAGCGCCGGCAGCGCTGCTGGCGAGCTGCGCCCCTGGGCCTCGGCGCGGCTGGTGTCTGAGCTTCACCTTGGCGGCCGTTGCTCATGCGCTTTCTTCGTCGGCTCTGCGCCTCTGCGTGTCGGAAGCTGTCCTCCCTGCAGCCTCCCTCGGGAAGGCGATTTAGCTGCACGTTTCGGTCCCGTTGACACACTCCCCGCGCCCCTGGGGTCCTCACTGTCGCTGTCGGCGTCTTTCTGCCGTGAGCTCCTCTGCCGGCCGCCAACGCGTTGGGCGCCTGGCCCCGCCTGCGGGAACAAACTCTTCTTCTCTGTTGTCGTGCCGTGTCTAGGTGGGTCACACACTTAACCTTTGCCGGTCTGGACTCCGCTTCCAGCCCAGGACGGGTTTCTAAGCCACGAATCACGCCTGTGCTGTTCTCGCTCCCTCTGCGGCGTTGCGCTTCGTTCGACCAAAATTCACAGTTCCCTTCCTCACGCAGCCGCTCCTGCTTCTGTCTCTCTGCCCTTGTTAGGACGCGACCTTTCGGCTTCTGTGACTGTCCTGTTCACGTCCTCGCTTGTCCGGAATGGCTCACGCCGCTCTCCTGCTGTTGAGTCCGTGAAATCTGCACTGACCCGGGCTCCGGCCTTGCGCCTCGCTGGCTGTGCTTTTTAGCGTTTGCTTTTGCGTGTGGTGAGGTTTCCGTGCGCTAGCTCATTTTACGTGGACAGGGTTTCCTGTCCTGCTCTTTCTGGAGCTCCTGTCTCCCGCCTAGTGAGTCTGTCTTGTTTCTGCTCAGCCCTCGGCCTCCGGCCAGCACCAAGAGTCGGTTGCAGAGTTTACTCCGTGTTTTGTAGGGGAAGGCTGCAGCTTAGCTTCTGACTGGGCCTTAAGCCGGTCCCAACCACTACCCCACAGGGAGCCTCTCGTCACTGCTGCGGCCCCACGAGAGTGGGCGGCCCCCGCGGCCTGCACTGAGTGGCCGCGGCATCTCGGTGCCTGCCGCACTGGGCCCTGCACTGCCCGGCGTCCCCACTCTGTCTGTTCTCTGTCGGCAAGCTGCTACCTGGTCTTTGAGCCCAGACCTGACTCCCTTGAATTCTCTCCCCGTGGGGCGCCCATCACTGCCCGTGCTTGCTGCCGGCGCGGGTCAGTGTGTGGGTGGCGGGTGTGCACGTGCAGGCCATGGCGGGCCCGCCACAGGCACTGCCGGAGGGTGTCCACAGCCCAGCGCGGCGGCGAGCCTGGCTGGCTCAGGTGGGGACGTCTCGCAGGCGAGAGGAGAAAGCTGGTCCTGGCGGGACGGACAGTGTTTGAAGAGAGAGGGCCCACAGCTGCAGGTGCAGCAAAACAGGTGCAGGGAGGAGAACCGGGGCTGAGCTGGGAGTCGGCAGGACAGAAGGTCGGTAAAGCAGCTAGCAGGGGCCGAGGCTGGGAAACAGCTGGGGCGCGGTGATGGCCGTATCTGACTCCACATGGAGAGCTTTAGACTGAAGGTGATGGAAAGACGCCAAGATGTTTGCATAAAGAAACAGGATAATTACTATTATTGATTGAAAGCTTTTGGGGGCCAGTATTGCGTTACGTGCTTTAGGTAAATTGTGTGGCCCTCGAGCAGCTCATGAACCAGACGCTATTTCCAGACACATGATGGAGAAGAGCATGGGGTGAGAAGCGGTTGGTCTGAACTCACACACGGCGAGCTGAGCCCGGACTGAACGGCCTCGGGCCCTAACTCCTGGAACCTGCACCTGGTGAGTGATCAGAGAAAGAGGCTTTGCAAGGGGACCCCACTGAGAACTCGGACAGACAGACATGGGCTGTGGGCCCTGCACCCAGTCACACGCTCCTGGGGGGAGGCCGCGGGGGGGCTGGCACAGAAGAGGCGGGCAGCAGGGGCGCCACCGGCAAGAGGGAGCCGGCAGAGCATCGTGGCAGCAGAAGGGATGCCGGTCCCCAAGAGCCTGCCGGGAGAGGGCGGGCCTTGACGCCAGCTGAGCTCAGCGTGTCAGTAGTTAAGCCCCCAAGTTTGGGGTCCTCGCTGGCAGTGCCCGGAATCCACAGGCCGCGCCAGGCGTGTGGGCACACCTCGCCACGCAGCGCGTCTGCACAGCGTTCATCTGGATGGGGATTCTAGAGACGCGCGTGGGCCTGGGGCGGGTTAGCAGGGCCCGGCAAGCAGGGCACAGCGGGAGCAGGAGCTACACAGGAGCGGGCACTCCCAGGCACGGCGGCGGGTTTGAGTTGCAAGGACCGTTCCGGCTGGTTTTTATTCAGGGGCACAACTAGACAGGTGGGATGAAGAAGAGACGCCCCGGTGTTGCTTCTCCTTCGCGTAGGCCGCTTATCATCCGGTAATTTGAACTATTCCGCTGTGGGGTGGAGCTGTCGGGCGTTTGCGGACGGCACTTTTCACGTCCCCTGCAGACACCTGCCGGTGACCCTTGCTCGGGTTCACAGCCAGGAAAACTTCCAGCTCTAAGCTGAGGTGTTAAACAAGATAATATTTAAATTGCTTTATAATTCAGGGAAGTGCCGTGCATATTTTATAATGTGTAATTATAAAAGCATTACCGTCAAATTGATGACAGGTATGTAATTTGTTTTAAATTTGTAGTATTTGGCACTCGGGGATGCTAGTTCCCTTGGCGTCCCGACGAGCTGCTGTCTCCCCTTCACCCCTGCCACGGGCCGTGCAGCCGCCGAGGTGGGCCCCGTCGCCTGGCTCTGAGAACGGATGCGTCCACTGCACGAGCCTTGGCGCCTCACCCGCCGAAGGGCAACACCGGGCACCTTCCACGGTCAAGGCGAGAAGCTTGAGCGTGTGCGGACATGCTGAGGGCCGGGCCCCTGCGCAGCAGAACCCCGGGCCACAGAGCCCGACCCAGCTTCGCATCTGGACGCCAAGTGGCTCCCGACGGCCAAGGCTGCCCGGCCTCTGAGGCCAGGGGCGTCTCTTCCTACAGAGCATCTGGCTGTGGTGAGCACTGGCCTGTAGGCACCACTGCGCTGGGCGGACATGACTCCACAGCACGTCTGAAGGCGGGGGCAGCCTGCCAGGGGCTGGGGAGTTGGGGGCAGCCTGCCAGGGGGTGCAAGGCTTGGGGCGTGCTCAGCTGTCCGTTCTTGGTCACGCGTGGAATCGTGGGGCTGCCCTTTGAGCCAACAGGACTTTTCTGGGAAGCTCGAGGGGTTCAGGCCACACAGCTCTGGGACAAGATGAAGTCCTCGCTATAGCTAGAAGCCAGGGGTGACGTCGAGGACAGCGAGTGAAGCAAAAGCAAAGCAGGGAGGTGCAATTGGGGGAGCGCTCGTGAGGGGGCTGGACAGTGGCCCGTGCAATACAGCGGGCCGTGAGCACTTGGGCTTTTTGATTCTCCTCCAATACAGGGGCGGGGAGCCCACAGGTGCCCCCCGAGAAGATACAACAACACAGCCCTCTGGAGGTCTGGTTTCCGGGGGAGGGGGGAGCCTTATGCCACATTTCAAAAATGCTAGCTGGTTTGAAGGAGCTCACGAAATCTCTGCTTGAGTTTTCTTCACCTCAAAACAATTCAAGCACGAAGCGCCCTCCTCAGCTTTGGGCGGCACACGGTACTCTTCGCACGAGTCCACTTTCGCACAGAGACGCGCCCACAGCCTTCCCCACGTGCATAGCTCGGTCTCTGCGTGGGAGCGCATCTAAGATGCATTTTAAGAGAAAGCAGGACAGGAGGATTCCCAATCAGACCTGTTAAGCCATGACGTGCCAGCCTTTCAGGAAAGTGTTGCCCTGGGCAAATTATTCAAAACCAAGCATATAGGCCGGCACAAAGTGGATTCTGCATCAGTTCATTCAGTGATTTCTAAATTGACAGACAATCAAGGTGTAATGCAACAGTTCGGTTATTATAATGACCTTGATTTGATTAGTTTATAAAAGAAATGTGAGGTCTGTGGTAAATAGTTTAAGTATTTTTTTAAATGATCTCTGAAATGACCTAAGGTGTGTAAAACCTTTATGGAAAAAAAGTTGAAAACACAGGTGGATGCTAATGAGCGGAGCTGTGCGGTTTGTTCTGGGTGCGGGAGGGAGTCCCTGCTCCCGACATTGCTGAAACTTAACTCCTAGGCCACCAGGAGCCCCCAGAGCGCCAAGTCTTTGCCCCACAATTCAGCTGCGCACCCCACAGTCCCTCGTGCCCTTCCGCCGCTGTCCTGGTCCTTTTCCCACACTGTGGTGACGCAGTAAATATACATAAAAAACAAATCATCATGCACAGTATGATAAAAAATGCAAGCTAAAAAAAAATCCAAGTCTTTAATGTGAAAAACAGAACCCTGGGTCTTTAGAAGAAGCATCACGGGTGTGCCTTGGCCTCAGGAACGTGATGATGTGGCGTCATCAGGTCAAGAACCTGGAACTTGGAGAATTTGCGAATCTGATTATATTCAAATTGTAATCTTTGCAAACTATATATGCACATACACATCTCCCGTATGTTAGGGTGAAAGTTAAACGACGTCTGGGCACTACAGTAACCAAGGAATAGCTCCCGACACACGCGCGCCGATAAAGTAACGGCCGCAGGAAAGAACAGGCGCGAAACAGGCGGCTCGCGGGGACAGACACGGTCAGCACGTCCAGGTCGGCACCGTGCCCGGAGGGAAGGCGAGTTGCGCGGTCCCTCCTGCTCGTTTAGCAGAAATTAAAGTGTTTGATGTTTTCGCATGTGAGCAGCGTCAAGAGGGACGCAGCTCTCAGGCTCGGCGGCCAGGAGGTGTCAGGACAGGGGTGCTGGGCTGGGGGGGGCGCCAGGCTGTGTGTGGGGGGCACCGGGCATCAGAACAGGGGCGCCAGAAGTGTGGGGGGGCGCCGGGCGTCAGGGGAGCAAAGAGGACGAAGCCCAGAGGCGTGGGCCAGCGCCTGCCGCCGCGGCCAGATCCCGCGGGTGTGGCTGGGGAACGACCGGGCGGTGCTCCCAATCGCTCCTTACTGTAAGGACCGTTTAAACGACGGGCACAAAACGGGCAGAGCCAGCAGACCTAGGCCACGCGCCTTCGCGACACTGAAGCGAGTGAGTCAGACTTGCGTGAAGCAAACGACAGGGGCACTTTATGCCGCGTGGACGTAAAGTCTGAAAGCAGGAAGCATGTCTCTTCTGGGACCACGCATGAGCACCGGTGGCGCCAGGGCATGGCTGTGTGAGCACCAAGGACAAGCTGAGCTCTCAGCGGCCTCGTGCGTGCGTCAGGTGCCTGCTGTCTGCCTCTGGCGCTGGGACTGAGCCACGTGAGCGCGGATAACCCCGCGCTCCCTGGCGGCCGGGGGTTAATCTCAGTGCTACGGCTGTGATGGCCTGGGCTCGATGCTGGCCAGGGAGGGACCCCCAGGGCGCAGCCGACTCTCCCGTCACCCGTGCCCTCAGCGGTGTGCTTCAGTGGATCCGCCTGTTCTGCTCCCCGCTGTCTCCGGGGAATCCTCGCACCCCTGTGCCTCTGGCTGTGCCCAGCTCTTCCATGCAAAAATAAAATAAAAACTTTAAAGACGAATAATGAAATGTGTGTCAGTGACTGAAAGTGTTCATTTTCTTTAATAGATTGTATTAACGGGCAAATAAAACCACCATGACAGAAAGAGGGGCCCTGGTCACTTGGAAGAAAGGGAGCTCTTTGTATTTTAACTGACAACTTTTTTCCCCTATTTTTGGACCAAGATCCCACGATTTCACTTTGCACTGAACCCCACGAATCATGCAGCCGGCCCTGCTCCTGGCAGTCACAGACTCGGGGCCCCTCGGCCGGCTCTGCAGGCCGTGCAGGAGACTGGGGGCCCGCAGCAGAGGGAGGCGGGAGGGGGCCCAGCTGAGGGGGGCCCGGCTGAGGGGGGCCCGGCTGAGGGGCCCCTTCCCAGCGGCTCTCGGCGCGCTCTCAGATGACTTCTGTCTAGAGCCAAACGGGGCCAGACCCCTTGGACTTGAGGGCCCCGCACAGGCAGCTCAGCTGCTTCTCACCAGCCACAGCCGACGCCCAGGGCACACTTTTCTCGCTGCACAACACAGTGGTTATCCATAGTCCATTTCCTTCGCTCGTGAGGGACGATGACTCCCAGACTCGGCACTGCGGTCTGGCCACGTGACCGCGCCGCCCGAGCAGAGGGCGAGTGCCCAGCGTCACAGCCAGACCCGCCCATCGGCACCCGCGGCCGCGGTCACACACGTCCATGCGACACAGCACGCAGCCTAGGCGCTGCAACTGGCCGGAGGCCCTCGTCTCCCCCTTCCTCTGGGCCTGACCCCACGCCCCGCTGGCCGAGCAGTAACTAGACGCAGCTGCTGAGAGCTGAGCTCAGGCCCGTCCCGTTACTTGCGTGGCCGAGCTCTGCGTGAAGGCCACAGGGCAGCGGCAGCCAAGAGAAATTACTCGGAGATGACGTTCCCTAACTCCCCCGCCCTTCTGCTTCAGTGCCCCAGGGAGCAGCCTGGAAGCCGGCACCACCCTAGAGCACGTCTGTCCAGGGCGCACCGCGGACGCAAGCTTTGCCCGCTCGCCAGGAGCAGACTGACATCAGACACAGTCGGAGCTACTTAGGTGTCTTCCTTCTGGACTTAGTAAGTGCCACTAGGAGCCCAGGAGTGATCTGTCAGCTGGTGACGGTTCCTGCCAACTGGCGCCGGCGGAGCCTGGGTCTCCTCCCTGCTGGCCGCTCTGGCTTCGGCGCGCTGAGGCGGGCTAAGGGGGGACACGCAGGGCCCAGAGCCATCGCGGGAAAGTAGCGTGAGGGGGCGGGCTCTAGCTGTGTCGCTTTAAATAGAACTGGGGTATCCAGAGGGAACATTACTCGCGTTCCCTTGTGAATAATGATCTTCGCCGTTCAGATTCTTCTCGTCTTCCTTGCAAGAGATTGTTTTATCGTGCCAAGACAACAAGGTTTGCCCTATTGTTTGAATAGGCGATTGATTGCATTTATTGATGAGCACATTCAAAGGGATGCTATTAAAATAGCCCTTTTTAATAAAATATATCTTTATTAGATTTCCAGTAAGTGGCATAAATAAAACCAGCCATACTTATGAAAACAAATTGAACTTTTTTCATATGTAATAGAATAAATCTTATCTTCAAATCCATAGAGATTTAACTTCATTAGTATATTAAAAATTAATATACAATAGACTAATATGATAATGTAATCTGTTATATTCAATGAGACAGACCACCGCGTGTGTTTCTGAACAGCAACGTGTGCGCTCAGAGCTACATGTAAGTGGCTGACAGCGATCTTAGCGTGAGCCTCGTCTCCGGGTCTGCTTCAGATCTTTTAATATACGATCGATGCGACATCAAGAGCATCAATCAAACTACTCAACAAAACTCTGCTGAGTGTGCCATGAGCAGAAGAGACTATGCCAGGAGATGAGAGGATCTAAGAAGAAAGGAGAACTTGATGTGTCCTTCGTGTGGACTATTATACACCCAGCAACACGCACTTCTCATGGCATCTGACCCCGACGGCACTTCTGCGAGGACAGGGTGGGTGGCGCGCCCACAGCGGGCTTCGCTTCTCATCCACGCTTCTCACCAGCTCCGAGGCAGGGCTGGCGAGACAGCGCCACAAGTTGGCAGCCGACGACGACAGGAGCTCAGCATCTCCCCGTCCAAAATCAGGGAGCCGGCGGCCGTGTTCTGTCTGAGGGACCTAAGGGAAGAGCCATTGTCCACCTCTCTCCACGTCCTGGACCTGCCACAGCCCGCTTGTGCCAGCTGGCTGCGGCCTCTGCCGCCTCCCTGGATGACGGCTCCCCTCCTCCCTCCTCGTCAGGTACAGCCTGTCCCGCCCTGCTCCGCGGACGCGCTCCTTCCCCCATGGCGCGGTCTGTTCCGGGCGGGTGACGCACCCTACTGCGGCCGTCAGAGGAGGACAACGCTGCAGCCGCGGGCGCGCCGTGAGCAACGGTGTGGCTGGGGTGCTGCTGGCTCGTGGGGTGGGGGGGCCAAGGCTGTTGGGGAGGGCATGGAGGCAGGAGATGCCGCGAGAAAGGCAGAGGGGGCTCGGGGCTCACCGGATGAAGGCGGCCACTGGAGGAGGGTCGTGGAGAGATGCCAGCAGAAGCGCTGGAGTTGGGGGGCCCGTGTGGCACTTGGGGGGCCCACTGCGGAAACCGAGGCCAGGCGACAAGCACACTCGACGGGGGTCAGACGAGAAGGTGCCAGAGGAAAGAAAGACAGCACCGGGAGGGAAAACGGGCGGAAACGGGCTGTGCACACGCTCTCGTGGGGAAGGGATGAGGGGAGAGAGGGAGCTGCAGGCGAGTGGGCAGGAGTCTGTGGCGGCCACGGTGGCCACGGCCACGGCGGAGCAGCCGGCTCTGCCTGTTACTTCGCTTGGAATCTCACGCCCACAGCCACTAACGCGACTGCCCCTCGCCCGGTGAAACGCACGTGCTCAGAGGTGCCAGCACCGAGCGGCTGCTGGCTACAGGGCCACACGGCCGGTCACCGCCGCTCCCTGCTGCGCATCTCATATGCGGCCCTTCGGCCTGCGCGTGTCCCCCCCCTTTTCCGCGTCACCGAGTCCCGGGAGCCATCAGACACAGCGCGCACACTTTTTCTTGGAAGACGATGCTTATTCCAGTTCTGATATCTCTCATTTCTGTGATTTTTCTGGAACCACCCACCCACTTTGTCTTTTCAGCCACAGCCGACACAGCATTCCTGGCTACGCGCCGTCCGAAGCCTGGGACACGCCCTGTCTTGTCCTCAGAAGCGCCCAGTGCGGCCAGTGCTGCCGCCCCCTTCACGGATGAGGATGAGGAGCAGGCACAGCCAGGTCCGGTCACCTTGACCAAGGTTAGGAGCCGGTCCCTCTGGGCCTCCCTGGGGGCGCAGTGGGTTAAGCAACGCACTATGAAGCGGACCGAAGCCACTGCAGCTCGAGTTCAATCCCTGCTGCCGGCCAGCGGGGGGACCCACATGGTGCAGCAGACCTCTCCTGCTGTGCCCGCTGCTCCCCTCAGCAGCGTACTTCTGTTGATCTGCCTGTTCTGCTCCCTGCTCTGTCTGTGGTGACTCCTCTCACCCCCCACACCTCTGGCCTGTACCCCAGTGCTTGTATGCATAAATAAATAAATCTTTAAAAAAAAAAAAAAGAGCCAGTCTCTGCCCCAAGCGCTGGGGTGCTGGCCGCCGTGGTCAGGGGGAGACCGCGGCGGGCCCAGGCAGCGTGTGCCTCTCTGTGGGGCCTGGGCCAGCACCCCACAGCGTGCCAGGAGCCCCTCACCTTGAGAAAGCAGGAACAGGCCCGCGTCCAACTTGCAGCTGCTTTCAAGAGGGAGCACGAGAGAGCGGGTAGGGTTACTGGCCGGGGCGGCAGGGGGATGGCAGGTGGGGCGAAGACGCAGGGCCACATCGGCCGTTCGCCGGGGGCCTGGCCAACGCCCCTTCTCTGGGCGGACTCACCCAAAGCCGGCAGTTCCTGGGGTGCGCGACCACATTCAGCTCTGAGCCTCTGATGTCGTAACCCCGACTCCGTGCTTCATGGATTTGTGAGGGCGCAGAAACCACCGGGGGAGTTGTCTCAGTGAAAACTCCAGGCCGTCACCACCTCCCCGCCCCATTCTGGTTCGAGAGGCGAGCGCGCCCGGGGAAGCTCTGTGTACACCAGCACCGCTCCACGCTGCGGCTCCTCGACCCAGAACATGCTTTAAGGAGCGGCCGAGCCAGGAGGCCGTGCTGTGCGCCCCTTGCTGCTTGGGGTTATGTTCAGAATATGTGGGTACACAAACAGAGCATCCTCTACGGGTGGCACGTAATGCGTGCCCGCCAGGCTTCTGCTGAAATAGCAGGTATAAGGTCTGCAACACGCTGTCGCTGGTACTGTCAGCGATAAGTTCTTAAAACACACCCAGCACGTTACTGCTTCTGGGACCTGGCGATAGGATAAGACTAGAACTTCACAAAGTAAGTGTGTCCAGTGTTCATGGGGAGCTGGGGGTGTCCTCGCTAGTCCTCGGCTGTGGTAAGCCCCCATGGGCGCGTGCACAGTCCGGCTGGCATGGTCTGGGAGCTTGTGCGGGATGATTAGTGCACACGGGTGGCTCTTCCGCCCTCCTCACGCACCCACACGCCCCGGCTTTGTTGGGGTTCAAAGCCTCAGAGCCTGCCCAGCACTGCACCCACACGGTGGCTCTGTCCGGTGCCTCCGTCTGGCCCAAGTCAGGTTACGTGTCGTGCAGGCACAGCGCTTGGGGGGTGAGGAAGCCTGGTCCACAGACAGATGCCAAAGGTGCCTCAGCTCGTTCACCCGGCCTGCTGGGCTCCCGGGAAGCAGGCGCGTGGCCTCCCGGCTGGAGTTGCTGTGTTTCTTTTCCTAACATACTTAGTGCCTTTAAATAACTAAGTTTTCTCGTGCTCGGCTACTCCTACTGAGAAATAAATTATAATTCTTTGAGAGGATGTTTAAACTCATTTTCCGTTTTCAACGGAGGGCAATTTCTCAGCCTTGCTTCTTATTTCAAAGAAAACCTAGATTAATATCCTGGAATTAAGTTTTCGCCTTAAATCTTCAATTTCATCCGATTTTAAGTGACTTTTCTGAGTATATAGAACCATTTTCGTTAGATAATCTCACCCATTTTGGGATTTTAAAACAATTAACTTTAAATTCAACAACCTTTTGGAAATGGGAAATTTCAGAATTCTTTGAAAAGCAAAAGAACATCACAATCGAGGGACAAAAATGATTAAAAAACATGGGAGCGCATATTCTGAACCTGCGAAGGTGGCTGGTAGGTGCCAGGGAGACGTTAAAACACATGCATCTAGCAAAACAAGCGTCTGTGCTTAAATGTGATGCATTTGCTTAAAAATCGTCAGCAGGGCCTCCCCGGTGGTGCAGCAGGTTGAGCACTGCCCTGTGGGGCTTCCGCAGCGCGAGTTCCATCCCCGGCCAGGGAGGGAACCCAAGGGCGCAGCAGACCTCTCCTGCCTCCGCTGCTCCCCTCAGCAGTGTGTTTCGGTCCACCTGCCTGTCCTGCTCCCCGCTCTGTCTCTGGTGCCTCCTCTCACCCCCGCACCTCTGGCCGGCACCCCGCTCTTGGTGCATCAACAAAATCTTCAAAAAACAACAAAAAGCACACAGTAGGTTTCCTTGGGCTCACCATGCATTTCAAACACAGGTGGGTTTGTGGCGGTGCCTGGAGGGACGGGGCACGGCCCGGCGACGAGGCTCTGCTGAATCAGGTCTGATCGCACAGCCCGCACAGCCACGGAGAATAAAACTAACGCGGCTCCGTCCAGCGAAGACAGTCAGAAGGGCCTGGAGAGCCCGCTCAGCCGCCCGCGTGCTGCGAGGAGCTGCAGGGCTTCGGGCTCCTCCTTCCTGGGCTGACAGTCCCAGGCGCGCGAGGCCACTGGACGGCCCTCTCCCGAGAAAGGTGGGTCCAGAGACACCAGTGGAAGCGTGGGCGATTTCTCGTAAGTGGCATAAAGTCTCCGACAGTAGTGGCCGAGGCCGTCTGTTCTCTGAAGTTCATCATTTTACAAATGATCTTAATTGAAAAATGTGTGCGGCACGGGGTGTCTTCAGGGAAAGCAGTTTCCTTTCTATGCTCTCGCCCGCCCTCTGCCCAGGAAAGAACCCCGCCCACCCCCGCCCTGAGTGTCTCGGGGCCCCCAGCGAGTCCTGCCCACTGAGGTAAAGCAGGAAGATGAGGCGTGGCTGGGCAGCACCCCAAGGAGCTCAGAAGAGTGAAAACCCTGGCAACAGCCAGGGCTCCCCGACCGGCCGCCGCGCCCTCACTCTCCTCTCTGTCTCGGGCTGGGCCATTTTGCTTTGATGCGAACCTGGGTTTTAATTTCAACAAGATATATATCCTCATCTAATAGGAGTGCTTTGTCCGCAGTTATTTTACTGTCACCTCTGCAGTGCCCTCTCAGGCCCTCTCGCCAGCGTTTGACAGGCTGCTTTCACTTATGCGCAGGAGCAAGCTGAGGCTCGCCACGCAGCGCGTCAGGAGGACAGGGAGAATTATCGTGGCCTGCCGGAGCTGCACTCGCTCTGTTCCCTTTGCAAATGCCCTCGTAAATACCGGAGACACTCTCAAGTTCAGAGCTGTGTGAAAATAAAATGTCACAGAAATTAGTCCTGTGAAATGAACAGAAGTAGCAGGAGTCATCAGGAGGAATCGGACGCGTTGGGCAGATGGCCGCGTGGGTTCCCTCGCCCTGCCTCAAGGTCAGCCGTGCCCGCAGGGGCCGGAAGGCCAAGCGAGGACCGATGAGACAGCTTTGCCCGTGCAGCTGGAGCGAGGCTCAGACCACTGTATTTTGGCATCTTGTGCAAAGGAAAACATCCTCTGGCACATTTTGATTAAAAGAAAAGTCTCGCCAGCCAAGCCTCTCCTCCCCAACACAGGGACCCTGCCTGTCATCCAAGATTGCCCCTAGAATGTGCTGTACTAGAAAACACATAAATATTTGTGTGGATGTTGGGACATGCATATGCATCATCTCTGGGTAAAAGTAGAATCATTCATGCTGTTCCATTCCGGGGGTGCACGCTCCAGCTTACAATGAACAGTGACCCCCATTTCACGGCAGGATATCGATCTCACTCTACGAAGCCAGAGGAGAGTCTTCTGCCCCCGATGGACACTGAGGCTCTTCACAAATCTTTGTGATTTCAGTGACATCTTGTTCTGACATCGGAGTCAGACATGCATCACGCTGAAGGCGAGTTTGTAAGTCAGGCTGTTTTGCTGTAGGACGTTATCTGAATGTTCTGAGCTTGCTTCTGCTGGGACTTTTCTGTTTCCCCAGCGAGGACAGAGAGCGGCTTCATCGCTTGCCCTGGGGCGAGAACGAAAGGCCTGGGTGCTCCTGCTTTCCACGGAGACCTCTTGCGGGCCCAGAGCGGGCCGGGGGCACCCATGGGATCGCAACGGAGGTTCTGCAAAGTTAGAACAACCTTAGGAAAATGAGTTTCTCCTGACCAAGAGGTAAGGTGCCCCCCACAGGGCAGCATTTCCTTCCAAAAATCGCAGCGTTCAAGGTCAGTGCAAGGTCAGGCCCCTCTGCTGCTATCGTCATGTGTCATTCTCGCCAGAGTCAGGGCAGCAGAGCCATGCCCTGCAAGCCCCGCCTCTTCTGGAAGTCATTTCTGGCCTCCTGAGTCATCGAAAGGGAGCACAAACTCTCCCTCGTGCCGTAGGTGGGGAAACGAACTCGACAGCGTGCCCCAGCCAGGGCGTCAGAGGTTGAGCTGCCCGAGAAAGGGTGGAATTTGACTTAAATGGAGAATGATGGCCATTTTATCTGGACTACAAGTCCCTAAATATAATCCCAGCATCTAAAGATGTCAAATAAGTAAAAACACAAATACGTGAGAGGGCGTTGGGAGGGCCGTCAAGATGGAAGCGTTTGGGTTTCTCCCTCGGCACTTCTGTCTCTCGGTCCCCACAGCAGCGCTAAGATCTCGCTGAGGCGGCCGTCTGCGCCTTTGCAGGCCTCCTGGACATGAACTCCCTCGCCAAGCAGCACCGGCCACGGCCACATCTCCTGTCTGTGCAGCTCGGCCACGTTTAAGCGATGCTGGAGGGAGCAGCTGCGTCGGTCCACGGCGGGGGGCGGGGGTGGGGGGCCGGGCGAGCAGGCCCTGTGCGCTGAGCTCTCTGAACACTCCTTGGGGATTCTCCCNGGGGGGGGGGGGGGGGGGGGGGGCCGGGCGAGCAGGCCCTGTGCGCTGAGCTCTCTGAACACTCCTTGGGGATTCTCCCTCCCCCCACCCACCCGAGTGCCGTCCAGCCGAGCAGCTGGGTCAGCCCTGGTCATAGTGCCCAGAGGGCCCAGTCTTTGCTGCCTGCTGGCTCGGCAGGAGTTTGCCAGGCCTGGCTCAAATGCCGTGCCGACACGGACTCAGCCCTCCAAGCGCCCAGCAGCGGGCACTGCAGAGTCTCGTCGCAGGCCAGCGGGCGTCACAGGCGACGATCCGCACGGCCCCTCACTCTGGCTATGGGTCTGGAGCCCCGTTTGTCCCCTCTGAGCTTCTTACCCTCCTGGTTCGGTGGTCGCGAGGGCCTGGCATGGCGGGGTCCCTGCAGCCTGGCGTGGGCGAGTTTTCCACCCGCACGGGAGAGACCCCAGGAGGCCCTGTGAGCTTGGCCCTCAGGGGCGGGGTGCTTCCCCGGAGACACCCCTTTCAGAGACCTGAGAGGGTGTCCGAGGGGCAGACTGGACTTCTGGAACTTGTCCACGTCCCAGAAGGGGCACTTGGGTCACAGAACATCCCCTAAGGCCCTGTCCTGCTTTGGAGGCTGAGTCTTTGCAGGGGCCCCTGTCCCCCAAGGAGGTTCGGGAGGGGAGAGGAAGTGAGGGGAGGGTGGGGACGGGAGGGCAGAGGAGAGGAGGGAAAGGGTGGAGGGGAGAGGAGGAGGGGAGGGTAGTGGAGGGAAGGGGAGGGGAGGAAAGGAGAGAAGAGAGGAGAGGAGGGAAGGGGAGGGGAGGGGAGGGGAGGAGGCAGAAGCGGGCTCTGCCCTTGAAGGAAATGCTCTTTGGAGCATAAATCGCCGAGAGAACACAACCCTTAGTCGCGGCTCTAACACAGCTTCTGCTACCTTATTAAGTCAGGCGCGCTAAAAGCCATATGTCTCCTAAAAGAGGGAACATGTTTGTTTACAAACATACTGGTAAGCGACAAGATGTGCAGAAAATAAACATGACACCCTCTGAGGCTTTGCAGCTAGTTCTTTGCTGAGACAGGCCCTGAGGAGGTGAGGTGAGGTCGGGGAGGACCAAACTCGAGCTCTCCTCTCAGAGGACCCAGGAGTGAGGCTCTGTAAATAAGGTGCAGTTGGCAGTAACCTGTTGGTTTCCCTAAATTCCTGTACTGAGAGAGCTGTCATTAACGGAAACCTGCAATGTTCTGCGGAACCTGGGAGGAGGGTTCTCACTTCCCACAAGTCCCCTCTGCCAGGGAGCCTGGGTGAGGGAACTGGACACCCGCTGCTCCGAGGTCCAGCGGCTCCGAGGTCCAGCCGCTCTGAGGTCCAGCTGCTCCGAGGTCCAGCGGCTCCGAGGTCCAGCCGCTCCGAGGTCCAGCCGCTCCGAGGTCCAGCGGTTCCGAGGTCCAGCCGCTCCGAGGTCCAGCGGTTCCGAGGTCCAGCCGCTCCGAGGTCCAGCGGTTCCGAGGTCCAGCGGCTCCGAGGTCCAGCGGTTCCGAGGTCCAGCCGCTCCGAGGTCCAGCCGCTCCGAGGTCCAGCGGTTCCGAGGTCCAGCGGCAAAGAGGTCCAGCCGCTCCGAGGTCCAGCCGCTCTGAGGTCCAGCCGCTCCGAGGTCCAGCGGCTCTGAGGTCCAGTTGCTCTGAGGTCCAGCGGCTCTGAGGTCCAGTTGCTCTGAGGTCCAGTTGCTCTGAGGTCCAGCCGCTCCGAGGTCCAGCGGCTCTGAGGTCCAGTTGCTCTGAGGTCCAGTGGCTCTGAGGTCCAGTTGCTCTGAGGTCCAGCGGCTCCGAGGTCCAGCTGCTCTGAGGTCCAGCGGCTCTGAGGTCCAGTTGCTCTGAGGTCCAGCGGCTCCGAGGTCCAGTTGCTCTGAGGTCCAGCGGCTCTGAGGTCCAGCGGCTCCGAGGTCCAGCGGCTCCGAGGTCCAGCGGCTCCGAGGTCCAGCGGCTCTGAGGTCCAGCGGCTCCGAGGTCCAGCGGCTCTGAGGTCCAGCCGCTCCGAGGTCCAGCTGCTCCGAGGTCCAGCGGCTCTGAGGTCCAGCGGCTCTGAGGTCCAGCCGCTCCGAGGTCCAGCGGTTCCGAGGTCCAGCCGCTCCGAGGTTCAGTGGCTCGAGGTCCAGCCGCTCCGAGCCTGGCCGCGCCACCCCAGCCGCACTGCCCGGGCGAGGTGGCACAGAGGATGCTGCCGGAGCAGGGAGTCGCGCTGCCCTCGGACCCGCATCCCGAGCCCGGTGGAGCCCAGGCGGCACCTGTGGCGGGCGGGCGGCAAGGGCTACCTCTCTCTCTGCGCAGGGCGCGCAGAACCTCGCCAGCCGTCCCCGGCAGTAATCGCTGCTCCGCGCAGGCTCCACCCGCTGGACGAGTCCCGACCCAGCGCGGTTCTGGAGCCGCGAGGCTGGGCGCGCGGAGCCTTCCTCGGTCTTAGGGCTCGTGCTCTTCAGCCTCGTACTAACTTTAAGGCCTTAAGTAGGGCCCACCAGAGACAGAGCGGGGAGCAGAACAGGCGGATCCACTGAAACCCACTGCTGAGGGGCAGCGGGAGACAGGAGAGTCTGCTGCGCCCTGCGGGTCCCTCCCTGGCCAGGGATCGAACTCGCGCTGCAGCGGCCTCACAGTGCGGCGCTCAGCCCGCTGCGCCACCGGGGAGGCCCTGACGTCCCACCCAGTCACGGCTTAGGCAGCCGCCTTCGTCCTTGTCCACTGGACGCTCTCTGAAGGCTTCCGAAGCTCGGCTCCTGCCCAGGGCTGTCCGCCTCGTGTGAGCACCCAGCCCGCTGTGAGCATGAGAGGGTCCGCCCGCTCGCCCCGGCCCCGGGCCTTCTCCCGCGCCGGCACGGGTCACTCGGGGGCCCGGCTGCTCCCACGTGTGAGTCGGGGCGAGGGTGATGCCGGTCTCCTCGCGGGCTCGGGCCCTAGGAGCTGACCCTGGCAAGCCCCGCGGGCGTGTGCCCAGTGCATGTGCCTTCCCCGTCTCGCGGCTCCTCGCACTCTGCGCATCCCTGCTCGGCCTTGGCCTGTGCCTCCTGCTGCAGCCGCGCCTCCTGCGGGGGCGGGGAGTGCGGGGGTGAAGCTGCAGGCCCAGGCGCCGCCCCCAAGGCAGTTGCGGGCCAGGGACCGGACCGGGGCTGGAAGAGCGGGAGAGTTTAAGGTCAGCGGGCTGTTGCGCGGCTGCTTCCCCGAGCGCCCCTGGGCCTCTGCGAGCGAGCCCCACGCCCAGCAGTCCTCGCGGACCCCAGGACGCCTCGGTCTTCTTCCCGCCTCGCTGGGAAGCAGCTCAGCGCTGCGTTCTGAAGCGTGGGCCTTATGAGAGTCGCATGTAGCGGGTTTACATGTGCCGGATTGACTGACTCACTGATGATTTCAACGGCTGATTAAAGTCCCAACACACCCGAGGCACTGAGTGGTAACAGGTCACTTCACCGCAGCACGAGTTACCGCGGCCAAGTTATGGGACGCACCTAGGCGCCCAGCAGCAGTGACTTAGGCGGTGAGGCCTGCTTACGTCAGGGATACTACTCTGCCGCAAAAGATGAACTCTTGCCATTTGTAACAACATGGAGGAAACTGGAGGGAACTTGGCTTCGTGGCACAGGCCAGGAGAAAGACAGCATGGGGTGATTTCACCCACGTGTGCGACTGGAGAACGCAAGCAAGCAAGCAAGCAGCCATCACCAGGAAGAAGAAGAAGGAACTGACAGGACTAAACAAAAATAAAGCCCAGAAATCTGACTGCAGAATTGAGGCCGCTCCCGGGGGAGGGAGGGAGCGAGCCACAGGTCTGGGGTGCAGAACTGGGGTGCTGGGTGGTGGTGCTGAGGGCAGACCTCTGACCAGGTGTGAACTGCCCCCCCCGCCACATACAGTGTTGTGACCCGGTGTTACCTCCCCAAAGGGAAGAGCAAATCAACCGACTAAGCCACTGCTGTTACCCCCGTAACTCTTCCCAAGCAGCCCATGTCTCACTGGTCTAGGCTGTGCCCACGCTGTAGCTAATTAGCTGTGTCAGTAGTGATGTAAACGCAGAGGCCATGAAGAAGTAAATTCCGAGCGCTCTGCTTTTTAAAATTCCTCAATGAGTTGAATAACTTGATATAGATATTACCTAAATAATGCAAACCCAAGTGAAAACCGGGATTATCACAAAAGAAAAATTAAGGTGTAAAAATTCAATTAAAATTCAGAATATGATTCATTTCCTAAAATAAATGCCCCTTGGGCATTTAAATATATGATTCAATTTGTTAAAATTCGATTTACACAGTGTGTGCTAGGGACATGTTTATTAGATAAAGTGCGATACACCTAAGCATGTGAGAGCATTCTCCAAAGAGAATTGGCTAATACATTTGGAATAAAAATAGAAAGGAACAAGAGCAAGGTTTACCCGGGAATCTCGTAGATTATTTCAAAGAACACAGGTTCTGCATTGAAGAGAGCAGAAAGAAATCACAGCAACAGTGGTCTGCAGCCAGCAAACACAGACACCACCAACTCGCGGCCACTGACCACTGGCTGGGAGGGAAGGCGGGAGGGGCTTAGGAAGAGCTCTTGACTGCACTTAATTAGCACTTCAAAACTGGAGCAGGCCGCTCCTCTCAGCTGTGAGTTTGTGCGGTTATTGAGCTTGAAGGTTGGGTCTTATTTTGCCCCCGCAGTTATTTTGCCAGCGGACGTGTTTGCATAGAGGCTTTGCTAGGACTCCCAGCCTTTACGCCCGTTTCTGAGAAGGAAGGCGCCTCGCCCTCAGGTCTGGAATTCTCACTGATGTTGAGAGCAAGTGTGGACAAGATGATCGCATAATCCAGCAGCTATTGACTCCAGCAGCTCAGGAGAAGCTGGACCACGGGGATTAATTACGGTGAGGAGGGAAGGGAAACCGGGGCTTGTGCAGTGGAAACCGCATCTTTCCTTTCTCGGTTCCCAGTAAAGGCGAGGCGCGTGGGCCGGGAGAGGGGCTGGGAGCACATTCCTGCGAGGGACAACCAGCTGAGGCTGGAAAAGAGGACCGGTGTGCTGCCGAGAAGCACAGACGCAAAGATCGAAGCACACCCCTGGCGTCGCACCTGCTGAGAGGCCCAGAGCTGCACCCCAGTCTCCTGACCGCTGCACGGTGAGGGCTCCGGAGGCTGTTCTGGGGTTTCCTGAGTTCCTGTTAGCGGCTGCACGCCGTGAGCCACTGACTGTTCTGGAAGCGCCCCACAGACTGCCGTCCAGCACAGGAGACAGCAAAGTCCTCTGCAGAGACTTGGTGTCAGAACAGGGTCCCCGGCCCTGGGGGCAGCCCTGCAGGCAGCTGCCGCTCACTGCAGGGGCAAAGTGGACGTGAACAATGGACACCAGCCCTGTGTGCCCACAGCGTGTCCTCTAGGAACCAGGAAAGCCCGGACCTGCCCTCTCGGGGCAGAGGGCATCGGCACAGCTGTAGGTCAGGAGAACTCGGGAAACCGAGAGGCTGAGCCTGCACAGGAAAACCAGAACGGACACGCTGTCGGAGCGCTGCGTCTTCTGTGTCAGTGAACGCGAGTGCGGGGCAGTGCGGGTCTCAGTGGGCAGACGGCGGCTGGCCGGAACCCGCCCCCCACGCTCGAATACGCTGTTTGCCGCTGCCCTGGCCTCGCCGGCACAGTGCAAGGGGCCAGTCACCATGTTGCTGGGTCAGCCAGAGGCCGCTTCCGCTGACTCAAGCAAAGGGGGCGGAGCAGTGGCCAGTGGCGAACCTGACCCCTACCAGCTGCCCCCCGCCTTGCACAAGCAGGGCCCCCATGAGGTTCCGGCTCCCTGAGAAGCTCCTGGCGAAGGGGACAGGGCTGCCGGGAGTCTCAGGCAGGAACCACGACGAATCGGGCTGTGCCCTCAGCCTCCCCTGACGGCCCAAGACCGCCACGAAAGCTCTCAGCGCCTAGTGCTCGGCGGCCACCATCCTCTCCCCCGGCATCATCGCTTTGCTCAAGTTCGTGGATGCTTGTGTGGTGCTTGAAACCGTGTCTGCCACGTCTAAGATACACAGTGAAGACGAATCCTGGGTGAAAACATCGGTGAGTGACCCTCCCTGTCCTGTGCGGGGGCAGCAAGTTCCAGACAGTTTGGTCCCCAGCCTGACGCCACACATCTGCATAGAGAGGCGAACTGGGCCTGGCAGCCTCGTCGACACACTGAGCGCCCACGCACCTCAGTCTGACCCCCTGGACTGGCCTGCCTGCTCTTTTATTTCTGGACTTTACCCCCACACTTGTTCCTTCGTACAGCACTGGCCAGCACATAGTCTCTGCGCGCCGGATCAGCTCTTGTGACTTTCATGCTATTTCCAGACAAGTGCTCGCTCTCCAAATAGCCAGTCCTCTACTTTGTGGGACGTGCCAGGCTCCGGCTCCCTCAGTCTCCTGTCCCCTCCCTCGAACACCTCCCTCTTCAGCAATAGCGTCCGTGGAACCACGAAGCCACGAGGCACATTGGCAACAAGAAAATAGAAACCCTTTTAATTTCCCTCTCAACATTTAGTCAGTTGACATACTTGCCATGTCTTCTATAAACATGTCATTTGTCCTACGAGCACAAAGCCTTGGGAGCAGAGTCATTTAGAGAGCTGGCGTTTCTCTTTGGCATGACAGATAGCACTTAGCTAATGTCGCAAAATTATGAAGGTTGAACTATTCAAAAAGGAAGGAAAGAAGACCATTAGCACCTTGCCGGCCAGCCTACTTTTATTCTGGTGATTCTATGTCCCTAGCATTTCAGGGAAGGTTTTGCATTTGAGCTGGAAAGAGCAATGTGACTTTTGCAGCATGGAGAACAAGGAAGGATTTCCCATATCAGACAAGGTAGACAGTAATGCCCTGAGCCAGGGCTGTGGCAGGAGGGAGAGCTGCTAAGAGCGGCAGAAATACAGGTGCAGTGAAATAGGAAGATCGATAAGTGACTGGTTTGGAGTGCAAGGGGAAGGAAATGGCGAAGGATGACTCCAGTGGAGCTGCCTGGCAGAGAAACCTCCTACACAACGGCAGATTTTCTTCGGCGTAGCCCCGAGTCCGCTCACTGAGCTCTGCTCTGCCCGTGAAAAGATCACACGCAAGGAGGCTGAACAGTCAAGACGCAGCTTGTGTGGGAGCGTAGGCCCGGGGCTGGCCACAGAGGTGTTTTGCTTTCAGGTCAAAACAGAGGTTGAAGTTTCATTCTGGGGCGACAAGGGACCCACTTTTATTAAATGTGTGGGAACGACTTTGACCTTGGGCAGTGGCATTTACACCAAACCTAAAACTTAGGAAACAGAGGTCTAGCATCAATGTTTAACTTTTCGTGTTTCCAGGAGTGCAGGGTTGCTGTGTAGGGGCTGCAGAACTTGGAATGTAAATGCACAGAAGAAGCAACCAAATCTCAAACACTGCATTAGGACTCTGGAAAATGAGATAGAGAACAGGAGAGACAGAGAAATAAGGCCCAGACAATAAATGCTGTCGTGAAATGTCAACACGAGGACATGATGAAGACCGAGTCTTGTGTGTTTGCAAGAGGACAGAGGAGTAAAAGGAGGAGACACACCGGCCAGCCCACAGAAAACCGTGCTGCAAGGAGATGCTGGACGCAGGAGAGCATCTACATGAAGGCCAAGTGAGACTTCACGGCTGAAGCCCTCACGCAAAGGGGCAGGGAGGAAGATGGCAGTTAACCATCGGGAGGCTTGGTCAGCTGAGTTGTTCAAAAATAGTGGCAGCTGCACTCCGCTGCGGCACCACTCGGGTCAGGGCCCCTAGTAGAGGCCGGGGTTGGTGGGGGGCTGTTAGGCTGCTCGCCAAGTCTGGGATCCCCAAGGGCCCCCGCCACCCTCATACCATGCAGACGCCGCGTGCACTGAGCTCTGTGGCCTTATTTCCACGTGCCCTTGAGTAAGTGAAGCCAATGGTTCTACTGGACAATCTTCCTATACATTTTTGGTGCTTTCCCCCTTCCCATTAAATTTTTTCTTAGATCCCACCACCCTGTCCCCCAACACACACAGAAAGAAAGTGAGTCCTCTGGCACTGGATTCTAATCTTACCATGCACGACTGCTGCTTGCTTCTGATCTTATTCATGTCCTTTCTCCTCTCTCTCTCTCTCTCTCTCTCTCTCTCTCTCTCTCTCTCTCTCTCTCTCTCTCTCTCTCTCTCTCTCTCTCTCAGAATAATGAAATATACAAGTTGAAGCTCTCCCATGCTGTAATTTGGACAGGAGGGTATTTTTCTTGATCATTAATAGCAACTCATCTTCCCCAAACTAGGGGTGTTTCCGCTCCCCAAGCTACAATTAGTTCACATCTTTCAAGGGACAAATCCTAAACTCTTCTCCCTAAGGTGCGTTCCTTGCGAACATCTGTCTGAGTCATCGCATGCGAGGTCCTGCTGTGCGGACACTAACCGGTCAGCAGATTGTCCTTCTGCAAAAGAACGAGCTGCCGCCACGAAGACCGCACCTCTCAGGGCACAGCGACGCTTCGACACCCAGGGGGCACGCGCGGCTGCATCTATCGACTCAGTAAGAGTCTCCACACGCTTTGTGAAGTACTGCAAGCCTAGACTTCAGTAGCGCTTTAGCAAGTACATGGCACGCAGAAGTCTTGGTTATTTATTACAATGTTTTATAAACCACGGCCATGTGAAAAACACCACTCCAGAATCCACTTGCGTAAGTACTGAGCTGGGGCTGCTCTCAACGCCAGTCACAGTAACTGAGAACCAAGCCCTGGTAGCTGGCTACGGCCACGACTCACGTCTTTCCCTCCAGTGTCAGTGGCAAGAATGAAGCGAAGGAAACTTCGGAGCTGCGGGTTCAGGACGGTCATTGGTGGGATGCAGCGGCTGTGAGAGCTGGGGAGCCCTGCGCGGGGTCTTGTCTGACACCGGTGAGGAGACACCTCACTGGGTGCAGCCGAAACCCCGAGCGCGCCCGAAAAGAGAACTAGACATCCGTCACTCTCTGTTGTGTTCGCTTGAACGGTGTGACGGTGCCGTTCGCTGGCTGGTGGCGGCGTGACGGTGTTAGTCTCTCTGCCTTCGTTTCCTCCGCTGCTGAACGAGGTGAGGAATACTCACCTAGTCATTAATAAGTTGATAACTAGTAAGTCAGTAATCCCATTAAAGCAGTTAGCATAGAGACCCTAGCTATATAATTGACAGAGTGATTCCCAGAGGTTTATATTAATGAAAGACATAATCACTTCTAAGATGACATTGTTTTTTAAGAGATTTCCGACTTCCCAACACTGATTTGGCAGAGATTACAAGACCACTGCATATTAATTCATGGTCTAGATAAGACTCTTCAAATAGCATAACTTCTGTGGAACATACCATTTTAAGTAAAGTGAACCACTTCACCTAAACAGAAAATTACAGATACCTTAACTATCTATCAATGGCAACTCTTTAAACTTTCTAGACTTTCCACACCTTTTTTCTGGGTGAACAATTTTTAAGCCAAACAAATTAAGCCACTGTTGTTTCAAAAGGGATAGTTAATACTAATAATATTAATTGCATGATTATCAGAGTCAATTTTACATTATACATGCCGAAGATTTTCAAGTAAGAAATTCAACAGTAATTAGAATTTATCTTCCAACTACAATCTAAGCACGTTAATTCTGCAAATGTGTTAGATTCTCTCACACAGATGTGTATAATGGAAATTCTTGCATTACAAACTATCACTTACCAGGCATGCTTGGCACATTATGCATTGGGCATGGAGATTATTTATTTAGCCAAACATAGCTATACCAATACTGACATCATTTTTATACTAAGGGACTCTTACCCTGGAAAGGTTGTATATGGAATGAATTATGCTTTCTTTTGAAAATATCAGAAACTCAGAGAAATGTAATAATGCAATAGATTTTCTAGTCTAAGTAGGTGCAAAGCACTAGCTGGCATTCAGAAATAGGTTCATGGACATGATTCTCCATAACAAACAGGCTGACAAATGTAGATAAATGTCACATTTTAGGTACCTCACAGAGAGGACGTTTGTTCTCTGAGTAATTATCAAGATTAGGAGAACACTGTTCTCTGTGCAATCTACGACTGTGCTTAAGTCAAAATATCAAGCTGGTAAGATAAATGAGGGATAATTAGCAAGAAGAATTTTTAATCTCTGTACCTGTTGTTATTTAGAAGAATTCCTGGGAGAAACTATGAAATCATTTAGGATAAAGAGATTGGGAGCTATCACACTTTAAACAGGTAGTCCTTTCTGAAAGAATTATGTATGGAAACAAAAATACTCTGAAAATTAAATTTCCTAAATGTGGAAGGCCTTAATTCACTCTGTATCTTATTAGGTTTTTTTTCCCAAATAAATCACATGGAAGTAACTATTTTAACTCGTCTTATCAAGTAATTCTGAAATAAAGGTCAGATAGAACTAGACCATAGAAATGAAACAAATTGATCAAACAACGATAACGTATGGAATTATGAGTTAAAAAAATCATCTATAGTTTACCAATTGCAGTGTGATTAATCTAGCATGTGAACCCTGAATTGTTTTACTTTGTTATAACATAGTTAAACCATTCTCATCTATTTCATTTTACTTTTCCAATCTAATTATAATGCTATCAGTCTTTTGTTCTACTTCTATAAAGAACTAACATCTTATTGTGCACTAGGACTATAATTTCAAATTGATTATTCTGAGAAGTAACTTTGAAATTAAAAAAATAGCAAGTTTATTGGAGACTGAAGCCCAGAACTGTTTTACAATATTAATTTATTGACTATTGTATTTTGTGTGGGGAACATTGCTTAGAAGTGGTTCTCTACTCTTAGATCCATTAACACACCACACACTTTGTGTCAAAGCACCCTTGTCAATGCCACGGTCGTGCAGATCCAAATCATGGAATCGAACTATCACTTTTTGACAAAGTTAGTTCTATGATGAACCAAGTAAGTCCTCTGAAACAGTTTTTGGTCTACCCTCTTCTTCCTTTATGATTTTGCTCAATCTCAGGCAGTGGATGGAAACGCTGGTCAAACAACCTTAAGCTGGAAACGAAGAGACTGCAGCCCTCTTAGAAAACAAATCAGCTCATTGGATGTGAGTCTTGGCTACTCCTGAGTGACCTTGAGCAAAGCCCTGGGATTCAGAGTGGGGGTTCCCGTGTGTGGACGGCTGAACACTCACGGCCGGTGGAGAGAGCCTGGAGCGATGCTCGAGACCCTGCAATGTTTGTGCCACATTTGAGATGCTGGAGGCCCCGCTCACCGGCTGGGTCGGCCGTGGTCATCCCACTTTCTGCATTTCTGAGTCAGGCTGTCGGCAGCCCATCACCACCTCACGGGCGATACCACCCTTCCTCAGGACGGCGTCAGACAAAAATGTGCAACGCTGCTTACGTCTCAGGTCTGACAGAGCGCGGCGGGAAGCTTCCAGACACAGCTTCCAAACGTTCTCTGGGAGGAGCTCTTCCGGGGAGACCTGGTCCCGGAGGAGTGTCCGCCACGTGCCCCCTCACTGAGGACGGTGCGGAGCTGCCGTTTGTGCGTCCAGAGGGGTCTGCGGGCGGGCCCGGGGGGCCGACTGTTGGCCCTTGGGAGGGGGGAGCTGCTGCCGCCGTCTGTGCTCAGAGTCTTTCTCGAGCTCCCATCGATCGCCGCTCCGCGGTGGAGATTGATGGTGTGAGGACGTTTTTGCTTTACAGTGCGCACGAGTCTGGGGTGCGGGGAGCACCGCCGGTCTGGCAGCAGATAATTGTTAGTGGATCGATGCGACTTCCGTTTACTCGGCACATTAGATACTAGAAGTCTGTTGGCCACACTGCTCAGCCCCACCCGCGCTGGCCGGGGTCGGCCCAGAGCCGGGGCCTCAGGTGTGCGGGCAGCGCCTGCCTGGTTCTTTGCCCGGCGTTGGGGTGTCCCCGCCACAGGAGCGTGTGCCAGTCGTCGAGCCCGTTCTTAGCTTGTCTGTGCGGCAAGGAGAACGGCTCCCAGAGCAGGCGCCCCTGTGCGTCCTCTTGCTGGTCTGAGGGAGCTTCTGCTGGTCTGAGGGAGCTTCGGGTCTTGCCGTGAGATCGCTGGGAGACGGGGCTCCGTCCACGCTGTGCACCTGCATCCGGCAGGGCCGGGCCCGACTGCCGGCTCGGGGTGGCCCCGCACCGCACCACGCGTTGACCTCCCTGACTTTATGCTCTGCTCACGGAGAGGCCGCCACTCGTTAGAAGCGTGGCTCAGCCCGGAAACGGCCACGGGCATCTGCAGACCTGGCCGCTCTGAGATCATCCGCGAGCGGTGCCGCCTCTGCAGCGTTGACAGTGGGCGCGAGCTTGGGGTGCGGCCGCGGCCACCGCACCCACGTGTGGTGACCAGGTTCCCTCCTCCCGTGGTCCAGCCAGGGCCAGTCTAGCAGGGCACAGCCCCCAGGGGCTCGTGGACAGCGCTAAGGCCAGCCGTCAGAGCAGGTGAAGGGGTCGGTCACTGAGGTCGTCTGGGGCCCCAGGAGGGCAGGCGAGGGAGCAGGGAGGGGGACGGAGACGGAGGCCCGGGTCCGGCGGCCCTGCTGGCTGGGGCGGAGGGGCGCGCAGGGAGGCCCCGGCCCGGCAGCTCCCAGGCGGACCTCAGCCGCAAGCCTCCGCGGGCGCTCCCAGCGTTTATGGACAGAGCACCAGGCCACGCGTGTCCAGCAGCAGCGCCACGAGCCCCTCGAATCCCTGAGCACACGCGCTACCCACGCGCCTCGAGCGGGCCGGAGCTTCGCGCCGCGGGAGAATCACCGGGCAATGGTCCCGTTTTAGGGCCCGATGACATTGATTTTTGCCTCTTCAGAGTGCGTCGTTAATTAGCTTTTGAACTTGTGGTGAGGAGAACTGGGCGTCGCAGGGAAGAGGCGCTCAGGTGCAGTGCCGGCTGCTGTGGGGGAGACAGCCTAGAACAGCTGAGGGGCCTGGAAGTCGGAGTGGGAGGCATTTCGTGCTCAGTGCCGTCTCAGAACGGATATAAACAGGCCCGCACGAAGCTTATATTAAAGGACTGTATTTAAGGGGAAAGCGAACTGAGCTCGGAGGGCCCTGGGCAGCCGCCCCTCACCACACGGCGCCACCATCACTTTCCTCTTCACTACCTGGGACATCAGTTCAAGCTGTACATGCGCGTACAATACAGAGGCAGGCAGGCAACGAGATACCAATAATATTCACAGTTTTCTAAGGAAATAAGTGCATCGGCTTTTTCAGTTCCTCCTTCCTGATGGCTGGTCTTATGCTGAGCTGTATGCATTCCATGTTGCCATGTGAAGAGTATAGATTTTTGAGGAAGACAATAAAAATGGAAAGCTGGTTTCATACTAGGTGAAAAAAAAACCCCTACTGTTTCGTGTTGGGCTCGTCACCAAAATCCGTGTGGCAGGGACTAGACAGGGGCTCCCCAACTTGGGGTGAGCTGCACGGTGAAGGTGACAGGTGCATGGGGGCCGCTGCGTGCCCGCTGACCGACCCGTCCCGCGCGGCAGCCCCCACCGCCTCGGAGCCGCTGGAGGGACAGCTGGGCCACGGCTCCGGGGACTCCTCCCCACGGAGGACGCACAGGGGTGGGGCAGCGGAGACCTGCTCGTCTCCCGGTGGGCGTCTTCACGTGGGGGAGGATGCTGCGGGCCTGCAGCCTGTGAAACAAGCGGCCTAGAAGGGCCTGAGCACAGACCCCATGAGGGCAGGAGGCGCTGGGATGGGGTCACAATGAGCACGCAGAATGGAGAGCAGTGGCTTGTGGGGGACCCCTGCAGAACCCTCAGCAAGGTCCCACCCTAGAGGATGGGGGTCCCCTGTACCCCGGCACCCCGTGCAGCCCCAGGAACAAGAGTCAGCTGGGATGGCTCCAGGCTTCCCTCTCTCCTCCTGCAGCCTGACACCCATGGACAGAGCCTGGGTCAGTAGGGGGGCTGGCGCAGCGCGGAGGGGGAAGAAGGAGGCGGAGAGCCTCACAGCCCCTTCCCCAGTGTGAGCCTACAGCCCCAAGTGGGTCCAAGCTGGGGGAGGGGAGAGCCCTGGGGCAGCACAAGGTGGGCATTTTGATTACTGGCGACAGGTGACACGGTGCAGAACCGTGGCTGACCCCAGGCCCTGGGACAGGGAGGGGCAGCGAGGCCCCAGTGTCCTGTGGCTTCAGGAAGGGCTGGGAATCCAACTTCTGTTTGTTCCTCAGTCCCCTTTTAAACTTGTCTTTTAATTATGCCATGAACAGTGACTATTCTACATAACAATTACGCTTGGTGACATTCTTATTTTCTCTGCCTAGTCCTCAGAGAGACCTCTAAAAGTCATTTGTTGGTGCTTACCAGAGAGATTTGCATATGAAGGAAAGTGAGAATGAGACCTTAATTATCACAAATACAGAAGAGGTGATATTTCAGGTGATTTTAAAAGTCCGAATTATGATGCCATTGGATATAGGAGCGCTTCCTTACATCAAAGCTTTAGAAATCACTGTCTTCTTGGGCCTTCCTGGTGGCACAAGGGGCTGAGTCTCAGCACTGTGAAGCTATCCACAGCCACTGCAGCACGAGTGAGTTCAATCTCCACCAGGGAGGTGTCTCCCCACTGCTCTGCCTGTTCTGCTCCCCACTCTGTCTCTGGTGAATCCTCTCATCCTCTGCACCTCTGACCTGCACCCCAGCTCTTGTATGCATAAGTAAATGTGAATCTTTTTTTTTTTTTTTTTTAAAGAAGTCACTGTTTTCATGCCCAGGTTAAGCAAGACTTTCTGTTGCATGAATAGAGAAGCACACTGTTTCCTCTTGGGTGAATATCTCTGTGCTGCTCACTTGGGTCCCCTCTTGAGCTTTTAAATATATTAAAGCATATTTTACAGATTTCTACAGGCAGATCTTAAAGGTCTTAGCTGAATGGGCGGGAATTTCCACGCCAGCTTCCAGCGGCGGGGCACCTGCTCACGGAGGCTGGGACCCTGCTGGGGCAGATGGGTTTGTCTGCAGACCCCCGGCGGGAGGGAGGGCTAGCTAGTGACCCAGTGCATGTCTCAGCCCTGGCCTTGCATACAGTCTGAGCAACCGGCCTCTGCCCTGCAGCTGGGCCCTGCCGGCTGGCCCAAAGGACGGCTGCAGGGGTACAGCGGCACCAGATGGGGAGAGGGGTTCATTCTGGCAGGCAGAGCAAGGTCTCAGACGGCAACCGAGAGTTGCTGATGTTTGCATCTGCTTCTGGGGAAAAGTAGGCATTGTCTCCTGCAGTCCCGGACCGGGCTCAGAATGGGCATTCAAGGCCAAGAACCGGGTGCAGGTTCTGTGGCCCACCCACCCAGCGGGCGGGGGCACAGGTGGCCAGCTCCCATGCCCTCTCAAGACTCACCCAGTAACAGCTGCCCTTTCTTTTAGTCTTAGCAATGACTGCTGGGGTTACCTATGCAAGTCTGTCTAGATACCCCAAGACTGCCGGCTGTCTGGGAGCCAGGAGGATGGTCCGGCGGGGGTCTGTGTGCAGGTGGGGGTCCTGTCTGTCTGACCCCTCTGGACTGGTCACGGGGGCAGCGGAAGGACTGCAGCAGCAAAGCTAGTGCCAGTGAGCTGGGCACCCAGGATGCAACTTGGGCGCTAAGATTCTGAAAGAGTCACTCGGAGAAGCTGTGATGATAAGCGCCATTTAAAATCTGAAGGTGGTGTCTGTCTGGAAGGAGGCCCTGTGTCATCAGTTAGGCCTTCGGTTACTAAGCCCTGCAGGCCTCCTGTGATGTGAGAGGGGCGGGAAGGGGAGAGGGAGCGCTGGACAGAGAAGTTGGAGTGTTTCTGCAAATAGGGCTTTGACATCTACAAAACAAATTGTGCATTATTTCTGGCATTAAAAGAAAGATCAGTTCTTCTAATGGAACACCCAGGGAGCATCCTACCGCCCTACTAGATTATCACATTAATTCTCACAGCTGTCACTTACTTTTCTTAGAAGAGACACACAAAAGCCATCCACATGGTTTTCCCTACCACCCACGGGGACAGACCCGCCTGCTGCTCCCCGCCCAACCTCAGCCCCTGCCCCGCCCCGCCCAGCCCAGGCCCTCACCCTTCCCAACCGACTCAGTACCCCCTCATTGCCTCCCTGGGCAATAGAGTAAGGGCCCTCTGAGAACGGCCCCGGCCCGGGGCAGGCGCAGCCAGGAGATAGACGGAGAAGGCAGGTACGGACGCGGATGCCCGCCTGTGCCCAGCTTGGACCAAGAGCGTCGGGGCTGAAAACAGAGTGACTGAGTCACCGCGAAGCGCGACCCGGGGCGGCGAGCGTGACCAGTGTGGGTGCACGCGAACGGCGAGGGGGTCTGGGGGCACGGCGCTCCTGCGGCTGCAGGGACACAGGTCCCCTTGCCCCGCCCTCTGAGACGGTCAGGCCTGCCAGCTTCCCTTCAAGGCTGCTTAGAACAAGGGGTACAGGAAGGGGATGGGGAGAGGGCAGGGGAGGGGGCGTCGGATGAGATTTCTGTTTGGGGAACGGGTTACATGTTGTCCTGCACGGTTTCGGCTGGAGAGAGACCCAGAGGGGAGCGTCAGGCCTGGGTTTCGTTCCCGCAGGATGAGCCTTCCCAGGGGCCAGGATGCGCTGCTTAGGAGGCTGGAGGGCACTGCGGGGCTGCGCTCCTGGCGCGCCTTCCGGCCGCCCGCTCCTGAGCGGAGCCGAGTTCGCGTCCCGCCTCAGGCCTGGGAAGCCAGTGCAGCAGCTCTAGGACTTCCCTCAGAAACTCGGGGGTTCTGACGCTTTCAAATCTAATAAACCTGATGATTTCAAAGGAACTTTGAAGTCAATTTCTAAAATACCCATCACAGACTCAAAAGCGCTTAGAATTCCATGGGGAGAAAATCCTCCATTCCAAAATTAAATTTTAAGCTGCAGGAAATGACCTTTAGAAAGTCAATTTTAAGACAGAAAAACCAAAGATTTTTTGGTGAGCCACCAGCTCCCCAAAGCCCATCCCCACTCCCGAGGCCCGGGGAGTGGACGCCAGAGGCCAGGAGGCTGGCGCCTTGGACCTGGTGAGCGCCAGTGCTGCCTGCTCCTCAGCCTGTTGGAGAGGCGAGAAGCACAGACCATGGTTCCTGTCATCCAGAAGCTACTTACACCTCAGGGGCAAAGCGTGGCACAAACATTCTCACATTTGGCAAATCCCCTTTGTGCTTCTTCTGTCTGAACTGGACTAAAAGCCGCGTCTCTTTCCACGGTCTCATCAGTCTGCAGTGGCGCCCGGCGAACCTGAGACAGACTGGCCCTCGGCGCTCGGGGGCAGGTGATGTCCTCACTGGTTCACCTGTGCCTGTTCCAGGGCCAGGTCAGAGCAACACTGGAGTCCGGGCAGCGGGGGAGCGTGGGGCGTCTGGACAGGCAGAAGCAAGGAGCCACAGGAAGGGTATTTCAGAGGCAGGCTGCCAGCGGGTGGCCGCCCTGCCCCCAGAGCCCTAACTCCAGCTGGGCGTGTTCTGGCGCCATTTATCGCCTCCTGCTTCCCAAACGCAATCTATACCGCATCATTAATTTTGTAGTTCCATCTGAAAGCTGTAAATCGTGCCTTCCTATTGTCTTAATTTTCTGTAACCTTTAATAACATTTGAGAACCAACACAGGAAAGAAGAAATTGCATTCCAGAAACTTCTTTTGCTCCCATCCCAAAGCAGGCATAGCAGAGACTGCGTGTTCCAGCCACGCCTCACCCACCCCACCTCCCAAGTTGTTGTTTAGAATGAAAGAAAATGGCTCGAAGCTTTGCTGCTAGCTTGGTGCTTCCCAGGCAGAAGACACCCTTCTTTGTCACCCGCAGGCTTCTCTTACGGAATATGACATTTCCCAGAACGTCGGCTGCATGTTCGCGATTACGCTGGGAGGGAGGGGTGGGTGTGGCGAGCAGCTGCCCCTGAATGCCCCAGTCCTTCACTTGTCTGCCGGCTCCCCCACCGGCACCCCTCCCCCTGCATCTGGCAATCAGAGGCAAGAGGAATTCTTGGAAGCAAAGGGATATTTGCAGCTGGAAAAAGCCCATAGGCACTGCCGTCTCATTCTCAGATTGCAGAGGGGCTGAGGGACGGGTTACCCCACGGGGCACGGAATACCCAACCGCCTACCCACAATGCCACCTAATGACGACGAGGCACTCTCTACTTGCAGCTAACATCGTGATAAATGCAATAACGCGCGGCCACGGTGGCTGTCTTCCTCGTGCCCCTGGGGGGCCAGGCGGCCTGTGACCGGGCAGTGGAGACACCGACTTGCACCGTCATGTCAACTGTGCCCCAGTCACGCTCATCCGATTCTGCTAGACGGTGGCACCTAGGGTCCCAGCAGGCACCCGCACGGCCGGGGGTCACTGTCTCTGCTACAAACCCTGCTCTTGACAACACGTTACCGCCCACGCCTTACATTTACCTGTGCGCTTTAAACTATAGTTTAATTCTACCTTGTGAGACATCATCATTCACATATAGAAATATAAAGCTGTTCTTTCCCGAAGGACAGGACTGTTTTGCAGGACTGGTGGTGACCTTTGTCGACATGGAAGTGTACAGGGGGCAAGGTCACTGTGTTCCAAGAATGGACCTTTCGTTCTTTTTATCATTGGTACCAGGTCTCACTCTAAAATGGAGTCTTTGGTGGGACTTGAGAGAAAAAGGTTTGAGCCTGAATTTAACTAGACATTGATGTACATGAGAGTTAATTAGGGAAAAGAGGAAACATGGAAATGTGGGGAATCGTTCTCAAACACATTGAAAGTGAGAATGAATTTCTGCCTAATGCTACATGCTATATGTTTCTCACATAATTTTCATTTAAAATGGGCATATCTACCACAAAAGACACCTGCTAAAAAAAGAAGTATAGATGGTTCTGTGAATGTGAGTACATAAATCAGGATTTAGTAAAAATGAAATGAAAGCAAAATTATCTTTGTAGTGAAAATACCATTGTGATGTGAGTGCTGTGATGAGCTCTTTCTGGTAGCATTGGAGCTACGGTAGCATGGCCACTGGGAAGAGTAGTTTGAGGTTATAAAGCTAGCCTGCTCCAGTTTTATAATATGACCCTGTGGCAATACAGTCAATGGCATTGTGGCATTGTACTGACAGGCTTTTCAGATAAGTAGAAAATGAAACTGAAGCTAATATTTTCCCCTCAAATGTCAGAAAGATATTAAGCTGAAAAAGAGCTGAATGTAGAATTCCTGGTGCATGCACTCAGAAGTGCTCCAGAAATAATTAGCTAGGTTTGGGGTCCATGGGTGTGACAAAGTACAAACCCCCACATGCATGAGATCTAAGAGGGACAGATTCCAAAAGTGAGTCATTCCTTTTGTTCAGCCTGCGAACACATGTGAGTTGGAAAGTAGAATGAGGAAGAAGTAGACACCAGTTGCTTTTGCCTAATCACCTGGCCTCCCAAGGAGATTTATCTGCCTGTCGGCAGCTGCGCTTATTCTTCCGTGCAGGTTTCCTTGAGGATGAGGGAGCTTGTAATTGTCTTTTGAATGTCACTGTTTTTCTTTTATACAAAGACACAAAATGATGTTTAGATTGAAGCTACACATTCCACTGTGGGACAGGAAGATCGTTCACAAGTGTGGGACCCGCCTACTCCCTCGGCGAGGGAGGGGAACGTGCTACACTCATCTTCTGAGGGGTCAGGGTGGAGACCCAAGCTGACCGAGGAAAAGGTTGCAGAGGGCAACTTGTAGAAGGAAAAACGGAAATATTTATAGCACACGTGAATGGTAGTTTACGTCCACGTGGGCTTCTGTGAGGGTTCTAGAGGAAACACTTGCAGATTACACGCTTAAAAATGTCCCCTGAGACTTTGGGGGTCTGAGTCTTCCATTTCTTTAATCATTCTGGTTTCCTCTCTCTGTATCACTCTCCAGCTCCAGCTCCATCACCTTTACCATCCCTGTCTGCATCTCCATCCCTGTCTGCATCTACATCACCATGTCCATTTCCATCACCATCGCTACGTCCATCACCATTACATCTCTATCTCTCCGCGTACCTTCATCTTTATCATCTTATCTCTATCAGTTCTTTCACTAACACCCAAATTTTCATTTCTGAAAGTATAACTATGTTGTTTAAATGTCCACATTAACACTGCAGCTTTCAGACCTTCTAGACTGGATATCAAATAGCATTTAGGTATGTTGGCGTGAACATCAACTCTATTATGACTGTCGTTAAGCTCCCATAATCCCAGTTGAAGTCATTTGTACTAAGTATGTTGAGAATTAAGCACACTGGTAGGTCCTACTATTGAGAGACAGCTAACGACTTTCTGTGGGTTCCATGGTTTGCCTGATTAAGCAGACTTTTGATACCAAGTTAGAAATAATGTAAAAACAGTACTTCCAAACAGGAGACTTGGATGAAGTGGGACATGCCCTCTATTGAGATTCCTGCTGGCTATTTTCTCACAGTACACAAAGCAGGCCAGGGGCAGCATTTTCATGCGGGTACCCATAAATTACTAGCTTATATACGGTCAGGAATTAACTTCGTGTTGACTTCATTGTGATTAGAGAAGTATGGAACTTCAAATTAGCAACATAAAAGCAAATTAGATTGATATCATTTCAAGAAGCGCGAGAGGAAAATCACGTTCTCAGTGAACAGATGTCACCCCCAGACTACAGAGAGAGTACAGAAACCCGCTCGGACCTTGTTCAGGGCAAAGCCCATTCACGGGCGCGCAGAGACCTTTTCAAAGCTTACCCATGAGGCTGCTTTACACGAACAGATCGGCACGTAAGTATTTCTAATCGGTACTTACCATCAGCTGGGTGACTACAAATTCTGGTTTTCTTGATGGGTGAACCTAGAATAAAACTTTCCAAACCAACTGGACCAAATTGTAATCCCGTGAATTTAAAAAAAGTTATTTTAAACCAAATAATAAAAGCTGAGGGCCATTTTGACAGAAAGTACCTAAAGGCAGAAAAACTATCAGGAGAATGGACAAGCTCAAGACATCCTAATGTGTTCATTAGAATATTAAAAAACTTTACAGTTTAATTATTGGAAGATTCTAGAACTGCTTCAGTGCTTCTGTACTGAGTAAGCCATACTTGTGAGGAGTAATAAATGAAATTGTTAATTTTACTGTTTCCCTAGGGAGTGGCAAGAGAAGGGGTGGGAGTTATGCTATTTAGATTTCCAAATGGATCTTGGTTTATGTGCAGTAATAAATCCTCCCTGTGTTGCTAATTTACTCTACTTGCAACCACTCCCTTTTTCAGTGCTCAAGAGCCATTCTGACTCCTGGCGACTCACCATTCATATTCTTAAAGATGTTCAGGATGGGGAGGATCTGACGGTAGTAGGGCACCAGCGCCTCACCCACCATCTCAGCCGACACCACCAGATGCTGGAGGACTTTGAGAGTGACGCAGATGACCTGTCGGTTTCGGAGGTTCAGAGCATCTGCACGCAGAAGGAACAAGCAGAAACAAAGTGGATTAATCCCTATGGCATTGAGGGGAAGTCTTAACTCTGGGGGCTCGGGATGGGCAAGCCTTTATCCTCACAGCTTGGGGACCTTCCTGGGCCTAGTTGTTCCCCCACCGAGCAAGTGACTCCTCACCAGCCTTAAGAGAGCACCTGTCCCCGTCAGAGGAGGACAGTGATGGCAGGGGCCGTGCGCGGTCACAGGTCAGTCAGTCCCTGGAGTGAGTGAAGGTGCCATGGAGGTCGATGGCAGATGCGCTTTTATGCGACGATCCCTCAGTGGATGGTCCGCACCAGTCTTAGGGTTATCACCATGCGGCAGGCATCGCTTTAGGAGGAGGAGGCGGGAACGGTGTGTTGGGGTCGAGACTACGGGACAATCACAAGCACCAAGAGTGTTCTTGGTAGAAGACACTGTATTTAGACTCCTGCAAAGCAGGGAAAAGCACACTTCTAAGCACTCAGAACTGTCGACCCGAGCCGCGGTGACGACCAGCGCCACACAGGAACACGGAATGCAAGAGCAGCTCCGAGCACGGTGCGAGCTGGCCGCAGAGACAGGACAGCAGCCGCGGGCAACCAGGGGTTCCCAGGTGAGCCCTGGGGTGTGGCCCCGTGGGGCGCAGGCGGCCAGGGACCGGGGCTCCACAGCTGGCTCCATGCACTTGGCCAAAGCCCCGCTTTCTTAGCCCAGTCTCCTCTGTCACGGGAACTTGTTTACTCTCTGAGCCCGAGTGCCAGCACTCAAGCAGAGCGGCAGCAGACACCTGCGGGAGGATGTCCCGGCGAGAAGGTACACCGCTGACCCGGACGCTCGGGGTGTCGAGGTTCTCATTTGTGAGGTGCTCTGAGGACGCTGCGGATACTGTGCTGTGAGTAAGCGCTGTCTCCGGCTCCGCTCGGTGGCTGCTGGGCGAGCAGGGGTCCGGCAGCCGGAGGGGCGAGGCCGTGGGCGGTGGGCGAGCGAGGGGGCCCTCCGGGCGGGTCTTCGTGCATCTCGCATTCCGAGGCTAGCTCTTGCCAACACCTCAAATTCAGTTCGTGCCGAAGTTGTTTCCTCCACGTTTTTTTCTTTCCGCCTGTAGCCGTATTTAGCGACCATCAGCCAGGTCCCAGCCACCGCGGGTCAGAAAGCGTGTCTCGTCTCTCTCAGTCCTCAGCTTACAAGGTCATGTTGTGCCGGCCGGAGAATCTCTGTCCTCTCAGGCGTGCCCCTCCTCTGGCCCGGCCTCCATCCTATTCACCTCTCCCCTTGTCCCCTCATCCTTGACTCCATGCCTCTGCCTCTCGTCTCATCTCTCTGGACCCCTCTGGCCTGGGCTTCCGCCCCACCTCCACGCCCTCTGCGGATTCACCTTCCGAGAGCAAGTGTGCCCTCCCGGCTGCTCAAGCGTCACCGTCCCCGCCCCCATTTCCTTCGGCATAAAGCACGTGCTAGCCAGGCACAGGCTGACACAGGATAAGCTGGCATCAGACATCCTCAGATGGAAGTCCCAGGGTAAAAGGTGTCACTTAGTGGCTTCCAGCTCTTTCCTCTGGTCTCACTGGCCAGTTGGTAAAAATACTTCGGGGTTGGCGTCATCCCTCTGACAAGATAGGGCTGAGGGTCGAGGGCCCTCTGGGCGGTCGCGGCATCGGGTGCGGTCCAGATGACGTCCTCGCATGGCTTCGCAGTGAACATGAGCGGAACAGAGAGAGGTCAGCCTTAGCAGGGCCCCACCTGAACAGGCCTGTGGGGTTCAGCTGGTGAGCGCTCCCATGACAGCACGTGGACACTAGGCAGACCGTGCCGCGCATCTGAAGAGCAGCTGAAGGCAGAATACCTGCATCTCACCTCCAGGCTAGAAGAGTGAGCTGCGGAGGGCCTCGCTTCAGAGGAGCAGGGGAAGAGGAGAGGAGCCTGGTGTGGCACTGACGCCCCGGGCAGTGCTGATGGCTCTTTCTGGCCATAGCCAGACTGGAAGTGGCTCTGTTTTCCAGGAAGCCAGGGGCGGCCTAACCTCGCCTACCAACCAGGTCCGGTTAAACAGAAGAGAGCGGGGAGCCTGCAGAACACTTTCTGGGGACGACGGGTAGCAGGCATGCTGGCAAAACGTCCATCAGTGATGCTGAGCGAGCTTTGGTCTCAGGCCCGACAGACCCGGGGCTGCTCACACGGCTGCCTGCGAGGTGCACGGGCCTCTCCAGGGGCAACCTCACCGGAGCAGCTGTCTGCTTGGAGCTGCTTGTCCTGCTCCATCAAACATGCACTGGCATTGCATTCTGTGCCACTCACTGTTCAAGGGCCTGGAGACATCGGCACGAACAAGACAGATGCGGCACGCATCTCCTGCGGCTTCCCATGCTGAACGGTGAAGGCAGCGAGCGCAACTAAACGTGTGATGAACGTTAATAAAAAGGACAGGTATTTAAACGGCATGTCCAAAGGGACATGCGTCCAGGTCTGCAGAGTAGGAAAGGCCCAGACAGAGGGACCTGCTGGAGGGGCAGAGATCACTCAGGAGTAGGGACATGAGAGCCTGCCTTCCTGGGTGCGGAGACCTCACGGCCAAGTCTGCTCACCCGGGACTGGGGTCCTCCCTTTTGATGTGTCAAAGTTCATAACCAAACAGGCTAGCACATACTTCATCTACCACCATACAGAAGATTATGTTAGAGTGTTTCCATACAGAAGATACTGATTAAGGAGTACGTTTTCCATATCTATCATACACAATGCACATATATGTATGAATAATAACACCATTCAGCTCTTGCTGATTAGTCTTAGGCCTATATGTACACCTAGTTGATCATTTGGGGATAGGCTTATGCTCTCTCTCACTATGGATAGTAACAATAGGTACTAGGAAATAATTATTTCATTGCTATATCTTGATTGAATTAAATGTCGTGATACACGTTATTGCATTAACAATGATCCACAAGTAAAATGACTGAGCTGTTGTTGCTCTTAACGACATCGGAGGTGGGGCTCCGAGCCCTCCCAAATGGCCAGGCATGGCTTTACAACCTCTGCAGCCACCGGGCAATAAAGTGGGGGATGCACCATAAAGCCCCTTAGCTTCGTCCAAGAAGGATGCTTTAATATTGTCCATTTCCATTTTAGTTTCCTCTATTTTTCTTCCCGGTTCCTGGGGAATTAAGACATACCATTAAATTGGAAGTCTTTTTGTTCTTACTGCCCCAGTGGAACTAGATAAAAGAGAGATTTTTCTTTAGGGAAACAAAGTTCTTTTCCTTTGAAAAAAGTATGTTAACAGATATAAAGAGAATATTGTTCCGTAGCTTGAAAGAGACGTGTTTATGCTCGTGCTGACGGTCTGAAAGCGGCTGTCAAGAAGTAAGCGAGGACTCTGAACTTGAGATTTTAGGTTTTGAAAAGGGTCTAACATGAGAAATCTACTACATTACAGGCCAACCAGCGGAAACTTTCCATTCAGAAAATTGGATTTCTATTGCACTGCTTACTGTATTCAAGTGTAATCAATAAGATAGAAAATTCCAGATATATAGAAATTGCTGAAGAATAAGGAAAAAATAATTTAGAGTCAAAGTGGTAAATCTTATTCATCTTAGATGGCTATAAGTTCCATGTAGGATTTTCTCAAGCATAAAATCCAAGATTGCTATGATTTTTGTAAAGGGGATATTTCCTTCTAGCAGATAAGATTCTCTATGTGGAGTCAGGAGAAATGAAAGCATTTCACTTTCTTTTAAAACTAAGCCACCAACCAAAATGCAAGAACAACAAATTCTTACTGTTGACACATGTGGTCTGTGACCAAACCCTCAGTATACAAACAGACTTCTTCAACTAATAAAAGATTGAATCTGCTAAAAATTGGGGAAAGGATATGAACATATAATACACAAATTAATAAGTACAAATAATTTCAATTCTAGAATATTCAACTTCATTGGTATAATCAAATGAAATGAAACACTAAAGTACTTCATAATTTTAAATGTTACATTAACAAAAAATTTTGAAAGGAATAACTCGGTGTGGAAGCCAGATTGGAAGACACTCTCAAGACACGGTATTATAACCCATCACAGCCTTTCTGTAGCAAGATGCATTTAATGCTCCATGCAGATGTGCGTATACGACACGTGACCCAGCAATTTCATTTCTGGGCATCAGGCATAAAGAAGGAGGCAGCCGTGCAGAAGGAGTTATGAGAGGGAACCACAGAAAGTATAATTTACAACTAGAAACAATGGTTATAGGAAAAAAATTTAAATAGGAACATGTTTGTAAGATACAGGTTATAAGGGTCTCATTTATTTAATCTCATTTTAATAACAGAATATAACAGAAAATATCGCAAATTTATATATCAGATGCTAAAAGTAGAGACTATTTTCCCTAGATATGTGTTGGTGCAGGATTTTATTCTATTAAAAAGAGCATACTCTTTGCTATGTTTTGCATATTTTCCTAAAATTATTATTTATGATTGTAATTTTATGTTTTAATAAACAATTCAGACCCTCTCTGTATGTTCTATCTCAATATTTTCTTCATTATTCTTAACCACTTATAATAGGAGACAAACATTAAAGTAATTAGTCAGGTTAAAGTATACTTCAAGCTTGATAAAAATTTCAATAAATTTCTCAAATACTTTTGGAAAAATTATCATCTTTTCTACTGAATCTTTTAATTAGGAACCTAGATCTCTGATTTTTCTTCTTGCCTGTAGTTATGCTTCTCAGAACATCTTTACAGTGTTTGGATATAGATTCTGTATAATTTTGTTAGGTTTCCTCAACAGAATTTACTATTATTATATGTGTCGATCATTTTATCCTAATATGTTTCCTAAAAAATATTGGTAACACATATAAACATGTGACTTTTTGTACATTTCTAGTTTGTTAGTTTAATTCTCTTAGTGATTGTAATTGTTTTTCAGTAATTTAAGGTGCGTGCTATGAGTCATTACTTCATCAAAAACATTTTCTAATAATTAATTGGGGTCATAAGACAGTCAGGATTTCTAGAAGCATACATACTGCTATTGTGAGACGAGACAGTTTAACCTCTGCATCATTCTGATTTATGCCGACCGCAGTCACCCTCCGGTCCCATCACGTGTGCTTCTTTCCATCTGACTCCCTTTCTCTCCTCCTGCAGGGCCGGTGTCGGGGCTCCTGCCTTCCTCACAGGCCCCCAGCAATCTCCCCGCCAGCAGCGGGTCAGGCTGAACCGCAAGACACCCAGCCTGCTGCCTCCCCTCCTCTCCCCTCTAACAGGGCCCTGCTGTGCAGAGCTGTGGGGGTGACCTGGCTCTTAGGTCAGGGCTTCCGCTGCTGCCCGTGTGGGACAGAGTGGGCAGGAGACACGCAGGTGAGGGAAGGAGGGCCGGCTGGCGTCACCAGCAGCAGGAGCCCCCGTAGGGGCCCGGCCACCGACCGAGCACCTGGCCGTCCCCTGACCCGGCACCGCGTGTCAGCACAGCGACTCCCAGCTGTGTGCAGGACCTCGCTGGTGATGGGACTCAGCCCGGAGCTCAGGAGAGGGGCCCGCCGGCACACAGCAGGGGCAGCCCCGGGCCCCTGGCTCCGCGGCCTGCACTCCTGCCCGAGGGAGAAGGACGGTCCTTGGTGGCGGCTACTGGAGGCACCAAGATGGAGGGAAGCCTCGGAAAGGGGATGTTGCAGTTGCCAGACTGCAGATTCTGTTTTCCTAACAGAATCTAGGGGTGCTCCTTGGAGACTGGAGCCGGTCAGTGTAGGGCAAGTGTGCTTGGCCACAGACTCTCGCTGAGGTCGCAGTGTCTCCACACAGAAAAGAACCGGATCCCGTGCATGGTCGATGCCCAGGACAGCTCGGAGCAGGGTGCGGGGCAGGGAGAGGGCCCCCAGCCTTCGTTTGAAGGGGACACGCACCTGCACTCCCAGCCCCGGCAGAGTCATCAGGGCGCCGTGAACAACGCCGCTGAGGATTCACCTGCTTCCTCAGCAGCACGTCCCCCTCCCCACGGCTCTCCCGGCCAGCGTGCCAGCTCCTGAGCAGGCTCCAGGCCGCCGTGTGCGGCCGCCACACGCAGGGACCTCGGCTGGGGCTTCCGGAGCGCAGGCGCAGGGCGCGGCTCTTCTCGCCCACAGGTGTAGCAGGTGAGCGTGTCGCTCGAGGAGCCACGGGAGCATCCCGAGGCCAAGGACGGGCCAGCTGTGAGGAGCTCTTGCATAAGAAGAGCAGAGTAGCCGGGAGAGCCGCCAGCTCGGAAATGTGAGCTGCTCCGAGTCCCCTGTGGGCGTTATGAAGCAAACCTGAAGCTATGACAGTTTGAACCCGTTTCCTTTTTTGTCTCATAACCAAAATAATCCTAAGAGCTATTTCACATCTTCAGAACAAATTGGTTTTCTCCTTAAATTAAAAATTACTTTTTAAACAGTTATGCTCACTTTTTAAATAATTTACCTGGGTAATTTTTAAGATATGTAAGTAAAATTATTCACTCATAAATAAAGGATAATGCATTTCAAACGTGCTAGATCCTTTCTAATTAAGTGGAGCACTCCATACAATTTCTGTTTTGTGATATAGATGCTGTATTTTGTCCATAGCTAGTTTATTATTTTCCACTGGGTGTTCTTTAACGGGGATATTCTGCTTTAAAAAAAAAGTTCCTGCTCGAGTTTCTTCAGCTGGGACTGCGCCTGTTTTGTCCTTTCTAGCTGACTGCCCTCAACTCATTAGCGCTCTCCTAATGAGGCCACCATCTTACGTCCTATCTGCAGATCAGAGCTGTTTCTGTAATCCTTTAATGGCTTCCTCCTAGCAGGTCACCTCACAAATAGATGTTGTTGCTCATACACAAAAAGATTCACATGAGAGGAGAATGTAGATGAATAAGCAAAACTACTCTCACCACTGAGGTAATTTCTCTGATAAGTGGAAGAACATTTTATCATTATCCTCTTTACTTTCTGTCTCCTATAAGAAAGTTTTTAAATAATGTACGATGCAGTGACAAGACCAAATGGCCACTTCACACTTTTCATTATGACACCTAAATAGATTTCAATATACCAGGAGGTAGGTAACTGATTAAATTAATCTGCAAATATTTTGATGCATCTGCGGTGTGCCAGCCAGCAGATGAGATGCTGTGGGAATGTTCTACTTTCTAACATTTTATTCTAAATGACATAAGTGGGGGAGGCATATAAAGTTCTGTGGGTGAGGGCAGGCAGGAATAAGAGAGGACTGGAATAGAGGGGAGCGAGGGCGGGGGAGACTCAGAAGAGGCCCTGAAGACAACTGCTATTGGAGCCAGACTTCAAGTTCCCTTAATGTGCAGGTGCCTGGGGACTTGGGGATGGCAGTCGCTGCAAGGCACAAAGGTACAGCATTAGAAAGTACAAGGCAATCAGTGTGACCAGAGCACAGAGTGCACCAGGGACAGAGCAAGGAATTAAGTCAAAAACATAATTTGCTGGGGCCTCCCTGGTGGCACAAGGGGTTAAGGCGCAGCTCTATGAAGCTATTTTTAGCCACTGCAGCATGAGTTCGATCCCCCACCAGGGAGCTGACCCACATGGCGCAGCAGACCTCTCCTGTCTCCCCGCTGTTCCCCTTAGCAGTAGATTTCAGTAGATCCACCTGTTTTGCTCCCCGCTCTGTCTCCGGTGAAGGGAGGTCACCCCTCGTACCTTGGGCCTGTACCCAGTTCTTGTCTGCATACATAACTAAATACTTTAAAAAACATAATTTGCAGCCAGATATTTAATGGAAATTCTTGAATGTTATGCCAAAAATTGAAGGAAGATAGAAATTGGAGAGGCTATCCTTGAAAGATGTACTTGCACCAGATAAAATTTGGGGGTTGAAAGTTTCTTGCCTAAGAGCTAAGGTAAGTGGCCTGGGCAGAAGAAAGGAGGAGAAACTAGCAGGAATATTGGCTTCAAGTGTGAGAGGAGAGTGCTAAGGGCTAGCACAGCAGATAGAGAATTAGAGTGGGGTTTATCCTGAAAATCAGGGTCCCATCGAAGAAGTAAGCTATACATCTGCATGAAAACCCTGTCTTAGATGACCTCTAAAGATCCCAGTAGACCCAGATGATGACCACAAGCTGGATGGTGGCTGAACTGAATATGAAAGAAATATCCTGCTATCTACCACAGAAGAGAGACTGCTTGATGCTTTTTTTTTCTTTTAACAGTTTAGCTGTCAGGATTAGAAGTGACATTCTTCCAAAGAATATAACAGAATCCAGAGACTCTAGAACATAGTCCTAATGTCCATGGTAGAACCAGACTTTCTTGCCCTGTTGAGGCTGGCTGAGCTCTAGACAATGTCTGGCCGATGAGTAGTCAGTAGAAGTGGGAAGTGTCACTTCCAGGGTGGAGTGTGTCATCACCAGAGAAAGACCCTGCTAAGCTCTTTGCTGCCTTTGGTTCTGTGACCAATGGCATCGACCAGATTGCCCCTAAGCAACTTCGGTGAACAGAGTCCCAGACAACTTGTAATGAGCATGAGGCACATGTGAGGAAGATACCTTTATTTAGTTTCTTATTTTATGAATTTTTTTATTCTGGAGACTGGTAGCTATTTCAATATGCCTTACTCTGTTCTGCTTGATAAAATTCACTTTATCATGTTAAGAAATTCTCTCCTGTTCTTAGCTTGTTTTAAAGTACAAAATGGGTGCTGAATTTTATCAGCTGCTTCTTATCGTCATTGGAGGTGATCATTTACTTTATCCTTTAATACCCTAATGTAAATCTGATTTTTCTAAAGTTCAATCAATCTTATATTCCTGAAATAAAGTCAACTTTGTTAGGTGCTATCAATTTTACTTATTAATAGATTCTATTTGCTAGTACATTTTTTTAAGAACAATTTCATGGGTATTCATGAGCAATATGATCCTGAAGGTTCCCTTCTTTTAATGTCACATGCTGTCCTTGTTGGGGTCAAGATTATACTAGTCTCATAAAATGAATCAGAAAGCGTATTCTCTCATTTTAAAAATTTTATTATCTAAGAAAATTTGTTCAAGATTTGAATTATCTTTTTCTATGAGTGTTTGCCATGACTAACCAGTGAGGCTGTGTGAACCTGATTTATCTTTGTGTGGGGGATCTTAATTACTGTTTTAATTCCTTCATTTTATAATTTCTATTTTAACTTATTTCCTTTTGTGTGTGTGTGTCAGCTACAAAATTAAGTAGGGAAGAGAATAAGTTTTGATAAGTTGTATTTTCTAAGATTTGACTGTTTTACTGAAAGTTCAAAGTTATAGGAGAAGAGCTGCTCATAATGTTCTATCATGGTATCGCCGGTGCCTGTAGGGTCTGTAGAATGTCCCCTTTTCCATTTCTGACACCGGTTATTTCTGCCTTCTCTCATTTTAAATGTATAAGCTTTGTCAGATGTTCATTTTTTATTAGTCATTTCAAGGAGCCAGTCAATATTTGATTTTCAGTTCTCTCAACTACATGTTTTTGTTTTCCATTTTTAAAATTTTATTGTGATTTTTTCTCCCTTAGCAATTTACTCTCTTTGAACTTTCTGTTATTTCTGTCACTTTTGGACATGGAGACTTAATTTATTGTTTTTCCTTCTTTTTTTCTGAAAAGGGGTGTATATTTAAAGGTACATATTTTAGTCTCAATACTGTTTCATCATGTCATCTATGGTGAATACTTTAATATATATTTTAAAATGCTATTTTTATATAATTTTATTACTGTGCAGTTAAACACTTAATGATTTTATTATAATTTCTTATTTATTTTATGGCATATTTAGAAATATATGTCTTAATTTCAAAACATGGGAATATTTTAGTTATTGCTTTAAAAATTAATTTCTAGCATAAACTGAATTTTGATTATATGACATGCTTTATATGATTACTATGGTTTGATTTTTGAGAGAGTTTTTGCATGGCTCAGCACATGATTAATTTTGTGAATGTTCTATGTATGCAGAAAAAAGTCCTTTGCAATGGTTGGTGCAGCATTGCATTTTGACAAAGAGCAGGAAAATCTCATGAGGTCCAGAGGTAGTTCAAATCCCTACTCTACCATTTGGTAACTCTGCAACATGGACACATGTTTCTTGAATTTTATATACCTCACTTTTCTCATCTTAAGGTTTATAGTAGCTGCTTCTACGGTTGCTATAAGATTGAATAATATGATTGCAGGAATGCCTTTATCCCACTGAAACCTTAGCTGAACATCCTTATCACCTAATAAAAACCTCAGTAAATTCCCAAAAGGAATTGTACTCAGAAACACAACTGCATTCTCTTGTCATAAGGCAATAATTATAAATAAAATAACAAAGAAAACTGAATCTTTAAATACTTGGAAATTTAAATGTGCTACCTTTGTTCAAATAAATCATCAAAATTGTAACTACAAACTAGTTATAACCCAGCAGCAAGGAGAAACATATCAAGAAGAATGGAATGAAGTCAAAATTGTACACAGAAGCAAAGCCAGCACTGTACATGTGATGATTACCAAGTGGGGACCAATGAAAATAAGAGCAATACACATATAACTCCAGAAGTTACCAACTGCAAAATAAACAAAAAAAAAATGGAATAAAATCAAGAAAACCAATAAATCTCCATTAAAAATGAAAAATTTATAAATCATAAGCTTAAACAGAAGTAGGGGAAGACTTAAAACACACAACACAGAAACCACCGGCTGACTTAAGAGTGAGTAAGGAGACACAAGTGCACAGTATCTCCCCCACCCTCTGGCTCCAGAGCAATAGCTCTGAAGCACAGAATCTCCCCCCAGGGCCCTTGGCAGCTACCCCGCCAGTGGGAGTGAAAACTGGAGACTCTGATCCCACAGGCATGCTCCTGGCCAGGGCACCATCCTGCTGATCTGTGTGCAGGAGAAACAAAGCAGCCCCGAGAGCTAGTGAAGTGAAATTCCACTGTCACTGAATGGTGAAGGGAGGGCACGATGCAGCAGGAAGCAGAGAACAACTAAAAACAAGTTTCTACAAATCTCATCAAAATGCAGAGACAGGGAATGAATACAATGTATTCATAGAAGAAGAGGAAATGTTCTTACAAGAAAATAAAGAGAATCCATGAACATTAGGACCGTTAACAAGAGAATCAGTCAAATTTTTGGAAGGTCAAGTCAAGGAAATGTGAGATAGAGGCAGAAAATATGAGTAAGAGGAATTACAGAAGCACCCAGGGGAGCTGCATAATCCCAGCAGGAACTGCAGATGGAGGAGCGTGAGAAAGTGGAGGGCGAACATTACAGAGGAATAATACATGAAAAGTTCCCAGGGCTGGAAGACATATGTCGCCAAATTGAAATTCCCCAGGACAATGGATGAAAGCACAGCCACATCAAAGCAGAGTGACATGAAATTTCACATCACGAGAGACAGGGGAGACTCAGATGGGCTACGGGCAAATGGCTGGAAACACAAATGATCTTCAAAGCAGCGTAAGCACTTGGAGGCCACAGAGACATGACCTCGAGATCCTGAGTGAAAATGATTTCCAAGGTAGACAAACTAATAACTGAGTGTGATGGAAGAATTTTCAGGTAAGCAAAGACTCAAAAATATAAAACTTACAGAAAACAACTGGAAGAAGAGTGCTAAGAGAATAAGAGGAAAACAAGGCAAACAGCTAAGGAAAGTGAGGCCGAACATAAAAGAGGCACAAGGAAAGTGTGGGTCCCTTAATCCCCAAGTGGTGCAGAAAGAGGAAGCAGCCAGGGTGAGTGTCTTTGGAAAGAGAAAGAAACCCCAAGGGTCGCCTGATATTGGGGAATCGGTAAAACAGCATCCATTTGCTAGATCCTGAAATAGTTGGGGGAGAAAAGTGAGCATGTAAGAAGATCAAGTGTGTATGGAGAGAAGTGTAAGCACAGCGGGTGCGTGGGATGTGGTGAACATGGACATGATCATGGCAGTCAGTGGTGCCTGTGGGGAGGGACATGTGCAGAGTCCAGTGAAGGGTGGAGGGAAAGGGGAACTTGCCACTTGCCCTCCCCACTTCCTGGCAGTCATCACCAAAGTGTGTGACTGGGGACTCCTCTCAAGAAGTTCTCAAAGCAAGACATTTCATGGTGAGAAGGAATCATTTCTCCTTTTTTCACTTGTGTGCCTAACAGATTACTTGACCTCCCCTGATCATCATATTGCTTCTTAATTCTTTTTTATGATGCACCTGACTTTAAAAAAAAGTGATTTGTCCTATTGACAGAGTTTCATTTTCCTCTTGATTTCCCTTTTGTCTTAGTATTGAATATTTTTTAACTGCGTATATGATACTGTGACTTTTTCCTTTACGTGTTTGTGAAGTTGAAAAAGTTATTGATAGTATTTCATTTTTTTCCCTAGTACTTCATAAGATCGTGCCTTTATTTAAATCCATCAGTAGTTACCTTCAAGGCCTAAACTAAACACTTAAAGTTGTGTCTCTAATTATTCCCACCATGAACGAAGCAGTATCTCCTGATTCCCTAAATGAGATAGAAAATAACCACTCCTCTAACCCCCTGATGGGACTTCATGCAAGATGGGACTTTTGGAAGGGCTGGAGTGTTCCAGTGTACCTGTGGCCTGGTCTGCCTGGCTATGACCTGCAGCTGCAGCTTGGCCGGGCCGTTAGACACGCAGGCGCTTGGGCCCACATCACAGCTACCACGTGAACCCGCTCTAGACCAAGGTCTGCAGGTGAGTTGTGCACACGTGCTGATGAGGTGCTGGAAGCAGGCCATCTACTCTGGGTCGGTAAAGGGGGTAGATCTCGGAGTCCAAGGCTAGGCAGTGGACCGCATCTTAATGTCTCTTGGTCGAGAGGTTGATTCTTCTTCCAGAGGCAAAATCGCGAGGGCGAGCACGATTTGCACAAGACACTGCGACAGTTACACTCATCTCGTCACTGTTTGCCCATATACATTTGCACACTGTACATGCTTGAGACTTTTTTGGGTAGTCAATGAAAACAAATACTCCTCCCTCCTTTTTTTATTTGTCCCAATATATCTTCGTAAGATTTACGTAGTGTTTTGTGACATACAGAGACCTTTTTTATATTCAAATTTTGGTTTTTTGCAAACAAATTTAAAAGTTGCTTTTTATAGCTGAGATGTTCGATTTCCCATTTTTCACCTTGTTTTGTGTGTTTGCCTCTTAAGCTCTTCCCTGCCATGTACTTTTATTTTCTCCACTGGTTTTAAAGACATGTTCCAATTTGCCTGGAGTTCTGCTGCATTACTGCAAAGTTATATGACAGTCTATGCAGTTTCGAGCTCTTTCTCATCAACTATTTAAGCTTGACTCTGCATTTATCAGCTGCTAAAACTAACTGCTGTTCAACTTCTGGCAAACCTCTCTGGTGTTCTTAACGTTGCTTTACCTTCTAGGAGCTGAGCACCTCCTCGGTCACCTTGCGTGTGATGGGTCGGTGGGCGTGACATGAATCCAGGAGCTTTTGCCCACGACTGGGATGTAAGGCGCCTCAGGAATTTCTCCCCAGTGCCCAAACAACGGTTTCACTGTGGTCCGGCACGTCTGCTGTTTGTGAAATGTCTTGCCCAGTGGGGCAGCAGTCTCCCCAGAAGGGTCAGAGAAACTTCTCGAAGAGCCTGGAGAAGGCCTCTGGTCACCTGGTGTGGGAACTGAGAGCCACAAGGGCCTGTGAGCCTCAGGATGCCGGGCGCCCTCACCCAAGCAGGCCGATGGCTGGGCTGAGCACAGAGAGAGCCCGGGAGGCCACGGAGCAGCTCTGTCCTTGTCGGGACCCTTCCCCTTCTCTTCAAAGGGGAACCCACCACGCCCCAGGCTTCTGCCCTTTTCCTAACTGGAGAAGAGATCACTGCTCCCTCTTTTATAAAAGACCTGGGTGAACAGAGTTTGGGGGTCCCGTCCTGGTGAACAGGCCCTCCCCGCCTGGGCTCATGCGGGGTGGACAGCCTCACTCCTGTGGGCTCTGCCCCTACGCACGGAGCATCACCAGTTAGATAGGAGGTATCACCAGTTTGCTTATTCCTTACGCTCCACGACCGCCTACATTCTCCACGTGTCTGTTGTTGAACTGCTTCTCCTTTCACTAACTCGCCGGTGCTGCTTGGATTCCGATCTGGCCCAATAAGAAACCAGCCGGGTGGGGGACCTGCCGCCTCGATTCGCCTTAGTTCCAGGTGTGGGGCCTCTTCTGGAACTTTCTACAGGTGGCCACACACAGTAGCTGCTTGCAGAGGAGGGGCCAGTCTGTCTCTAGTGTCTTTCATGGCCTCTGTCGGCAGGCCTGTCCTTTTGACGCCGCCTCTTCGAATCCCTGTGACGTTACTTTCCTCTGTGTTCTCTGCCCTCCATCTTGCGCTCTTCTGTCACCTCAGCGTCTTCTGTGGTTGACTCTTCAGGCTCCGGGGCTGTGTGGTTGCTTGACGTCCATGCCTCATGGACATAGAGGCCCCGCGCTGGCATCCTCCGTGTCCTCCTCTCACGCAGCCCTGGCTGGTGCTCAGCCTCCTTCCTGTGGGTGCCTGCTTCTCTTTCACAGACGCTGCATCTTCCTGAATCCTGAGGGCATCGAAAGTCTTCTCCAAGTTCTTCTGGGTCCCATGCTCGATGCTGCTGAGAGAGCCTTTTCCTCCGACTGTTTGAGGCGTCTCCTTCCCTGTGTGTGGCGCTGTCTGTCACTGCTCCCTATGGCTGGGCCACTGCTGCTGGTCACGCTCTTATCAAGGAAAGCGACGTGAAAACGGAGCTTGCACTCTGCTCGTGGTCCGCTGGCCCTGGCACTCTGGGGAGCTCCTGCTGAGTCGCCCAAGCAAAGCTTCTAGAGGCGCCTTCCTGGTGCTGCTCTGCGGGAGGCTGATGGATGGGTGGGTCCTACCCAGAGCAGGAAGTGGAACCCACCGTCTGCAAGCAGGCACCTCTTGACTCACCCCTGCGCCTGGTGCTTCACTCCCTGGGCAAGCAGTGCTCCGCTGCCAGCCCCACCTTCTTGAGAAGATGTTATTTGGTGTTTGGCGTTTTCCAACTCAAGGTGGAAGTCAGGAAGTGGAAAGAAGGGAGCGCTGAGAGACGTGCCCTATGGCAACAGGACAGGAGGGGGCTGGCTGCACGCAGCCTAGGCCTTGGACCTGACCCCAGGGGAGGAGAGAGAAGTGTCTCCTTCCCTCTTTCAGACTGGAATCCCCAGAGCCACTGGTGTCTCCATGCCTTGTTCCAGCATCAGCAGCCCCAGAATTCATTAAATCAACCCGTTCCTACAAACAGGCAGCTAAGCCCTGTTTTGGAGATGGCAGGGAATTGGTGCCTCTTGCATTTTGCTTCTCCTTCACGGATATTAGTTAGAATTCAAGCAAAGCTGTTCAGGAGCTGCTAGCTGGTGACAATGAGGTTAATTCTTGCCCCTGGAGAGAGTGGAAATTACACTAATAGTAGGGTTTGAAAATAAGGTACACACAGCTGTTACGTGTTATGCCAATTATAGGCATCAGCCTGCTTCTAGATCAATTAGTCTCATTCCAGAATTCCACCTCAAAGGTTTCATTTCTGCACATGTCTCCCAGATGCTGGAGCCAGGCGTGATCTTGCACACTCATCAGTATTCCTCCTCAGGACACGCTGAAGTGTTAATGGTGCACACAGGAAGAGTCGCACGCAGGCCAGCGCATAACGGCAGGAGACTCAGAGCAGCGAGGTACCTGCCCGGGGCCGCTCCCACTGCTTCCGGGCCCTCGAGGCGTCCGGTTCACTGTAGCTGACTTCCCTCACCAAGCGTGTTTACTGAACTCTTAGGAACGTCTTTGCTCACCAGCAAATGACCTCTGGAGTGCATGCACAGTACAATTTGCCCTTAGAACACAGCCACGTCTCTCTAAACTCATTTAAGCATCTTCAAAAGACAGATCAGACAAATCGAAAACCAGTTCACCTTGGCCCGCCATGCCCAGTTTGGGGTGGCTGAATGGTCCACAGCACAGACACTCCTTCTGCCCTTCAGTGTTCCCCTCGGGGGTGTGAGGGGACTCCTGAGATGCCGGGGTCCCCAGAAGAAGTTTGTTCTCACAGACAGACTTCCAGGGCTGCTGCTGTTCTGGAGGGGGCAGGACGAAGAGCGTAATATACTCTCATGAGAGAGTTTCTGGGGAGAACGTTCTGGAACTTTTTGTCTACCAATATAACTGTAGGGTTAGAGAAATCAGGTCTTTCCACCCTCCACCATTGTGATGATGGACACCTGCAGGGCTGCAAGCATTCCAGGGTGGGCATGCGCAGGTGGGTGCACCTGAGTTGGACACGGGCTTAAATGGGCGGCGTCATGAGGATGCCAGGACCGACAGGACTGACCAACAGCAAGAGCAGCAGTGAAAGCGAGAGCAGAGAGAGAGAGAAGTAGCCGAGAGGGTGAGATGTGCCGGGGGCTGGGAGGCCTGCCCCGGCACCCATGCCTGCCGTGTACCTGATGCCACCTCTGATGTGGAGATCAATAAAAGCATGAAAAGGCACCGAGGGCTCCAAGACCCCTTCCCTGACCCGTCTGCCCAGAACCATCCCGAACCTGCCCTGCACCGCCCTTCCTGCCGCTGCAATAACCGTCCACTAGCCTTTGGAAACGTGGCACTGCAACTGAGCGGAGCAGACTCAAACTGACCTGCACGAGGGAACAAGCCCCACCAGCGAGGGTTCCGTACCTCACGGCCTTTCTCTGAGGGTCTCTGGCGCAGCCCCCGGCGGTGAGCAGGGGAGGAGGGACAACGGCTCCTCACGGTCCCTTTTGCCGGGCCGTGGGCTTTGCAGCCGCTTCCCCAGCAGGTAGCGCGTCCTGGTTTTCCTCGCTCTCGGGTCTTGGACTTGGAGGGGTCAGCCACAGCCTCCTGCAGAGACCTCAAGGCAGCGACAGGCACTCCACAGCCGAGTCCACTCGAGAGTGACTGCAGACTGCCAGAGCTCAGATGACACGGAAGCCACTTGTCCTGCGGCCAGCCCAGGCGGCAGGTTCATCCCCGGCTTGAGCGGCCTCCTGGCCTCAGTTGTTCTCATGAGTTCGCCGCCGTGCTCCACCGCACCCTTCGGCTGCTCCCGGCACCCCCGTGACGCCAGCCTGAGCTGCCCAGTCTCTGCGCGCAGCTGCGCCCACTACGCACACCCACCACACCCCCCCCAGCTGCCGCCTCAGGCCTGCGTGCAGGACCGCGGGGTCTGTCACCGACGCTGACGGCGGGAGGGTGGCCAGACCTGGCCACCGCCAAGTACCCGACACCATTGAAGACGTGCTGGGGAGGCCGCGTGGCACCCGGCAGCCACCTGGTTTTAGTGCACCCCACAGGCGTGCCCGTTTACAAACCGGCCACCCCAGTTCAAGCACCATTTCCCCTCAGCCTGTGCTTCGTTCGTCGCTCTGGGCCAGGTTTTGGTGATCCTCGATATCTCCACCCCCTTCCTAACTGGGCTGTGGGCTGGGGCGGGCAGCCTCCGCGGCGGCGTGCGCTGTGCCCACAGGGCAGAAAGCTGCGCACACGAATCGTGCGCTTGAGTGCGGCTGGCTGCGCCCCATCTCTCTGCCTCCCTGTGGGCCTCCGCAGGGTTAGAGAAATCAGGTCTTTCCACCCTCCCACCACCGTGATGATGGACATCTGCGAGGCTGTGAGCATTCTAGGGTGGGCATGTGCAGGTGGGCGCACCTGAGTTGGACACGGGCATAAATGGGCGGCGTCATGAGGCTGTCAGCACCGACCAACAGACCAACGAGCAGCAGCAGTAGAAAGCAGCCGAGAGGGTGAGATGCACCCGAGGCCTCCAGCCTCCCAGCCCCCAGGCCCCCCGGTCTGCCATGTACCTGGCCACCTCTACTAAATAAAGAATGAAAAACCACCAAGGGCTCCAAAGACTCTCCTTCCTTGACCCATCTGCCCAGAACCACCCCGAACCTTGCTCCTGTGCCCCCTTCCTGCCGCTACAGCCTCCCTAGTCCCTGAGACAGAGATGCTGACATCAGGCCAACCAGCGACCACACAGTGGCCTCGAAGTGTCCAGGTGAAGGGGAGACCCACACACCACAGGGGCCGGTCCAGGGGGCAGGGAAGGGGCCCCCGCCAAGTGAGTCCACCTCAGTGGCCGCAGCACAGCTGCCCAGGACTCCAGTGATGCTCAACTCGCTGCCGAGCGAGGAGTGGTCAAGCTCAGGGAGGAGGCATGTTGGAAGCCTAGACAGGAACCTAGCTAGGCGCCTGGGCTAATAGCGAGCCAAGCCGTGCAGGCAAAGGGAACGCTCTCGAAGGCAATGACCAGCGTGAGCCCAGCCAACACACTCGGCAAGAAAGCGCAACAGCCGGCTGCTGGCACGCAGTCTCAGTGTTCTGGTGGAAGATCAAAGCAGCCTCAACTACCTGTTAAGCCAGAGCCGAGCCCAGAGCAAGGCCCTCACTCCCCAGTTCTGTGCAGGCGCAGAGAGGAAGGAAGCTGTCAGAGAAACGGCTTGAGACTGGGAGAGTTTGGCATATGAGAATTAAGTAAAAGATGGCTCCAGGACATGAAACTGGGCGGTGAAGCAGCAGGTGCTGATGTGCAAGTTGGAGTCAGTTACCTAGAAGACCAGCTGAAGTGATGGTGCAAGTGATTACATTTAGCAACAAGGTTTCAGAGTAGAGGAAACAGCTTTCTGCTGTGTAGGGTAAAGGTTGATCAGGTATTTCCACCCTCCCACCACTGATGATGGACACCTGCGGTGCTGCGAGCATTCCAGGGTGGGCATGCGCAAGTGGGCGCACCTGTGTTGGACACGGGCATAAATGGGCAGCGTCATGAGGACACCAGAACTGCGAGCACCAACAGACAGTACTGACGAGCAGCAGCAGCAGCAGAGAGAGAGAAGCAGCAGCCGAGAGGGTGAGATGCGCCGGGAGCTGGGAAGCCTGCCAGCCCCCCGGCCCCCCAGCCTCCTGGCACCCCTGCCTGCCATGTACCTGGCCACCTCTACTAAATAAAGTATGAAAAGCCACCGAGGGCTCCAAGACTCTCCTTCCCTGACCTGTCTGCCCAGAACCATCCTGAACCCTGCTCCAGCGCCCCCTTTCCTGCCACTACAATTGGCGTAGTCGGCAGGATGGTTCGATGCAGACAGGTGCGGAGCCCTAAGAAGACCGCAGGAGGGACTGAGAGGTGGCGGGCCACGAGCAGAGCAATTGGCAGAGCAATGGCAGCACAGGAGGTGGCTGAAGACCAGGACGCTGCAAGAAGATGCTGCAGGAGTGCAGGAGGTGGACCGGTCCAGGAGCTGCAGGACAAGACCTCAAGTGGAGGAGGAGATGCCCGCGAGGACCAGCCCATGACCCGAGGCCAGCAGACCGAAAAAGGACCACGATTCAGAGCTCGCCCACTGCTGATGAAGGAAAGGACTAATGGACTAATGGACTAATGGACTAATGGACTGACAATCCTGTCAGAAGGCAGGTTGTGTTTGTGGGACCCTGGGGGTGGATGCTTGTTTGTACACCCCAGGAGGCATGGCCAGTGGGTCTTGGTGGCCAAAAGCAGCCTTGGCATAGAAAAGCCCAAGAGGGGCAGAGGCAGGAAGCCGTCTGCAGCTGGCACAGGAGAGGTTGGCAAAAGCTGGCACGAGGTTGGGGAAACCCAGAGTGGCTGGTAAGCAGCCTGTTTATTAAAGAAGGCCGATGAGTTTCTTAAAATCACCTATAGGTGATGCCCCGCTTATTAAATGAGGATGAGGAGCTGAGGAACCGTCCTAGGGGGATGGGAAGGGAACGTGGTGTGGTGGTATGGTGGTTTGGAGCGGTGGAGTGTGAGCGATACTGTGACGGCAGCAAAGAAACTGCTTGAACTGACGATGAACCTCCTACCCAGTCTGGGATGGTTGCAAGACATGCTGGAAGAAGATACCCCTCAGTGTCTCATAGCTGCAGAGGAGAAGTCAATGCCAGCTTCAAAGCCACGATGCCAGTTTGGTTAGGAATTAATATGAATGGCGACTTTATCTGAAGCCAATGTTTATTTGCCATCTTGAAAACCCTGGGTCCCTTAAGACTGGCTCTAAATCTTCTCAGCCTGTACTCTGCGAAGCTCGGAGGGCAGCACATCTGTTCACAACATGGGTAGTGAATATTTCAGGCTCACTGTGGAGACCCACTGCTCAGAAGCAGCAGCAGCAGAGCCTAGAGAGTGAGATGTTCCAGGGACTAGGAGGCCTGCCAGCCCCTGGCCCCCTGCTTGCTGTGTACCTGGTCGCCTGATATAATGATGTAATAAAAGCCTGATAAAAGCCACCAACAGCTCCAGGACGCCTCCTCGACCCATTGTGGGGTCAGAGAAAAGTTCTCAGGCTTCTCCGCCCTCCCGCCATTGGTGTGATGACGGACACCTGCGGTGCTGCACGAGGGCCTGAGTGGGCATGTGCAGGTGGGTGCACCTGGGTTTGGACATGGACCTTATGATTTAAAGGTCACTGATTTTAACCCGATTGCTAATCGAGATGTGCTACGACCTTCAGGTTGTTAGATGAGCGGGTAGTGAGGCCTGCCTGATGTTCTGAAGACGTTACTCCTGTGAGGCGGGGGCGGCTGTTTTTACCTGGCATTTCTTCTCTCCTTCCAGGTAGAACTTGAGAAGCTGGATAAGGACAGTGTCATAAGGACACCAGCAAGAAAGAGGCAGCAGCAGCAGCAGCAGGAAGAACAGGATGCCAGCAGAACGAGAGCAGTAGAAGTGAGAGAAGCAGCAGCAAAGCAGCGGAGAGGGTGCGAGGTGCTGGGGCTGGGGGGCCAGCCAGCCTCCTGGCCCCCAGCACCCATGCCTACCATGTCCCTGGCCACCTCTATAATAAAACTAAAAAGCCACGGAGTGCTCCAAGACCCCTTCCTTTACCCCGTCTGTAAGAATCATCCAGAACCTGCTCTAAACCCTTTGCTCCCGCTACACCCACCTGTTGGAATCACTGAGAAGCTGCCCCGTGACTTCCTGGCACCAAAGGCCATAGTCGTGCTCATGGTATAGTTTAAAAACCAGGAGTCTCACGTGAAAGGAACGTGGCAGTTAGTGGCAGTCTGTACAGAGACACGCCCTGCCCACATCCGGCGTGTCAATCAAGGTTAATGCTACGTCGCTGGCAGGAGGCTTTCTAAATCGGGGTAAGCGCCATGCACTTTAGTTCTGTGGTAGGCAGTGCAGTGAGGATGATGGGGTGGATTTGGAGAGCTGGGATGTCTGGCCCCATAAGTCAATTTGTAAAATTTCCCGCAAAACCTGAGGACGGCTTCAGTCTGTTGTGTTTTATTGCTTAATTAGCAAGTTGTCAAAGGCGGCTCTCTCTAAATGGAGTGATGCGCCTTCACCTGTGTACTTACTTTTAATCGGGATAATGAGCTGTGGGATGACAGGCAGGATCTTGTTCCCCCCGTGTTCCAGCATGTCATGGATGCCTTGCCGAGCAAAAAATTCATAGGGAAATGTCATTTCACAGAGCCCATCAAAAAACAGAGGCAGGTAGTGATGGTAATCCAGCTTCTCAATTTCTACCTGGAAGGAGAGAGAGAAGAAATGCCAGGTGAAAACAGCCGCCCCCGCCTCACAGGAGTAACGTCTTCAGAACATCAGGCAGCCTTACTACCTGCTCATCTAACAACCTGAAGGCCATAGCACGTCTCCATTAGCAATCGGGTTAAAATCAGTGACCTTTAAATCGTAACAGATTAAAGTCATAAAGAAGCCACACGGAGAGCAGTTCAGTGTCTTGGCCACTGGTTTTCCATCGGCACAACTGTCACATAGGAACGCATTCAAGTATGTAGGATCTACACTAAAAAGATATGTACAGGAGTCAAAAAAAAGAAGTTGGAAAGAGATCAGCGGTAGATTTGTAACAAAAATCTAATAGGATGGGCACATTGAGAGACTTGAAACATGCCTTTCAGGACCTGACAAAATGACAGTGAGGGGTAAATCACGATTCTGTGATGTTCCTTGGAGCCTGAGAGGCAAACAGAATGTGGGTGCCATTAAAAAAGTGGGGAAGTCACCCATATAGTGGACTGAAAGGAACAATCAAAACCACAATACTCCATCCCTTTCCTACGTCTGTATTTTCCTCCCTCGGTGATGGCTCCAGAACTGCTTCTCCAGAGCTTTGCGGCTGGTTTCAGTATCGACAGACAAAGGGAACAAAATTCAAGCGTGAGAAAAGAGAGGGTGTCTAACTGTAGGAGATTTGGGCCAGGCCAGACCCCCAGTGCCCAGTGTGTCCATGGCCTGACTTAGCAGCTGCAGGGACAGGACATCAGGAGGGAATGAAGGCCTGTAGCGGCAAGAGGCTGAGGAGCAAGGTTCAGGATGGTTCTGGGCAGACGGTCAGGGAAGGGAGTCTTGGAGCCCTTGGTGGCTTTTCATGCTTTTATTGACCTCCACATCAGAGGTGGCAGGTACATGGCAGGCATGGGGGCTGGGGGGCTAGGAGGCTGGCAGGCCTCCCAGCCCCCGGTGCATTTCACCCTCTTGGCTGCTCCTTCTCTCTTTCTCTCCCTCTCTCTCTCTCTCTCCCTCTCTCTCTCTCTCCCTCTCTCTCTCTCTTTCACTGCTGCTCGTTGGTGCTCTTGCTGTTGGTCGGTCCTGTCGGTCCTGGAGTCCTCATGACACCGCCTATTTAAGCCCGTGTCCAAGGCAGGTGCGCCCACTTGCGCACACCCATCCTGGAATGCTCGCAGCACCACAGGTGTCCATCATCACAGTGGTGGGAGGGTGGAAATACCTGATTTCTCTAACCCTACAGTCCACCCCCTCAGGTTTTTCCACCAACAAATTAAACAAGTTTTTTCTGGGCAAATGTGAACACTGCAGCCATGACAAAAATAAATAAAACACAATACAAATGAACACAAATACACCAAGGCAGGGCACCAACCTAGGGGCAAAAGACAAGATTATTGGCACCAGCAGATGACCCACCATGTCTACTGCTGAAGGCACCGATTACATACGAGGCGGGAACCACTCACGGCATCTGCCATCTCACGCCAGGAGTCGTCAGGCTTCCTGGCCTTCTCTCAGCCACAAGCCACACACCGCACCCACCCCCAAGGTGCTCTCACTCTCGGGATTGGTGATTCTATACTCTTTGGGGGTAATCATCCAATCCTCAGGGTACTCTCTGCTGTCACTCCAACACTCGGCTTTTCACAGCCACATGTGACACGCAGCCCCTGCACTCAGGCCAACCCCATGCAAAAGCACACGGGTCGGGGATCTGTGGATACAAGCTCCTCATGCGACCTCTCTTGGGTCCCCTTCATTGGCTGTGGGCTCCACCACGAGCCATGTTCCCTTCCCATCCCCCAAGGACGGTTCCTCAGCTCCTGACCCTCACTTAATAAGTGGGGCATCACTCACAGGTGATTTTAAGAAACTCACTGGCCTTCTTTACCAAACAGCCTGCTTACCAGCCACTCTGAGTTTCCCAATCTTTGTGCCAGCTTTTGCCTTCTCTAGGCTTTTTCAGGCCGCTTTTGACCATCAAGGCCTATTGGCCATGCCTTGATTCTTATCTTCTGGGGTGTACAATCAATCATTGGGTCCCCCAGGGTCCCATAAACAAAACCTGCAAATTTTCCCAGCCTTCTGGTGGGATTGTCAGTCCAAGTCCTTTCCTTGCGTCAGCAGTGGGCGAGCTCTGAATCGTGGTCCTCTTTCAGTCTGCTGCCTCAGGGGTCATGGGCTGGTCCTCGCACGTGTCTCCTCCTCCACTCAAGGTCTTGTCCCGCAGCTCTGGACCTGCCCACCTCCTGCACTCCTGCAGCATCTCTGGTTCTTCCTGCAGTGTCCTGGTCTTCGGCCACCTCCTGTGATTCCATTGCTCGCAAATGTTACATGTTCGTGGCCTGCCACCTCTCAGTCCCTCCTGCAGTCTTCTTGGGGCTCCACACCCATCTGCATTGAACCATCCTGCCGACTACGCCAATTGTAGCAGCAAGAAGGTGGCACTGGGCAGGTTCGGGATGGTTCTGGGCAGATGGGTCAGGGAAGGGAGTCTTGGAGCCCTCGGTGGCTTTTCATGCTTTTATTAGTAGAGGTGACCAGGTACATGGCAGGCAAGGGTGCCGGGGTGCCGGGGGGCTGGCAGCCTCCCAGCCCCCGGCGCATCTCACCCTCTCGGCTGCTTCTTCTCTCTCTCTCTCTCTCTCACTGCTACTCATTGGTGCTCTCGCTGTTGGTCGGTCCTGGCGTCCTCATGACGCCACCCATTTAAGCCTGTGTCCAACTCAGGTGTGCCCACTTGTGCATGCCCACCCTGGAATGCTCACAGCCCCGCAGGTGTCCACCATCACAGTGTGGGAGGGTGGAAAGACCTGATTGCTCTGACCCTACAAGCCCCCACCGCTGCCAGGCAGACAGATAGGCCTACAGCAGCGGCAGCGCGGAAGGCATGAACGTGTCCCTGCTCTGAATGCCATGCGAAGGCGCTCAGCTTCTCAGCTTCTCATTATCACCTGACAATTAAGCAAAACCCTTTACATTCAGGAGACTTTTAGGACCCCCACCTCCACTTGCCAGTGTGCCCCACACACCTGCCTGCCTGGGGTGTGAGACGCTGGCAATGGGCCCACTAGGTTTGCGCGCTTGCCGTGATCTGGGTGCATGGATTTATTTCTATGGCTCCCCAAGCAGGGGGTCTTCTAGAAGGCTGCTCAGGAGCTGCTTGGTCCAGCCAGGAGGTAAGCGGTCAGGAACCGGACGTCCAGAGGGGCTGGGCCTTTCAAGGGGTCCCAGACAAAGGGCTCATTTATTTTATATTCTTTGCATATTCATAACATTTTCTTATTCATAGTAAAAGTAGGATATCTGTTCAATGCTGTTTTTCAGTGGTTGAAACACTTTAGAACATTACTTTGTACAATTAAAGAATTACCGCTGCATTGTTCAGCTCCAGAAGGTACAAGCTGTAGTCTCTGATTTGAACTTGTAACCTCCCCTCATGAGAAAAGTATCATTTGTACTTTGTATTTACTTACCTGTGTGACATGTTTCGCTAATTCTCTTTCTTTTAACTGACGGTGGTACTGGCACATGTTTCTTTTATAAGTACAAGTCATAAAGTTCGTGGCTTAGTATTATTGAAGACTTTGAGTTTTAATGTTAACATTCACATTCATGACCATGTCTTCTTGAAATTCTGTCATGTTATTTTTTGGACCCTAATTGTCATTTTTAATTAATTCTATGTTTTATAGCTTTGTCATATAGATTTTATTTTTGTTTGCAAAGATTTAAAAGACAGGGAAAGCAGTTTAGACATCTTTATGGCTGCTGCCTCGCAGTTTTTGCAAACATTTTAAAACATATTTATCTTTCTTAGAGAAATACATTAAAAATCTACTAAAATTATCAGCATGCCAAATTTTCCTTAGAATTCTGTTGATAGTTTTTCTTTGTGTGGGTTAGGGCAGCAATACTAACAGCATCAGTAATGAAAATGGCAATTTTGGGATAGCGGACACTGCTTTAAGCACACGGCGTATTAGTTCATTTAGTCCTCATAAAGCCTGAAGAGGTAGATATTATCACTACCCTGATTTTCAGTAGGAGGAAACTGAAGTATAAGGAGGATAAATTACTTGCCTAACGTCACAACTATTAAGTGCTGAGCTGGGACTGAACCCAAGCAGCCTTCTGCAGGACATGGCACTGACACTCAGACTATGTTGTTCGGTGCATTGAGGTTCAGCATTATTATAGTCTCCTGGTAAACTGTTCCTGTTCCCTCATGTCCTTATCATCATTATCATTAATGCAGTTTGTCTTAGGCTAATGTAAAATGTCATAACTGATATTTCTATTATATCTTTTTCTATGATTTTTACTTCCACTCACTTCATGTTTTAGGAATATCTTTTCTAAGTAACTTATAGATGGATATGTTTTCTTCCTTCTCATTTAATAACATGTCACCAAATAATAAATATCAAGCACACACATTATTCCTATTTTCAAAGTTTAGAAATTAAATAAAAATAATAGGAGAAAGAATAAAGAGAGAAAGCGGAGTAATTGAAAGGCAGGAAAAAAATGAACTAAAGTTTGATTAAGACTGAGAAAGGAAAGGATTATCTCTATCTTTAATTCCTCCTAACTTTATTTTGAGATTTTTATCATTTATTTGGACTATGTGTTCTTAACAAGAGACTAACAACTTACCATTATATTTTAAGGCCACAATATCTTTAAGCATTATAGATAGTTCTCTATTTGCTACAGGGTAATTATTTTTGGTATGTAACTTTCTTTTCTGGTTGCATATCTCCTAGGGTTATTTTTTATCATTATAATACTGTTTCAGTTGATGAATCTGGCCTTGGGGAAACCTTCTCCCATTCTATTTACAATCAAGAGCTTGTATGTGTCTTGTTGTTGTTTTGATAAAAGAACTATTTTTTTCTTTAATATACTTTTTTCTGAAGGGTTCCTTCCAGCTACTGCACCGTTGTTCACATAATTTCCCACAGTAAAGTTGGCTATGCTTCCTTCCTCCCTCCTATTCTCTTTTCAATCATTTCTCTACCACTTCACTGCAGTTGGTTTTCTCTGGTCTTTTGTCAGTCCTCATCAGTACTACCCAGTCAACCTTGTGAAACTCTCTCCCTAGGCATCCAGATACCCTCCAACACACACCAGGGGGCCATCCTCAATTCCTTTCCTTCAAACACTACGCTCCAGTCATCAGCAACACAGTTGATTCTCTCTCCAGTCAGATCCTTATTTCATTCTTTTTGTCACCATTTTGTCTAAGATCAGTTTAGGCCAAGCCACAGATTTGTCTTACCTGGGTTACTACAATAAGTCCTTGACTAAGCTCCCTATTTCCACTGCTTCCTACTTCCGCTCCCCATGCACCTGGGTCCGCTGGTCCCACAGGACTGTTTCTGCCTGTCCCTGGGTCACTTCACTTCACAGTCCTCCTGGGAGCACTGTCTCTGGAGGCTCTGGTGCCTTTCATTCCTCAGGTCAGAGAAAGCCTCAGAGACGTTCTCTCCAGACCTCCCAGTGTGGACAATCCCTTCATCTACATTTCAGTTTGGGGAGATCCTCTTCCCACTGTCTAGTGTCCTGATTTTGTTTTTGTTCTGTTGTTTTTTTGTTTTTTTGTAGCCCTTGTCATTTATCCATAGCGGTTTCTCAAGTTCTCTTGTTCAGGGCACTTGTCACTCACTGCCTGGAAGGTGCTTAGCAGATACCGGTGTGCACGTGCGGAATTTAAACTCTGACTTTTCGAATCTGTTCTTTTGTGGTAACTCTCTGAGAGGTGGACTCAGCTAAGGAGTGACAGCCGGACGAAGAACAAAAGATGGGGCGTGCCTGGGGCGACAGCAGGGCCCACAGAGGCCCTGGGCCTGAACGCTGACTCGGTAGCACCGGAGGAGGTAAGATTCTATTCATCTATTTATTCTACAGATAAGGTGCTGCTTTCCCTCAGTAGGAGCGCGTGAGTATGTGCCTTAAAGCCGCTATGAGCATCCGAATAACCGTCGGATGGGCTGCTTAGTGTTTCTGCTAACTCTCATTTTAACAAACATCACTTAGGGCTTAATTTGCTCTTCTATTTACTTTGAAACTTTAGCTCGTAAATTCTGTTTCTCACAGTATCACTGAATGCAAACACATTAATGTATGTCCATAATTATTATCGGTTTAAAGATTTTATTTATGCATGCATGCAAGAACTGGGGTGTAGGCCAGAGAGGATTCACCAGAGACAGAGTGGGGAGCGGAGCAGGCAGATCGACTGAAATCTAGTGCTGAGGGGAGCAGCAGGAGACAGGAGAGGTCTGCTGCACCATGTGGGTCCCCTCCCTGGCTGGGGATTGAACTCAGGCTGCAGTAGCTGTGGATAGGGTGATAGTGCTGAGTGTATGTCCATAATTGATATACTGGTAATAACAATATAATAATTTTAAATGATTTAGAATTTGAGATTAACTCAAGGTGAAAACTAAAATTTTTTTAAAAAGGGTAAATTAGGAGACCCCATAGTTGTCATATAGTGCCCACTGTCTCTTTGAGTTCTTCTAAATTGCTGGGGGGTTTTATTGTTGTTCATCTAGATTTATAGAAGGTCATTTTTATCTAGGAATAAAACTTTCTTCATATATAAAGTACTATTTTATTAAAATAACTAACTTTAATAATATATTTTAAATATATGTATTTAGTGTTACAAAGATAGCAGTTTTCAAACTTTTTAAAATATGGCAATCTTTCTTCAAAGTTTATGCAAGAAATATGAATTAAAAGAAAACTAAAGTGGAGCCCAGAGCAAGGCTATTTAAACATAGTTAAAATCACGCAGTGATATTCTGATAGACAGTTACTTGGAGATCAGTTCAAGACCTAAAGTGTTTCTACTCACTCAGTCTTTTTAAAAATTTATGTTTTATAATTTTAAAAGGTCACATAGCATCTACAAAGTTGACCTCTAAATCTCAAAGTGAACTTTGGTCAAAGCAGTAAAATTCTATTTGACTTGGCCTACCTCATATATCATTCTCACCCCTCAACAAATGTGTAAGAGGGTACTGTTGTGCTGAGAGGTGAGAAACACAATGAGGTTTAATGATTTTCATTAAAAAACTCAAATAGGAAACTTACTTTCACACTTTCCATATCCTTGTTTCAATAGAAAACAAAATGTTGAAAACATCTGTTATTAGAATTCCTATAATAATGCCTGAAGACCTCTCTTATAATCACAAACTACTATGAAAAAATATAGTTATCTATTAGTATGTTATAGATTATAGATTCCTTTGGACTTATTATGCCATAAAGTGAAGCCCTACCTAACAATTTATCAACAATTGAGGAAGGTATTGAGATACTGCAGAACAGCTTACAAATTAGCCAGGCATAAAGCAATACCTGATACATACATACATATAATATATACATCTAGATGTATATATACTACATTTCAAGCATGAATATACTACTATTTTCAAATGCTTGTGGAAGGGCTGTGGTGAAAAACTGAAAGCCACGTACTTTTACATTTTCTCAATGATATTGAATATACAACTAAAATCATGTTAAAAGTCTGTGACATTTTTGAAATGTCTTAAAATAAGACATTTTAACATTAAAAAAATGCCTTAATGTTAAAAAGGAGACTACAGGCAAGATGACAAAGTTGACGTGGATCTTTAGATGACGTGGCTCTCTAGAAGTCAAGCTCATAAAGTCCTCGTGTTCTAGATATAAAGATAAACCCAGAGTCACAGAGATGAGACAGACGAGGCCGGGAACAGGCCTGGGGCTTTTGTGTCTCTGGGTTCTGGGAAACAGGGCAGTTGGCAAGAGAAGGAAATGAAGCTGAGGTTGTACACACAACTGATATCTTTGAAGGACAGTTTTTCCCAAGAAAAGAAGACTAGAAAGTCTCTTCCCACTACTTTGTGGAAACAAAAAGACAATTTGGTGTTTGACAAAGTTCTCAATGGGAAAATATTCCCCTAAGAACTAGAAAGAAATCCAAAGGCAAACATGAAGTCAAGGATTAAGAAAAAATTATTCTTACCTTCTGAGATAAGAAAGGAAACTTCCTGAGTCCAGACCAAAGAAAATACAAAAAGGCTAACACCTATAAAACTCAAGTATATGGGACTGCCACAGAAAATGTCAATCCAATGAAAATTTACCTATCACCATGATAATGAAGTCACCATAAGGAAGGCTCACTAGATAGCTAAACCATGGAAACAACCAATCAACCGATGGATGATTGGATAAAGAAGATGTCATGTATACACAATGGACTACTATTCATCTATTAAAAGAAAGATGAAATCTTGACATTTGTGACAACATAGACAGAATCTGAGGGGATTATGCTAAGCAAAATAGGTTAAGTGGAGAAAGACAAATACTGGATAATTTAACTCATGTGGGATATAAAGAAACAGGGCAAAAGACAAAACAAAATGTAAACAAGCCTTTGGATTCTGACAACAGAACTGAGGTTACCAGAGGGGAAGCTGGGGTTGGAGCAAAAAGTAGAGTTCAAGGGACTGTGGTTGACAATTTACAGTACTTGGGGTCTCCCTGGTGGTGCAGTGGGTTGAGCGCCACACTGAGAAGCATCCGTGGCACAACAGTGTGAGTTTGATCCCCAGCCAGGGAGGGGATCCACATGGAGCAGCAGACCTCTCCTGCCTCGCCTAAAATTACATTTCTTATTAACAGAACAAAGGCTAGAAGATAGGGTAAAATTTCCTCAACCTTCTGAGATAAGAATAATCTATAATGCAATACTCAGCTAAACCACCATTCAAAAATAAAGACAAATTAAATGAATTTGACCAAGACTGATAGATATATTTCTTAACCCCTGGATGGTATCCTAACAGAAGTATACCATTTACTAAAAAGTAAGGTGGCTACAGAACAAAGAAATGAGATGCAAGAAATATTTATAAATAAACTGTTGATCAATTGATAAAACTAAAAAGCATTGACTATGGTAATAAAAATGTTTATAAATATGATGGGTTTACAAAATAATGCTGTCATAATTGAAAGGGAATGTAGAGAATGTGAAAGGAAGATGATTTGAATCAGTACAAGATCCTAACATTGCCAGGCATAGATTTAGAGATGACTTTTAGAACTTACTAAGTAACATTATAGTGCAAGGATATCTGTTGAAAGAATAGAAGTAAAATTAACTACCAAAATAACAGAAAATAGAGGGAATGAACAAATCTCTATCCCCAAGAGAAGGCTGGTTAAAATCTTGCCCTCAGGAAAAATCAGAAAGGAGAAAATATGTAGGACAAATTCAAATATGTGTAACTACAATAAGTATAAATGGGTTAAATTCTTTCTTTATAAGACAGATTCTCAAGAGAGGAAATATAATTCAGCTGTAAACTTGTTTGTAAGCACCACATTCAAACATGACAGAGAAAATGAAAGATAAAGGCAGTTAAGTATTATGGAAGAGGAATTGCTTTATTAAAGAGTATACATATTTTTAATTTTCATAGATACTGTTAAATGGTGTCTCATAGTGATGGTACTAAATTCTCATCAACAGAGACTAAGAGCACCTGCTTTCTAATGTCTATTCATAGAGAAAGTTATTTGAGTTTGATTCTTGCAATATTATAGCTAACATGGTAGTTCAGTGTTTTAGTTGGCATTTGTCTTATTGTGAAAACAATCACTTAAAGGTATTTTTGAAAGCCATTTGTATACCCTTTCAGGAACTGTATTTTCACATACATATTTTTGTCTTTTTTTTTTTTTTTTTTACTTTTGAGGCACTGACATTTTTTTTTTAAGGAAACCTTTCATATTGAGGAGATTTATTTGTTATTTGTTATCATTTCAAAATTTTCTTCTGCCACACAGATTTCCTTTCATGTTTTAGAACTTATTCATTGTTTATGGGTTCTGAGTTTTGGATTCATTATGACAAAGCCTTTCCACATTTTGGAGCTGAATGAATAGAAATAATTATGTAGGTGTAACTGTTTAATTTAATGCTTTTTTTAAATTTCTTTACATTTAAGACAATAAACCACTTATCACTTTTCTGGGTAGAAAATGTGAGGTGTGCTTCCAGCTGACTTTTTCCCAGGTGTCTACCCAGCTGTCCTAATGTGCTTATTGAATAATCTCCCACCAACTGCAAGTTTCATGTTCTTATCAAGTTCTATGTCTTGACTTTCTATTTTGTTTGGCCTGTCTTTCTTATTCATGAACAGGAACTATTTTGACTTATAAATATTTACTAGATGTTATTCACTGGTGGGGTAAATCCCCTATTATTAATGCCATTTTCTAGTTGTTTTTTTATTATCATAATTTGTTTACTTTTTAGTATGAAATTTAGACATAAATTTCAAGTATAAGGTCTACTTGATGGAACCAGTAACACCTAGCATTTAACACTTAGGCAAAGCAGTCTTTCCAAGCCTACATGAGGTAGTTAAGAAAGCTGCACAAGTGTTAAGCTACACGTATCAAGAAGTCCCAATGCAGTTGTCATGTGTCACAGTTTCTGATGAAAATTCAATAAAATTACAAAGCAAAATTCTTAACCCTACACATGTGAAAACTTAAAAGTACTTCTAAATCATAGATCAAAGAGAACATTGCCTTATAGACTTAGAATTGAATTACAATGAAATTACTTAATCTTAAAAAAATAGAAAAATGCCCAAGTATACAGAGATTTTTAAGAACAGGAGGAGAAGGGACGTCACATACACTGTGTGAAGCCAGCACAGTGCCAGGGTCGGATGGTCCAATCTCACTGGCTTAAAATAAAGCACCAGGTGGACGGAATTTGGCAGTATGTTAAAAATCACAGCCAAACAGGCTGCACTGTTGAAATAGCAGGGTCATTTTCACATGCTTAACATTTGATGTTAAAGGAGGAAAAAATAATCTACTTAGCAGATGCACATAAAAGCATTTGAGGAAATCATTAATTCAAAGACAAAAAAATCTAAGTCATATTCTATAGCAAATAGCATAGTTTATGGGGAAACGTTAAGAACATTCCCATTGCGGTTAGAAAGGAGACAAGAAGAGTGTTGTCATCACTTCCATGCCATACAGTGCTGGGGTTTGAGCTAACGTGGAAGATAAAGTATGTCTTTATGACTGCAAGGGCAGAAACAAAACTCTAGCTATCTGAGGATGACGTGTCTTTCTAGACATTACACTCAGAGAATCTACACCCTCTGATGACACACATTCATCAGTCAGAGTACTGAAAAACTGCTACACAAAAGACCAACACTAAGACAATAGCATTTCTGTAGGCCATTAAAAACTTAGAAAATATTTTTTTAATGTTCACAGCAGCAAGAAAGCTACAAGAAATAGCTAAATTGATGAAAGATGGTGATTCTGCTCAAATCAATCAATTTAGCTTTCTTTTATCTTTACCACACATCTGTAAAATGCTAAAAATGGGTAGTGGTAAAGAGGTACAGAGGGATTTAGAATCATCTTTGAGGAAATCAAGGGGTTCATTTTTACTTATTGCAATAAATAGCAAGAAATGAAGCAAAACAAAATCTTTAAGGTAACAGGTAATAAAAGTAAATCAATATGTGAGACTTACAGGAAACAATTCTGAAAGATTATTGACAAGTATAAATGGAAGAAGTTTTCCATCAGCAAGTGAATATATCCACGATGCTTCTGAATGGGAAGACTCAAGCCTAAGAGGATGGTGAATCTGCTCAAATCAGTCAACTGAGTGCAAATTAATTCAGCCTATTCAAAGCACATTTTTTTCTGTTCTCAACAAGAGACACTCAAGGTTTGAGAAGCTCAGTGACCTGTCCTATCCCAAGTCAGGGCAGAGAGAGAGAGAATCTACAGCCTCTGCTTTTCCCCATTGACATGCTTGTCTTCTCACCGTCTTGAGGGCTCACTGCTTCACTTGAAATACTGCCGCTCTGCTAGCTGCAGGTTATTATTCACCGAGGGGCAAAATCTGGACTGAGGAGTGGAAAATCAAATTATTTTATGGAATAACCTTATTTTAAGTTTCCGTCAAAACCGCTAACAAGACAGCTAAAGGTCAGTTGTAAGCAGATCTCGAATTTATGCACACTTAACCTTTATTATCCAGGAATTGTGTGTTCCTAACTTCAACAGACAATGAGTGATATTTTTAGGTGCCATAAATAAAAAAGAAATAACCCCTTGTTCTATAACTGAGCGTTCCTACCTTCTTTTGCCAGCATAAAGTTAAAGGAATTTCCTAAAACTTTTAAAGAAGCCTTTTTAAGGGAGGGGAGCGAGTTCAAAGAAGAAAAAATTGGATTAAAATGCACCTTCTAGCTTTCTTTTGTTTTTGCCACATAACTGTATGATGTGAAAATGGGCAGAGGTAAAGAGGAAGAGAGGGAATTAGAATGGTCTTCAAGGAGAACAAGAGTTCATCAGATGGGAAAGCAGGAGACATACAAAGTCCAAGCAGAGTTTGAGGAGTTGAGACAGAGTTCGAAACAGATTACCTGAGGCTTTAGCCACTGGAATGAATTGTGGTCCAGTGGGATATTTTACAAACATTGTCCCTGAGTTATGCTAAGAACTTTAACACACAGTCAAGGAGTGGAACCAAAGAATTCAGGAGAGGAGGAGTTCAGGTGAAATTAGTGTCAGAAGCAATTTTGGGAACAGACTGTCCGAACAGTGGTGTCTCCTGCTTACAGGTTACAGGTTTGGAAAGCAGAACATTCCTGTGAAATCTTTCATAAGCCAAAGTGGGGTGAAGCCATGAAATAGTCACTATTTGTGTGTACGGAAACATTTTTTGATGCCCTGGGTCTCCGAAATAACCCACTGAGCGGTAGCAAGTAACGCACAGCGCCTCAGCTCGCCCTGATGTGTAGGACCAGGGAGGCTGCAGGGAGTCAACACCTGTGACAGCAGCTCTGCAGAGGGCTGGGTGGGTCACTTGCTTCTTGGGGTGCCACTGCCTTTAGAAACCAGCGCTCAGTGATGATCTCACTGCATCACCGGAGGTGAAACCCTCCTCAGCTTGCTGGGCTGGTGAATCGAGTACTGACACAGGTCTTTCATACATGCCAGGTGGCGTAAGTTGAATTTAGGAAGAGTATTTTGCAGGATTAGTTACAAATGCACAGAAGCTCCGCATGCTCCAACACCCCTACCAGCGGTCCAAGAATGCATGTACCGACTGGCTGCACTCGTTACTGCGCAGTGCAGACAATCAGGGAGGGCGGGAAAGTCAGTGGGCGGAGAAAAGATGAACGTGTGTTAGAAGAAATACCACTGATGTCTTTTGCTCCGTGTTTTAATATTACCGGTGTACTGAGGACCAGCGATGCCACAGCCCTTAGGGAGAGCAGCGTCTGGATGAGACCCCCGCCCAGGCACTGCTTGCAGCGGTGAGCCCCACCCTTTCCTTTCTTGGAGAAAGGCACTGTCCCTCTGGACCTCAGCTGCCACTTACAAAATGATGCCTAATTCCAGGGCTATGGGAAGGATTAAATGAGCTAAATCTGCTACAAGATGGTAATTTCTTCTCCAGCCTCTTTAAAGAACACAGCCGCTAATGATCAAGGACACTTTCAAATAGCTCAAGATTACATGCCAAGGGCGGGTGAGATAGGAGGGTGTCCGGTGCCGCGGGAGGGGAGGGGGCACTGGGGCATCTCCTTGGCAGGGACTGGACAGTCTCGCAAGACGAGGACTGGACCTCCTAAGCAGGGCGCCCCTGGGGCACGGCGCGGTCAGGACACGGCGACTGGGCCGGGGCTGGCGGGCAGAAGGCGGGAAGGCGAGTCTGTCCGCTGAGCGCCGCACTGAATGCGTCGGGCCTCAGGACGCGAAGACGCCCCCCAAGGCTGGACGCAGCGGGTGAACTGACCGTACAAAAGAGCCGCCTAGAAACAGCGCGTCGCGCCGCTGAAGCCCACCGCCCACCGCCCACCCCGGGCCTCGGCCCCGCCCGGCCACTCCAGCTGCCCGCCCCTGCGGGCCTCCCTGGGGAGGCTTTCTGAGGCCGGCTCGCCCTGTGTAGTTCGGTGCGCGAATCCGAGCTGCGTCCTCTCGGGGTGCCTCAGTGTCCCCGCCCGCAGAGCAGGAAAGAACAGTCCTTGTCTCGTAAGGGACTTGGAGTGGGTGCCTTGCGGGGAGAGGGACGAGCCAGCGACCGGATTCCATTTTGCTCTGTTCCCTTTGGAGAGAAAAAAAAAATCCTTGGGGTGTGTCTTCGACTGTTCTGTGCTGCTTTTTGTTGAAAGCGAGGGAGGAAGAGAAGCCCTTTGTGAAAGACACGACCCCCACTGCCCGCTGTGCGTGAGACATGAGCTCCTTCGTGGAATAAGCCAGGACAGGACTAGCTACATGTTAATCATTAGCGTCGCTTTGCTCCGTTATTATAATAGCATTATACACATATTACAATTACGTGCGCAATTATACTATTAACTTACTCGGGGATGTGAGCTAGCTCCCCCCTGCCTTTCTGTCTGGTGGAGGGACGCAGCGGGGGAGGGCCATGGCAGGAGGGAGGTAGGGGAGGGACAGGGGGAGTAGGGGAGGGACAGGGAGAGCAGGGGGGGGACAGGGGGAGCAGGGGAGGGGCAGGGGGAGCAGGGGAGGGGGAGTGGAGACCACGTGGTGAGTACAGGGTAGGGGGACCTCCCATCTGGGTGGGAGTCGTGTATGTTGTAAACAACTAAGAGGCCTGGGGGACTCTTGGGGTGCAGGCGGAGAGGAGGCGCTTGCAGGTTGTACTTGGTTCTCAGGGGAGATTTCACGCAGAGCGGAAAGCAGAGGCTCAGGCTGGGTTCAGGATGGCAGGTGTGGCTGACTCTCAGCGTCGGGGCCCAGACAGCAGCGGCCTTGGCGCGGCCACTGAGCATCCCCAAAGCCTACAAAGCAGACCCGGAACCACTGCCGGCATGACGCCTCCGCGCCCGGCAGAGGCATAAGCTACAAGCGCAGCTGAAAACCGGGCGTGAGAAGAGAACAGCCGTGAGGTTGATTCCAGACGCGCCACTCTGCCCCCAGGAGGCCCCTGGACGTTCTCCAAACCCAGAAGGGAGCAAGGGGTGAGACTGGGCCAGCGAGTGCCTCTGCCCCTGGGCTCGGCCTGGCAGCTCTCACGAGTGGAAACGGGAGCTCCAAAGCAAGGACAATTGTAGGTGATAGAGAAGGGCCTAAAGTTTTGTACTTAGGGCCTCCCCGGTGGCGCAGGGGTTAAGGCGCAGCACTGTGAAGCATCCGCAGTCACTGCAGCGCGAGTTCGATCCCTGACCAGGGAGGGGACCCGCATGGCGCTGCAGACCTCTCCTGCCTCCCTGCTGCTCCCCTCAGTCGTGGGTTTCAGTGGATCTGCCTGTTCTGCTCCCTGCTCTGTCTCTGGTGAGTCCTCTCACCCCCACATCTCTGGCCTGTACCCCAGTTCTTGTGTGCATAAATAAACAATTCTTAAAAAAATAAAGTTTTGTATTTATCAGGCATTTATGACCATCACCGCAGTGACCCACACGTACACTCATATGCACACACAGACACACACCTCATTTATCGTTTGCTTCTCTCACTAAGTCTGTCTGTATTTTCATTTTCTATCTGGTTCACAACTTACCTCTCTCATGGGCCTGGCTGGATGTTTGGGTGGGTGGGCGGTGGGTGCACAGATGGATGGATGGATGAATGGACAGACAGGAAAATGGGTAAATAAATGAATGAATCAATGGCTCTTTAGTTCATTATTTTCATCCCCTCTGGATGAAATGTCCTCTGTTTTAATGTGTTTTTCAGGGAATTTCTGCAAAATATGCCAAGCGAGTGCTGCTCTCAGACCTCTTGAATTTAGTCATCTGGGAGCAACGTGTCATTTCGCAAGACTTTAAATCACTCATTTCAATCCCCTTTTGATTCACAAGTGAGAACCAGAATTCCATTTAGGGTAAAGCGACTTGCCCAAAGGCAGAGAACGATCGAGTTGCCCACTCATCAATCCTAACTTATTTAGGCTCATTGTTCTTTTTCCTCTGAAAGGGGCCTTTGATTTCATTTAGTCTCCTGCACTTTCAGTTCACGAAATGTGTCAAACAAGGCCCAGATTATTACGTCCATTAGATCCTGCCGCGTTCCGGGGCTGTGTTACGACCCATAATCTGCAGGCCAGCGGTTTCCAGGATGCCCGAAGCTGGCTCCACTCAGCCTGTGTGGCTGCAGCAGAGCTCTTGAGGGCCGGGACGTGGGAAACGGGAGGGCTGGCATTCCTCAGTGCCAGTGCCCGCCTGCCAAGGGAGTTCTCAGAGGTGGAGAGACACAAAACAGAAAAAAAAAAGGAGCCAAGTAAGTCTGAAAACGCTTCCGACCGTTCAAGGCTTCTGTCCGGCCATGTCCTCTGAGTGGGAGCAACTAATTTTAGTCATCAGTGCAGAAAATCTGCGTACACTGATTTAGTGGATTAAAATATTAGTCATGTCATTACACTCTGATTAGAAATAAGGCACCAGTGAGAGTGATGAAAAATTAAAAGCCTCTACCAGAGGAGAAACCACGTCTCGTGCTCACTGGCCCTGCCACACAACTGGCCCTCTGGGGAAACGAGCTCACAGGATTGGCTGGTCTTTTCTGTGGTTTAAAAACTCCCACCATGGCCAATTTCAAGCCACCGACGTGAAATCCCTTCCTCTGGGGTTGGAAGAGGAGCATATGGTCAGCTCTCAGGCGGTGAGAAACTTTATGCCGCGACGCTGTTAAACTTCCTGTGTTCTAATAGGGTTTCGGCTGAGTCTACAGATACAGAGAAGCGTACTTCTCGTATAAAATTTACATATGTACCATTTACATACATATAGCATCTAACTGATCGGTCATGCGAAACCACGGGTGTTCGCACGCGGCTCTGATTATGCATTCTCTGTTAGAACACGGCTTCATCTCTGCTGTGAATGAAGTTCAAAGCACTGACTAGGAAAGGAGATAGGAAAAGGTAAACCACGGAATGAAAAAAGTGGTTTATTTTACGGGCGTCTCTGAAACCAATTTTCCACCTGGTTTTTACAACATTTCTGGCATTGATCACGAAGCGCCACCTTCCTCTTACCTGTCCTTGTTCCTGATTACTCCTCCTGTCCCCGGGCTTGCTGGTGGGAGAGGTGAAGCTATGACTGGCTAAGGGCCACTCAGTTGCCCCCAGGCTCTGCAGAAGCGTAAAGCAAGACACCCAAAAAAAAAAAAAAAAGCAAGACACCCAGGAGAGGGTACCTGCAAAGCTGGCCGGCCAGTCGGAGACTGCTCATGGTACCTCCGAGCTAGCAGGGCTCCACCTTCTCTGCGGGGCCAGGTCGGCTCCGCTCTCCTCCACTCACAAAGGGGCTGTAGGGGCGCCAGGAACTGCAATTAGTTGTAGAACACAGAGAAGTTGAAAACAAAACTGATTTTTCCTTTTGTCTCTTCTTAACAGCTAAGATTATTTTCTTAGAATCAGCCACTCGCCTTCTTATCCTTCGGGTTGAGTCACCAGCTCCTTCTGCAAAGTAACTGAAGTCAGCGGCCACGCAGCTATATTTGCCACGACTGCATCATGTTATCTCCATGCCCCGCAATAAAAGAGTGAGCAGCGGGGGCAAGGTCAGGTTTAAAAGCTTCTGGGACAGGCAGTGATCAGAGAGATGAGGAAGATGGCTGCAAACTGACCTCGTGCTCCTTTCTAAACAACACATGCGTGTCACATGGTGCTGAACTCAGGCGTCCACGGTGGGTCCAACCGTCTAAAATCCAGGTGTTGGCATCTCCTCCGGTCCTGGAAACCTTGTAGAAGAACCTGTGTCCTTGGAGCGTCCTGGCTTCAAGAGGCTCCTGCCCTTCTGGTTCACGGCCAGCTCCACCTTCAGAGCACAACCATCGACTGCTGGCCCACTCCCCTCTCTCCTTCGAGCCGGCCCCCAGACCGCCCTTTTGTAAAAGCCAAGCACCACTTCTCACGCCCTGCTGAGCCGGCTGGGCCACCTCTCGGGCTGCAGCTCCTTGACGGCATCTTCCGGCCCCGCCGGCCTGCAGGCTGCCCTGGCCCGGGGCTCCGGGAGCCAGGCGTGGTTGCTTTGCCTCTGGCTAGTCGGTCTCACTCAGCCGCGGCAGTGAAACAAAGCTCCCAGCCTGTCGTACGAACGTCCCTGTATTGCTTCAAAGCCTGACTTAAAATTGGAGTGACTGTCTGGACAGAAGAAAAACGACTGATATGGTGGCGCTGCCTCCTCTTGGCGTGGACGTGGCCTGATAAGGAGTTTTATACCAACAGCTTTCTATTACTGAAGTCATTTTCAATAACTTAAACTTTATATGAAACATAGAATTTTTATCAGTTAATTAAATTGGAAGCATTGTGGGTATGGCGCCAGCGTTGCTCATTAGCAGAACACGTGCTGGTGAGCCCTGCGGTCAGCAGATTGGGGGACCGGCGCCCCTCCCCTGGACACTGGCCCTGTGGTCAGCTGAGGAAGGTGAACCTGAGCTCTAGCCCGTGCACACTCACACGCACTCACACGCACAGCCACCAGGAGCAAGAAACCTGCCCCGGTTTGAGCACAGTGACCCACACGCTAAAGGAAATACAGCATCTTAAAAAACACCCCCGAACCCCACCAGGCAGTGAGTATCTCCAGAGCCTGTGATATTTAGACCCAGCACCTACAAGAACTGGTCTCATGCAGACGACTCCAGCCCAGCGTGGTTTATTCTCCCCGAATCCCCGGGACAGGAGCCCCTCGGCGGCTCCCACAGCTCCAAGAGCCAGGCGCGTCTCCCGGGTGTAGCCCCCGGGACAGGAGCCCCTCGGCGGCTCCCACAGCTCCAAGAGCCAGGCGCGTCTCCCGGGTGTAGCCTCGCGCTGCAAGCCCTGGGCTTGGGGGCCGGTGGCGCCGCCAGTGCTTTGCCCCCCGTGGGAGGGAGTGATGGAAATGACGGAGGCCGAGAGCGATGCCCGCCGGAAACACCTGTCCGCTGGTTCCCCGCAGCCCAGCTTTGCTTTGGCGCGCGTGGAGTCCTGCACCGCGGGCCGGACGCTGCCTCAGGCCTCGCTGCCGTGTGCCCGGGCCGGAGGCAGGGGGCGTCTGCGGGGACCTGGTCCGGGCTCCTCCTGCCCACCTGACCAGGTGCCCGGGGCCGGCCGCGCCCAGGGCGGGTGGGGGGGACTGAGGAGCCGCTTCTGCTGGTCACTCGAGTGGGGGTGCAGGAGCACATGGGAGTCACCTTGCAATGTCCCAGAACCAGGCCAGGGCGCTAAATCGATTCCAGGAATTCAGTCGAGATTTTGAAACAGTCATTTTCAGGGAGAAATGTTTCCAGATCCCAGCAGTACTTTTCATTTACTTGCGTCATTAAATACAGCACAATTTTCAGTGTCATGAGCGGGATATTGGACCGAAATTAGATCCCAGAACCACAGCTGGGAAAGCGAGAGCAGGCCCGAGCTCGGAGAACCGTCCTGCGGCCTCGCCCGGACCAGAGCCTGCGCCGCCCACCCAGCCCACCCAGCCCCGCGCAGGGCGAGTGCCCTCCGCGCGTCCCAGACCACGGCTTCCCCTCAGGTGCCCCCGGCTTTTGAAAGACGCTTCAGACCCCTGCGCAGAAGGCGGCTGAGCCCAATGGCCCCAGCCGGTTCGCAGCCTCTGCCTGGAGAAGGCTCGCGGGGAGAAGCTTCTGGATCGTCCAGCCTCGCTGCGGCCTCCCGTGCCTGCTGCGTGTGTGCCCCGTGGTCCTGGCTGTGGGTCCTTCCTCACCGAGCACCCCAAAGCACTACAAACTCGGGGCTCCTGAGAGCAGGCAGGCACCTCCCCAAGGAGCTGACAGGTACAAAAGGGGCCTGGGGGCTCTTGTGGGGGGGGGCAGGGACCCGCCAGTTGTCCTGCTGACACGCGGCGAAGCCCGCCCTGCACGGGGCCACCGAGTCGGGTGTGTGCTCAGCCCAGCAGAGACCCGCCGCTGGGCGTCTGTGCGCGAGGCGCCGCACGCCATCGATCATATTATAGGACCGCTCTAGTCCAGCAATTACTAATTAGAAAGGTCAGATTATAGGCAACAGTATAGTTAAACGGCACCAGAATAATTTGGGGAAAAGTATAATTTTCGATAATGTCTGTTATTGGACAGACGAACCCCATTAACCTATGAAAATGGATGACGGTGGTATTTTAAATTGTGATTTCTAAGATTCTGTACTATGTAAGAGTGAAATATGCAGACAGGGAAGAGGAAATATTTACCTAACTACCTTCTGTTGAGTTCGGTTGACTAAATACATGCAATTGCCCTCTGAGTTCTAATTTCTAAATTTTTTCTTTTAAAGATTTATTTTTATTTATGCATATAAGAACTGGGGTGCAGGCCAGAGGTGGGGGGGTGTGCTGAGAGCTTTCACCAGAGACAGAGTGGGGGCAGAACAGGTGGATCTACTGAAGCACACTGCTGAGGGGAGCAGCGGGCGAGGCAGGAGAGGTCTGCTGTGCACTGTGGGTCCTCTCCCTGGCCGGGGATCGAACTGGCGCTGCAGTGGCTGTGGATGCTTCATAGTGCGGTGCTTAACCCCTTGTGCCACCAGGGAGGCCCTGATTTCTGAATTCTTAACCAAGGCTTCCAGTGAGATAGACTTTTATTTTGTTCTTGCTTATCCGATTCTCTTTTTCAAAAAACACATATGCTTCTTTTTCAATTAATTTTCTCATCTGTCCACCCATTTCCCTTTGCTGAACAACTTCTGAGCTCCTCATAGGGCCCCGACTTGAGTGCAGGGGCACCTCCTGGACTTCTCTCCAGAGGCTGCATGGAAACAGTGGCCCCAAATCTGAAAAGGCAGAGTGCCTGCACCAGCTTCTTTCTCCACAGAGGAAAGACAAAGCTTCAAACTTGACATTCAAAAAGAAAATAAATTCTAACTACTCGGTTTTTAATACCGGCAGCAAATCTGCACCCGCAGTCTACTTTCAAAATTGCACAGTGTTTGCTTAAAATAGTGCTTTGTACTGAGCTGGAGACAGCTCTTGGAGAGCAAAAGACGTGTTCACTTTTGTTTACTTGAAAACAAGAGCTACATGCTTTGTAGCTCTTCGACCAGTCAGAGTAAAAATGCGAACAAAATTCAGAAAGATTGCTTAGAACAGTAGCCTGCTAGGGCCACGAAAAATTCCTTCCTTTGCTCTTGGAGGCTGAAATGATCGAGGATGAGGAAGCAGGAAATTATTTAAGCAAATCCAGTGTCAATTTGCCATAAGTAAATCATGACCCAGGACAAATCTAAGGAAATCTCATTATTCCTGAATCTCTGACTTGACACACTGATTTTTAAAAAGTTGGAAACTGTGAGGAAAATGGTCAATAATCCGCCAAAGAGAGGGCTCAGCACCACGGTTAATTCCATTACACACAATCACGCGGAGTCGCTGGAGCAGGTAATTAGAATTGGCACGGCTCCTGCTCGGTGGGCGCCGGCGTTTCTGGGGACACGCGTGTGGGTGAGAAGCCAGTTGGGGGAAGCCTCCCCAGGAAGAGCCAGGGGCCAGATCCCATCACAACCGGGGTCCTGGCCGCCTCCCACCCACTGGGTCACCCCGGATTCTTATCACACTGGGGGAGAACGCCCCCGGACGGCGCAGGTGCAGGGCCGCAGGGGACTGCAGGGCGGGGGGGCTCCACGGCGCGGCCCACCTGCAGCTCTAGTCCCTGTGACCAGTGAACCCCGGAGTGCGGCTCCATGCGGGCAGGGCCAGGACTCTCAGCAGCACACCCCGCCTCTAAATATGGTGCATTTTGAACGCATAGTAGGTGCTCAATAAATATCTATTCAGGGGCCTCCCTAGCGGTGCAAGGGGTTGAGTCTCAGCACGATGAAGCATCTACAGCCACTCGTGCTGCCTGTGCTGCTCCCCGCTCTGTCTCTGGTGACTCCTCTCACCGCCTACAACTCTGGCCTTGTGTGCATGAATAAATAAATCTTTAAAAACAAAAGTCGGGACTGGAGGGAGAGACCCCAGGACACCAAGGAGAGGCCTGGGGACGTGACTGGGCTATCCCGCAGGAAACAGCGGCCACGGCATAAAGCTTCGAAGAGGTCTGGGGAAAGCCGAGCAGCAAGACCCCGGCCGCGAGCCCCTTCCGGGGGAGCTGGGCGGGGGCGTGAGGCGACCTGTGGTGTGGAGCTGTCGACCCCTGGCAGGAAGGAGCAGAGGCGCCCCTCTTTCTGGCCCTTCTCCCCTTCTTCATCCCACCCTGCTCTTCCAGATCCCCCCTCCCTTCTCTTCGTCCTCCTGCCCTTCCTCCTTCCTCCTCCTTTTTCTTCTTCCCAAAGATCCCTAGGACAGGTACACTAAACTCAGACTGTAAAATATCACTAGCAAGTAGTGGGCCTTTATGAACGACACACACAGAAAGGGTGACGCTACGATGCGGGTGATTTGCTGTTCGTTAGTACACAGGGTAAAACCGGCAGAATCATGGAGCTCCACCAGGAGCTGCCGAGAAGCAGCAGCACTCGGCTCCAAGGCTGAGCTGCTGGCCCAAGGTCAGCGCCCGGCGGCCGCCGCTTCGGCTGCGTTGGCTTCCTTTACTTCGACCCAGAGTGCTTCAAATAAAGCGTGATGTCATTTGCCTCTTAAATGTGCTGACATCAGTTGAGAAGGGTTTCCAGGGGCTGGATTTTACTTTTACTGTTTTTATGAGCGCACCAAGGATGGAAGGTAGTTCAAGAGCAATTCCAAGTCGTCTTGTTTTGCTTTTAATAACTGGTTCACAGCTCCATATGTTCTAGAGTTTCTCCTCTCCCCCCAGTAACTGACAAGGTGACCGGTATATTCACATAAGAAGTATCCTCACATTCATAAACAAGTTGTGCTAATTATCAAAACTGTTTTAATTAAAATTTGTCACAGCGGGGCCATGCTCTCTGCAGCTGGCCTTGCGCTCACACCGTCCCCGGCTGGTGGGGGCTGGAAGTGCTGTGTTTCCTTTGCATTTTTATCCTGACAGCTTCAAAGGAAGGGCGAGTTGCCTGTGCGTAATTATTTCCCATCATTAGGAACCTCTAAGGAGTCCTACTTCTTTACGATACAAAGACTTTCAGCAGATAGAGCTTGACATGGCGCGGTCTTCCTCCGGCTCTAATTGAGGGCATCTCATTTATCTTGAAAACACTCAGGGTTAAAGCTGTGTCTAGCGACTGACTTTAGCGCAAACCGCTGTCAGTAGCCAAAAGGGGACGAAGGGCGGGACTGCCACGGCCGTGACGATTCTGAACCTCCCGTAAGCGCAGCGGGGCAGCTGGCACAAGCAGGGGCTGTGTCCAGAGCTGCAGCAGGCCTGGTAGGTGCCCCGGCGCGTCGGCCACTGTGTGCGAGGACGAGGCCAGGAGGGCCCTGCGGCCGGGGCTGACACTCCCTTGTGCGCCCTGAAACTGAGCTGCGAGCTACGGGGGGAGTGTGGCACCCCCAGGTCAGGGGTAGCGCAGGGAGCCGAGGAAGGTCTGACGAGACTCCTGTGTCTAAGGCACCCAGCCCCTTCCACCCTCCCCTAGCGAGAGCCCACTGGGGCAGGCTCCAAGGGGCAGAGCAGCGGCAGATCAAAAGGACGAGGGGAAGGACATATCCAGCTCTAAGAGCAGAGGAAGAAGCTGGAGCGCAGAGAGTGCAAGGCCACGTTTTAAACCGTGATGCAGAGACAGGAGAGAAAGTTCTACTGTTGTTAGGTTAGAAAAACCAACCTGACCAGTCCTTGCCTGCTAAAGGGATAAGGAGATAGAAAAGGATTGTCAAATTCTACACAAAATCGTTATTAAAAAAAAAAAAGAGTCTGTGGACTATAATAACATTTCTGTAGATAACAAAGGCAAACTAGGAGGATGTGTTCCCAAGTAGAAGAACTGTAGGGCCTCCCTGGTGGTGCAGGGGTTAAGTCTCAACACCATGAAGCATCCTTAGTCACTGCAGCGGGAGTTCGAGCCTCCGCCAGGGAGGGACCCACAGAGCGCAGCAGACCCCTCCTGTTTCCTGCTGCTCCTCTCAGCAGTGGACGAAGCAGGAGAGGTCTGCTGCACCCTGTGGGTCGGCTCTCCAGCTGGCGGCTGGGATCGAACTTGTGCTGCGGTGTCTGCGGTTTGCTTCATAGTGCGTTGCTGAACCATTGCACCATCGGGAAGCCCCTAAACTAGTGTTTTAAAACAGGGTACTATAGGTTTTAAATAGCATAATACATCTTAAATAGCAGGATTAGAAAAAAAAAAGTGATAAAACTCACGAAAGAATTTAAAGTGTAAAAAAAAATCTAAATTGAAGGAGTTTAAGAAATAGAAGAATAAAATAAAATAAAGAAACAGAAGATGAAAAGGAGGAAAAAAATAAATACTAGAAGTAAAAGTCAACAGAGTGATAAAAAGAATTTAGAGAAAGTGACAGGCAAAAAAGAATTTAGAGAAAGTGACAGCTAGGTGACATAGACTCAATATACATAAATTCCCACAGCTATAATCCAGAGAAATGGAACAAAATGTAGTAAAATATATATTTTTTAAAAGTTCCCTAAAAAAAGGTGACCTGAAATTACATATTGAAAATGAAAAGCATATGTCCTGAACAATTTAATCCTGGAAGACCAACACTGGGTCAATATTTTAATAAAATTACTACTAAGCTAAAAGTAAAAATAAAATCCAGGTAGAATTAGGAATTTATTTATAAACAGTGTCAGAGTTTTCGGCAATAACGCTAACACCAGAAGAAATGTGGTCGCTCAGAAGAAAAACATACGCACCACAGGTCTTAAACCTGTTCTAACTTTCCACTGTTAAGTCCCATCTGTTAAGAAGCATTCAACAGGGCCTCCCCGGTGGCGCAGCAGGTTGAGCACCGCACTGTGAAGCTTCTGCGGCACAGCAGCGCGAGTTTGACCCCCGGACAGCACTGTGAAGCATCCGCAGCCACTGCAGCACGAGTTCGAGCCCCGGCCAGGGAGGGACCCCCAGGGCGCAGCAGACCTCTCCTGCCTCCCGCTGCTCCCCTCAGCAGTGGGTTTCAGTGGATCTGCCTGTTCTGCTCCCCACTCTGTCTCTGATGAATCCGCTCACTTCCCACAACTCTGGCCTGCACCCCAGCTCTTGAACACATAAGTAAATAAATCTTAACAAACAAACAAACAAACAAAGGAGCTCAGAGAGTCAAATATCCAGGGAGCTGCTGTAAGCACTTCGAGTGAGGATTTGGTTTATGTTTACCTGCCAGACTAAGAGTCAGTGACACTTACAAGGAGCAAGGATGGGCAGAGGCAAGCCTGTCCTCCAGGCCGTAAGTAGTTTGTCTAGGTGAAGAAAACACTGGGTATATTTTAGGATCAAATATACTTTCTGACTTCAGTGTATATCAGATAACACACCCTAATCAGAAAGGTACATATACCTGGCCCTGCGTGCCTTTATGAAACACTATCCAGTTACTTGTTTAGGTTTATAGATGAGAAAGAGACAGACCTAAGCAAGTTTGAAAACTAGTTCACTTTACCCAATGTGTCTGAAGATACCAGAACTTGTAAGAATAAGAAAAAGCCAGTATACCTGAATCACTAAATTTTACATTTGTTGAAGTCAAACTAAATAGCTGCAGTCAGTGAAAGAAACAGTAACTACTTTTCCTGGCCAATAAATAAAAAATGGAAACGCTGCCATTTGTAATAATTTCTCCATGTCACATCATTAAAACAATCATTAGATCTTTTAGGTGAGTGCATATTCGTATCTTAGAATCCTTTATCAAGGAAAATCCAATCAAAGGTGTTTCTTAAGGCTCTAACAAGTTTGCGGCCACTTACAAATACTTCCAGATCTGTGAATAGGTCTGCACCCATTTCTACACCAAGTGACTGAATCTGGTGACAGAATTAGGATTAAAGAAAAACGTTCTGCACTTTGGCCGCAGTCTCTTCTCGCTTATTTCTCCTGTGCCCCACACACCCTCTTTTCATCCTCCCAGTAGCTCTTCCCTCTGTCCTCCGTGCCCCTCACCACTGCAGGTGTCCACTGTGCTGAGAAGCAAGTGAGATCTCACATCCTCTTCAGAACGAAAGGGAGTCCGAGAGAAGCCAGACCGCACAGTCTTAGTTGGCAGAAACAAACAACAGGAAGTAGCTGCTCAGAGAGACCCACGGAGCGTCTGGACACTGGCCTAGGAGGAGCACTGCTCTGGGGAGGACCATTGGCCAGGGAGGAGCACTGATCTTGGGAGGACCGCAACCCTAGGAGGACCACTGCTTGTGGGAGGATCACTGGACAGGGAGGAGCACCACTGGCCAGGGAGGAGCACTGATCTTGGGAGGACCGCAACCCTAGGAGGACCACTGCTTGTGGGAGGACCACAGGAAAGGGAGGAGCACTGCTCTGGGGATGATCACTGGCCTGGGAGGACCAGTGCTCTGGGGAGGATCACCGCTCCAGGGAGGGCAAGTGCTCTGGGGAGGACCAACAGCCTGGAAGGGCTGTGTTGCAGCTGGGTCTTGGGGGGCGATCCCATCTCATCTCCAGGGTGCCCTAGATCACCACCTGATGCTTACCAGAAAGTGATGCTCATCTCTCACATCTTAGTTATCTGATAGGAGGGGAATACAGTCAGAGGTAAAGAACCAAGGTGTGGTGTAGATTACATCCTCTGTCTTTGCCCCCAGTTCAAGCCAGCAAATGTTATTGAAAAGTTGCTCTGACTTAAAGAAGAATTATGACATATGTGCTATCACTCAGACACAGTGAAGGCAACATTCTTTTAAGATAATATTGTATAGATTTTCTCTATTGGAAGAAGATTCAGCTTGTCAGCTATAGTGCACAGGTGTCGGAAACACGACATTGTAAGTCTTAATAATTAGGGTAGTATTCAGAAAATATTGGTTTACTTTATAATGTGCAGCTGTTATAGGATTTTATTTATCAGTTTAGAATCTGAGTTCAGAAAGCTGATACCGTATTGAATTTCTGGTAGCACAAAGGTCATTAAATAATATCTGTATAAAAAGATAAGGCTTTTATTGATTGTTATTACTTGGTGTTTACAAAGATTTCCGGCTGTATAGTCCATTGTGGTAATTTGAAGCAGAGTTTACTAAACAAATGCTTACTGGATCATACTTGTTTTCCCCCCAAAATATATACATAAAACCATACAGAAGAAACTCCTCCAAGGCATAGATTACAAAACTTAACACGCGGTGGCAAACAGCAGAAAAAATGACACGTCTAAATTATCGTTCCACCTGACGACTTTTCATGCGGTCATGAGCTGCCAGAGCTTGTTGTTCTGGTTTTAATCTAAGGTCAAGTGTTCAGTAAAATTTAAAAGTCCACTTTAAAACAATTCCAACATGTGGATTCCATAAGGTAAAGTTGTTTTTTAATTCCGAAGAGTGTTTTTCCCTTTTTATCTATTTAAATAAGGATACTTGGATGCACGACCTTGACTTTATATATTCCTAGCAGCGTGAGAGTTAAATGTGGTGGATTCTGATGCTAAGTCAGCGCCAAATACAGATGTCGGCAAGGACGTTGCCCCCCGGAGTCTCACGCTCCGCTCTGCTCTGCAGACACCCGAGAAAACGAGACCTTCCCGCCTGACCCCCAGTCACTCGGAGACCACCTCCAAGCACGACGCGCGGCCATCGGGGTCAGGCTCTCGCCGCCGCTCGAGGTTGTAGAGACCGCAGGACTGTACCGGACCGGGCTCGCGGCGCAGACCAGCACCAGAGCAAAAGCCGAGTGTAAGTGGGCCGATCGGGCTGGGGAGGCAGGGACCGAAGAAGACCGAGCCAGGGCGCAGCCAGCTCGAGGCCGCCACGAGACAGCTACGATGAGGTTTCTGGGTCTCCTGGAAAGACCTTGGCAGACAGGCCTGCGGAAGGCTCCTCAGGACGCCCTCCACAGCCCTTTGCAGAGCCCCCATGGCGACCCCCACCCGGGCGCTGCTTCACGCCGCAGCCGGACCGCTGCGCCCGCCCCGCCCTGCCCGGCGCACCCGCGGAGGCCGTCCTCCTCTCCGGGCGGTCTCTCGGAAGAGCGGTCTGCTTTGGCCTTTGCCCAGGATCTCGAAGGGCTGCTGGCACGGCGGCGGCTCCTAGAGCCATAGCTCTGGGGCCTGTTTCCTGGGCTGTCACCGGCTGGCTAGTGCGGATCGAAGCCCCTGGCTCCCGCGCGGACTGCTGCGTGCGTCTGGCCGCCTGTGAGCTGCCCGCTGCTCTGGTCCTCTCCAGCGCCTGCTGGTGCTGTTGTGACCGCTGCGACCCAGCCGGGGTCCAGGCGGTCCAGTCTGGCTTCGGACTGATGCCGTGCGCTGCTGCGGGCCTGTGATCACCCCCAGCTGCCACCACGAGCCGGCCTCTGCTCCGCCACTTACCAGTATGCCCGCGGCCAGCGGCTGCAGACTCTCGCCAGCGGCAACAGCAGCCTCTGTTTCGGACGACCGGACACTGCAGACACTACCTGGGGAAGGACCGCCGGCACCCATGGCCTTAGAAGCTCCTTTTTCTAATCTCCCCTTTGCTTATAATAAGCCCAGCTGTTGCTGCACCCTGGCCTGAGTACTCTCTTGCAATTATGAGGGCACAGTGGGAGCCCTGAGTGGCCAGTCCCCCTCCTTGAACTGCTTCACAGTCAGAACGTGAACACCAGGGAAAAGCTGTTACACCTGTGCCATTCACGCGTGGCCTGCCCAGGATGGCGCCCGCGGCTCTGCAGATGCCACTGCTGACTGACGGACTCGCTGTCCAGACTTGGGGTAAGCACGGGGAGGGGGGGGGCAGAAGCAGTTAAAAGAGCCCAGAGGCCCGTTCTCTGAAGAAGAGACACAAACACAAAAAGAAACTAAACAAGACCCTGCTAACAATGATTGAAGGGATGTCAAAAGGCAGAGAGCTTCATTGCACAGGGAAATAAAGAGGCCAAGAGTATTTGCCAGAACAACAAAGGTGCAGGGTTAGATGGGGCTGGTGAGGAGGGCAGGTGCCGGAGGAGGAGGGCAGGTGCCGGAGGAGGAGGGCAGGTGCAGGAGGAGGAGGGCAGGTGCCGGAGGAGGAGGGCAGGTGCCGGAGGAGGAGGGCAGGTGCAGGAGGAGGAGCAGACAGGCGCAGAGGCGTTTCCATCTAGGTCTGTTGTCCGCCCTGCTGGTCACGGGTGAGACCATCGCATTTAACACGCTAACAGAAGCCGTCGCTGTGCCTTCTCATTTCCTTCTGGTGGAATCAAATACAGAGATCTGGGGGCCTCCTAGGTGGTGCGGGGGTTAAGTTGCAGCACTGTGAAGCATCTATAGACACTGCAGCCCGAGTTCGACTCCCAGCCAGGGAGGGGACCCACAGGGCGCAGCAGACCTCTCCTGTTTCCCCGCTGCTCCTCTCAGCAGTGCATTTCAGTGGATCCGCCAGTTCTGCTCCCCACTCTGTGGTGAATCCTCTCACCCCACCCTGCCCCACACCTCTGGGCTATACCCCAGTTCTTGTATGCATGAATAAATAAATCCTAAAAAAATACAAAAATCCCACAAAATGTTGGATTTTGCTTTCATAAAACACTAGATAAACCAGAATTTGTATTTTGCTTTACTACTGCTGCAAGTAACAGTTAAATAATAGCTTAGCATCATGTACTGTAGCAAAACCAGATTTGATCATAGTGAATCACTCTGCAAGTCTTTGCTTTTTAAACTTAATTTGTGAGCTATGCTATAGCATGTTGGTAAAGGAATTTGCATCCATTTTTCTAGATGAAATGCTACTGGGATCTTGATCTTCAAAATGACCTTGAGTCTAAAATATGATACCACAAAGTGCAGTATAACCTTTGACAGAAAAACAAATTTTATCGCTTTGGAAGGTGAATGCTCATGTTTTGAACTAACAAGACCAGCCACACAAATGAACACAAATATATAAATGCCTGTCATGTCTCATTTTACATAAGTATTAACACCTTATGCTCCCTGTCACTGAAAACAGTTTGTAACTTCCAGTTCTCTCCACTCACTGAACATCACCTTTTCTTTTTTTAAAATGTGACCCCTTCATAAATCCACGCAAAATTCAGAAACAAGAAATGTAGAATGATAATGAAGTTTATGCTTAAAGCTCTCTGGCACTTCTTTAAGTGTAAGTTTAAGTTCTATCGCCAGGCACGACCTAGCCCAGCTTCTGAAGTGTGGGGTCTCACAGCTTCCAAGGTGTGGAAGACCCCGAGGCAGCTGGCTGACGCTGTGCCCCGTCCAGCTAACGAACGCCCCAATAATCGTCCGAAGGAACCAAACACCTTGCTACGCTAATGACTTTCTTAATTTGGTTTGTCAAAAGAATCATGCTTGGATGAAAAAATTTGAAGATTGTCCACACAGGAAAACAAAATCTTTTTCTAAAGACCAGAAGAGAGGGGTTTAGTGATTTTTGAAGACTGTTGTCTTTGTTCCATTGTAACCCCTAAATGTAATGAACCGTGTTAATGCCATGCAGAATTTGAGATCTTAACCAGATACACTGTAGTGATGGAAAGTCTTACACGTTCAATTCAGAGCCCACATTCCTTCTGTGTGACATAACTTCACTGGACAGTAGAATATACAAAGTGATAGCTTCATGAAGGATAAACATTTCTGAGACATTGTTCTTAACTCCACCACCAATCCTTACTTGTGGACATGATTCCACATATCCCAATGAATGAACTGTTTGCTAAATGAATTAGTCTCAATAAGATGAGCAGGCAGTTCACTGACTCAGATGTTGCCAGTTCTCTAGATTTGCTGTTGCTCTCACCTGGAACCAGTGCGTGCCTGCGCTTTCTAGACCCCCAGAAGCTACTGAGTAAAACATGATAGTCAATTCTCATAGCTCCTTTGTCCAGTATCTAAACAGAAATAAACAACCCAAAACTTTTAGAGCTGGAAAGGGTGTCAGATCGGCATGACTTCTTTTTAGTAACAGATAAAGAAACAGAAACCAGCCCAGGTAGCTTCATGACCAAGGAACTTGTCAGTAAGAGCTAAGGCAAGATCGAGCTCACCTCAGGAGGTAAGTGATTCCACGCTTTAATCAGGGGCAAGGTCATCGATTCTCAGGATATAACGCGGCACATATGGATATTCCATTTCGCAGGTAAGAAGCCTCTTCTATGTTTTCCAATCCAGACACAAGTCAGGCCCCCGTCAGAGCCTGAACATCTCTATGATGAATCAAACGAACATGTGGTCCTTCACCGTGTGATATGCCAAGACTACTAGTCAGCACAAATGCAACTTCCGGTTTCCAGAGTCTCCTACAGAATCTTTAGCCTGGGCTTGCCTCAGCCAAGTTTGAATCTTTAGCCTGGGCTTGCCTCAGCCAAGTTTTGTTAATATTTGAAACCAACTGTCTTTTGTCTATCTATTATTTTGCATGCTCCTCAAAATGGAGGAAGGAAGAAATCCATAAAAGAGATGATACAATCTGGCCTGCCACATGCTCACTCTAGGAATTTAGAGAACCCAGCAAATCAAACTAGTCACAGGATAATACGTGGATTTCTGCAAAAGCCTAATCTATAAAACTATGAGTCAACTAATTATGATTTTGCTGCAGAAATTTTGTTGTATGTTGACCTTTACTTCAGAAGAGATTATGGATAGAAAATTATGGTATTGAGAAAATACCTTAGCATACATGTGGTAACTGATTTTGGAAGGAATGAGTACTAGCATCCTATGTGAGTGCACATGGGTTAGTGTGTATGCTGTGTGCATGAAAGTGTGTGTGTCGGAGAGAAGTTATGGAAAAACTTCACACATACATGGTTGAAGGGACTCTGAAAGCAGGGACTACTTAAAACTTAGCAAAGTGTCTTCTTGGCTGATGTGTTTCTGTAAGTTATAAACAAAACATGAAAGAATAGCCTAATCAGCGCCCAGTTAAATCAGCGAATTTAGCTTTAGAAAGCTTTGAGGAAGGGAATTTAGAAAGAAGCCAGTTTAGCTGTGGAAATCTGTGCTGAGGCCAAAATACTGGGATGCTGCTCTCCTGGGACCTGGGACCAGACTCCTGGTGGCCCCGTGGGACAGCACCTTCCTACAGCATTTGGGACAGTCCCTCGGGAAAATCTGGTTCCGTCTTGAGCTTAGCAGTCATGTCTGATCAAGATGGATAGAGGCCCCTGATTAACTCTTCCTCCTGAAAGAACTGAGAAGCCAGAGGAATTCTATGAGAAATGGTTCTCAAGGCAATGGGATCAGACAACGAAGGATGATGGTACTCCCTAGAGGTGGGGATGACTGAGGTAAGGCCTGCAGCTGCTGCCACTCACTGTCTGCAGGAGGTCTGGAGTGGCTGAATCAGAGGAGGAGCCTGGTGCTTTCTCTGAGCTGAGGATACAGAGCAGGGAACACAGGGAGCTGGATTTCCAGGCACATTTCATTAACCACAGGGAAGCTGGCAAGACTTACAATATCAACAAAGTACATTTCGGAGCACAGAAAGTTATCAGTTATAAAGAAGGACATTTCATTCTGGCCAAATGGTCAATTTATCAATAGGACATAACACTTCCAACTGTTATTCATCCTATAATAGTTCCAAAATAAATGAAATAAAACTGGTAAAATACAGAAAAAAGTAGAAAAATTCATAACTGTAGTCAGAAACTTCAACATCCTTCTCTCAATACTGATAGAACAAGTTGAACAAAAATCAATAAAGATACAGAAAACTAGGACAATATTATCAAATGATGTAGATGATACAGTCAACCAGTTGACCTAATCGAAATTTATAGGCTGTTTTCTAAGTATATCATATTTGAGGTCATAACTCAGCTGATGATTTGAGGTCATAACTCAGCTGATGCAAGGTATGCTATATACATGAAATTAAACATCAAAAACAGGAAGATATCTGGAAAATCCCAAACTACTTGGAAACTAATATCCATGTCAAAGAACAAGTCAAAGACAAAATTTTAAGTACTTTAACTGAATGAAAGTAGAATATATCAAAAGTTGTTGGGTGAAGCTAAAGTAGCACTTAGAAGAAAAGTTATAGCAATACTATCTTTAGTAGAAAAGAAGATGAAATATCTCAAGTCCACAATTTCAGTTTCTACCTTAAGAAATTAGAAGAGCAGATGATGCAAACCTAACTAGGAAAAATACAGGAAACAATAAGTATCTGAATGGAAATTAATGAAATAGAAAACATAAAAGTCATACAGAAAAATCAGTGAAAACTAACTGGTTCTTTGAGAAGATCAAGACTATTGATAGACTCTGACCACAACGAACACAAAAATGAGAAGATACAAATCACCACTTACAAGAGTTAGAGGGTGACCCTAGCACAAATTCTTTATCATTATTCTGTATACTCTGTAGTATTTTATTATACTGAAAACAAAACAAGAGAATCCATGAGGAGTTTTATGCCGATAAGTACAATAACATAGATGAAATGAATACATTTTATGAAAGATGCAAACTATCAAAGCACACTTTGATGAAAAGAAAAAATGCATAACTTGAATATTCTTACACATATATATGCATATTCCCATTTTATTTTTCAAGTAAATCTGGCATTGTTAGTCCTACTTTAAATTAAAAAAAAAAAAAAGAAAGTGAAGCAATTTTAGCTAAGCCTTATAGTCCATGAATGGTAGAGACATTTTATGTCTTTTGTAGCCAAGCTGAATGATTCACAGCCAAGCTCTTACTTAAATGCTACTCCTGAACAAAAGAACAGTTAAATATGCTCACTAGGAAACTATTTAAATTCCACACACAGATTAAATTCACATTTATATAAAAGAATGCATACATACAGTAGGATTTTATATATACTCTGTACTATAGCCAGTGTCTTTATATACAATGTTGTATCAGGGCACATGGCTGTTGACTACGGAGCAACAGAAGCTCTGAAATTTTGAGATCTTTTCACGTGTTTGTTTTGGAAATTGAAGACCAAGTGTGGCTTGAATTATAGTAAGGGAATTATTTTGTAAGCTATACTTCATGATCAGTGACGTCTGAAGCAGACCGATACGCTTATTATTTTGTTTAAGAAGAGTTAATGACCCAGTTGGAGCGGCTGGCCATTACTGAGCAGGGCCAGCTGGAGAGAGCACGCGCAGTGCAGTCATGGGGGCGTGGTCTGCAGCACGGCTCTGCTTTGACCGATGGGCGAAATTATGTGACCGTGATGAGCGTCAGGGATGTTATGTGTAAAAATGGGGGTAGTAATGGTATCTTAAACAGTTATTGTGTGGATCAAGGGCAATCTATTTACAATAGCTACCTTAGTGACAAGCAGAAGGAGGACCAGGATGGAGATTCCCGTCACCGTTCCTGTTGGAATCAGACTTAATTTCTTCCAGGTCCATCCTACCTCTGGTTGTTGGTAAAATAATTGTGGGAGAAGATGACAACAATTGAGAACAATAACAGTTGAAAGTGGAACATGGTAGGCAGGGAGGGGAAGAAATCAAGAAACAGCATGATAATATTCAGGAAGAGGTGGAGCTAAAAAGTGTGAGATCTCAGTTAAAAATATTTCCATTCTCCTTTTATCAAATGCTCATCTCTACTTTCCAAGATTTTTCGAGGTTGCATCATGTCTAACTCTATGCTTGTATTGCAAACAGACTAAATTTCTCTTTCCTTCATCATTACTATTTGTGAGAGTTAAAGTGTTTATAGGAATTATACAAGCAAAGTGAATAATGGCAGCAAGATGTGTTATTTTTCCCCACAGATATACTTTATTTGCATATTAATCATTGAGATGATTATTTATTTCCGCGCAAAATTTGCTCTCTCCCATTTTCCCGGCAACCTGCTGCCGGCCCAGTCGAGCTAGGCCCATGGACATATTTCTCTGCTTTAAGGAACACACACGCAAACAGGATAATAAGCAAGCTGGTACTGGACTATCAGCTAGAGCTAGCAGCAACTGGTGCAGACGGAGCCAAGCAGGGAGCACAAGCCTCCCACGAGGGGAGGGCCCCTGGGTCTCAGACACGCACGCGCAGGGCAGGCCTTGTGTTGCCAGGTAGTCGGGACAAGCCAGAAAGCAGGATGTGGAAATTCTTCGTTTTCACATGTCTCAAAGCCCAATTTTTTTTTAAAAAAATATTTATGCATGCAAGAGCTGGGGTAGAGGCCAAAGGTATGGGGGACAGGGGAGAGGACTCACCAGAGACATAGCGGGAAGCAGAACAGGCGGATCCCCTGAAACACACTGCTGAGGGGACAGCGGGAGGCAGGGGAGGTCTGCTGCACCCTTGGGTCCCTCCCTGGCCAGGGATTGAACTCGCACTGCAGTGGCTGCAGAAGCCCCCCAGTGAGGCTCTTAATCCCTTGCACCACCAAGGAGGCCCTCAAAACCCAACTTTTCAGGTGAAAAAACACATCTGAGAACTAAATCCAGACTGCAGACATCCAAGTAAAGACTCCCCACGCGGGAGGATTCATGTTTGAGAGCGCTGCTGGGTGCACTGACCTGAAAGAAATGAAGTCTGACTCCAGGAAGAACTTTTACAAAAGAACAAATACTCATTTATTATCTGTTCACTGTCCATAGTAATATTCTGTCCACTCACTTGTCAAGAAACTGAGCTTCCCAACTACTCAACCAAACTGTTTCAAAAAAAATGTTTCCATCAACTAATGACGAACTCATTCATTCGTGATTGGTTGTGAGTCACTGTGGGAAATCCAAGCTCACTGAAGTATGCTTGCTGCACCCGGGGTTGTTTCTGCACCTTTCTTTCACCTGAAAAGACATGTTCTAAAATCATTCTATTATTTGGTTCAAATATATATGCTTTTACTCTTTCTTTCTTGCACGCTGTGTTTGTCCACATGGTGTTAGAGAACTCTTTGAAGGTGACATGGAGAAATTTCTCTTTGGAAAATCCATCGAGAAATTTCTCTTTGGAAAATCTTATCAAGCCACACACACAAGCTTGGGTCCAGAAGTGGGTCCCCAGTCTCAGTGCATGTGGCCAAAACACCCGCACTGACACGCTCTGCCTCAGCCAGAGAGGTCCATGGTGTGTGGTGCGTGCCACGCTTCTACCTATTAAAGCCCTTAAGCGTTCTCACTTCCAAACACTGATTCCGAAGTACTGACTACAGCATTTTGATGCCACTCTGGGAAATACAACCACCACAGACAGGTGCAAAGTACTTGCGATATTTTTAATATTATAGCCATCTCTAGTGTGATTAGAGTGAAAGAGGTTGCCTCCCTGAAACACACTATTTTATGCATAAAAGCGTGATGTCATTAGAGGAGCATACTATCAGCGGACTTCTTGGATGAGTGAGTGTTCTTGGGAGAAACAAGTGGCGTAACACAGGAGACAGTTCTGTCGACCCTTCAGGCCAGAATCCAGTGGCCTAATATACAAAGTCGTCAGCAGAAGCGTAGCAGTGGGACTTTCCAGTATTTTCTTGTGGGAATAAGTGAATTTCTTACACTGCAAAGCCCGCAAACAAGACCCTATGATGAAATCAAATTCCACCAGATTCAAATACAGAGGCGAATCCCTCTTAACGTCGTAATTACACCTTATAAACAGGAGAGAGTGCGCCGTGCTCCTGGGGAGACTGCCCCGGCCCAACTCACCAAGGCCTCTCCTTTTGTGCTCCTGGGCTTGGCCTGATGGCTTTCAGAGCTTTCGGTTCTGCTCTGTTACCATCACTCCCATTTCATCAACCACAACATTCTCGACTTGCCCAGTTCTCCTGCTGTTCTCTGGAGCTAAGTCTGGAAACACACCGCTCATGTGAACAACCCGCAGGGTGGAGCAGCCAGTTCACTGGATTCTACCATCCCGATCCCCCACTGCCAGTCACACCGCACTCCTATCTTTGGAGAGTCGCAGCGCCGTTCACCATCCCCCTCCTGGAGACCCATTTCCCCTACGTGCATCTGCTTGAATCTCTGGACCGCACGTCGCACGCTCGCTGCAGAGAGACTCTTCCGTCCGCTCAGCGGTCTGGGCTGCACTGCAGGAGCCTGGCCCTCTCCAGCCAACTGACCACGCAGAGCCCCAGTGCCTCCCATCTCTCCCCAGGGTCCCTGCTGACGCCCCCTCTGCTGAGAAGGCATGCCCCCGCACCCCCCTTCTCGTGCCAGAGTGGCGTCTCTCCTAAGAAAGGGGGAGCATCAGCTTCTTAGGAAGTATCCCCCAATCCTCACTGCAACCTCGGACCTCACTGCCGAGCAGATGGCTTCACGCCTCCTCGCCTCACGCGCGAGGCTGTCGGCTCTCTGCGTGCAACGGCCTTGCGCGTTGCTGCGTCCTCTCCCCTCTGGCTCCCGCAGCAGCGTGCGTCATCCGCCCTGGGAGCGAGGGGCCGTGGCAGGAAGCCGCCTTGCTGCTAGACCGTCTACAGAGCTCCCGCCTGGCCGCAGACACCGCACAGACGCCGTCCCAGGACTACAAAGGCCGCCACACCCGAGCCCGAGGGAGCAGAGTGAGGGCGGGCCCTGAGGCCACGCGTGGGGGAGACGCCAGAGCGACAGCTGAGACCAGGCGCGCTCAGCTCAGGACCCGGGCTGAGGCCGCACGCCCTGCTGCTTCTGCAGGGAGCACTTCTGCCCTCCCAGGCCCCCCCCCTCGCGCCCGAGGAGCCTGGTGGGGGGAGGAAGAAGGGGGTCCTGCTCACTGGGGAGCCCTAGGAGATGGTCTCCATCAACGCCCTCAGAGGCAAACTTCTGGAAAAGCCTTTATCTGCCACAAACCTAGGAAGAGACCCCAAAGAGGCCAGGCCTCCAGGCCCATGCGGCCGCCTCCAGCGGGGAGCTGGCCAAGGCACACGCCTCGCCTGGTGGCCCAGACGGAGTCTTGAGCTCACTGCGACCTCAGATCTGTGACCCAGTGCAAGGATCTTAATTATCAGACTAATCTAAATGGAATTTGGCTTCCGGCTTACAGTTTTGCAGTTCACTTAAATGAATTCAGCCACGGGATGCTACAAGCACATCCAGCTGGAGGTTTCTGGTACAATTAGAAGCTGTAAAATGATTATCGATGCAGGCATTTGTGTTCATAATTATGTCTCCTACTAACGTTCCTAAGCGTGGCTGCAGGTTCACACCTCCATTTGCAGCTTCTAAATGAGAGAGCTCTCGCTACAGGCTGCGGGGCAGACTACGAATCACCGGGATTAATAATATTGCACTCAAATATTTGAAAAGGCTTAGATTAAAGTAAAACTCACAAGGAAATTAGTCCTGTGGAGGGGGAGAAATCCCGCAGCGAAGAGCAGAAGACTCCGTACAGCAAACACGTCTTTGGGCTGCCAATGCTCGCCTTCTAGAAAGCGCGTCCTCTTTGAGAAAGGGCACTTCGTGAGTCTACAGAAGCCCAAGTCAGTTTGACGTCTGGATCTTGATCACGTCTGGTGGAACTCGGTGTGCGAGCCGGGCAGCGAATGCGCTGTCTCTGCGAACTTGCGCGTGGTTCGGCTGGGCGCTCACCTGTCTCAGCAGGTGACACGAGCGTCTTCTCAACCCCCTCAGTCTGCACACAGCTTGAGGGCCTTCGGCGTTCCACGGCAGCATCTGCTGAGTCAATGAAGGGGTCGTGTCCACTGTCTGGCGCGGCCCTCACAGCCCACCGAGCTGGGACTCGCTTTCTGAGACATGCTCATTCTAGCGAGGTGGCCGGACCTCCACTGCTTCCTGCCGGTCAACACGGGCTGGCCAGCAAGCTGGCGATGCCCTCTTGATGCGGACGCCTCCAGAGCTACCTCTGCGCCGCCTCAGTTACCTGGGTGTCCCAGGTCATTGTGGTCTGGGGCTGATCACACAAGAAATTATAGACGCCCGTTGCTTCGTCTGCTCCTACGCCACTGAATCTCGCTGGTAGGAAATGAAACACACAGAGAACGCAGGCGTCACTGCGCGGAAGATACTGAGGTACTTCACAGAACACAGGCCTTGCGAGTAAGCCCGGGAACAGGTGTGCGACCTGACAGAGGTGACCACGCAGGACCACAGCGCCAAGGGCAGTGAGAGTCGTTCTAGCTGCTGAAGGCGGGACCTGCAAGCAGCACTTGAAGAACAGTCTGGACGCCTCCTGATTTCTTCGGACCTTTTCTCTTCTTTTCCGCTGTGTCGCCTTCAAGAGCCAGGCCGGGCCAGCGCCTCCTGCTGGGCTCAGAGCTGGTGCGTCCAGCGGAGTCCCGCACTGCCCTGCTTCTGGCTCAGTGCACGTCGCCGCCGTCCGTCGGCAGTTTCCGTCTGCCCCTTCAGTGCCACGTGCTGTCGTCTTGTCATCTGCATTCCCGGCACCCAGTATGAGCTAAAGAAGTGCGGCGGGTTGACTATAAAACGGACCAAGGTAACTGCACAAGCCACGCTCCGGTCTCTCAGTGTCTCATCATCTGCCGACCCAATTACACTGAGAAAACATATTTCAGGCCAGCAAGCCTTTAGTATTTTTGCCTGATGTAGATTTGACCTATATTTCCTGGAAATTAAGATGGGACATGGCATATTTTATGAAGAAAAGAAAATAAATTACTGCACGGCGATGTCAAGTTTTGTCTTTTTCAAATCAACTCTGAGAATCAGGCTCGTTCTACTGAACAGCAGCAGAGGACGGAGCCCCGAGGCGCGACCTGACTTTTGATAAGCCTGTGACTGAGTCACTCAAATGTTTCAGTCATCCTATAAACTGTGTGCTAAACAGTCGTTAAGAGAGACCACCTCATCTCTCGGGGGCTAAGGGCAACGTGTGCTTCCTACTGCTACTTCCGTGTGGCTGATTCTCAAATCTGCAGTTTAGGAGAGCAGGAGGGAAGGGAACGGACCTATATTCACCCTGAATCCTCCCACCGAGAGCTACGATAATAACTGAGCACTTCGGTAGGTGATTAGTCTACTTTTAATTATATAACATTTCACAAGGCCAGAGCCCTCTGGTGTGTGTGATTTCAACACGCTATTTTAAAAATTAACAAAAATATTTCCTTCTGTTAATGTTTCATCTTTAATTGCCACACAATATTCTACCGAATGTATTCATCGTAATTGAATTAACCCTTCCCTGTTCCGGGGGAAATGTTCTGCCTCTCCGTGGTTTGGATTTTCTTCCGTCCTCTCACTGGTAGGCAACATACTGGAATGAACAACTGTGTGAATCATGCGTTTGGGTCTATTTTGGGTCAAAGGGCAGAGTGGAATTTCGATATTTGGTCTGAAGAACACGGATTATTAGCAAAGTGCTTCTCATCGCCCTACCGTGACACCAGAAAAGGAGTTCACTGTGTCCTTGCCGGCCGCCTGTCCCCAGCTGTCAGGTGTCTTAAGGACCCCTCCCAATAAGCCTGCTCAGTGTGGACCTCGGCGTCTCCCCTCCTGGCTGGGTTTCTGCTGTCCTGACCGGGGGCTGCGCCGTCCTGGAAATCAGGGCCACGGGCCATCTGCGCAGCTCTTGCAAGTCCCCACGTCCTTGAGAAGCGTCTGCCTGGGCCTCGTCCGGCCCCTTCCTTTGCACATGCCGTCGCCGCAGGCCAGATGCATCTGTTCTCGGCAGGCCCCCTGGAAGCCTGGATGGACGTTTTCCCATTGCACAGCTAGCACACGCTTAGAGAAGTGTACTGAACACTGATGCAGAACGAGAACCATCTCCAAAGGCCTCAGTCCTCACTGGGTAGGTCCCACCGAAGTGTTCTGACCTCTCTTCTTCTGAGCCTTTTTGCTACACATAATTTTATTGAATTAGCCACGATCATACCACAGTCATTCTACTTGGCTTTTTTCTTTATGGCCTGGTCATTTTCTAGAATTATTAGCATGTCTTTGCAACCTTCTGAGTACATGCTGTTCCCTAATATTCCACTGGGCGAACGTGCCGCGGTCAGCAGCCCCCGTGTCCTCACTGCGTGAAGCCGGCAGGCCCCGGGGCAAGGAACGCTCAAGATGGCCTGCGCAGTGACAGTCTGATTGATGTAGTTTGACACGTTGAATCTTAAGCTAACGACCACATTTTGAAGATTAGTCTAGATTTTATTTTATTTGTTACTTTTTATGTTTATTTATGTTAAGTTTTATCTCTTGCTTCACCAATGGCTAACAATTTTAATGTCCTACTTCCCTTCGGGACTGTAAAGTCTTATCATTCTTAGGCTCTTTCTCTTCCATTCTCACTCTGACTGGTAACTGATACAAAGAAGCACTTTCTCTTTTTCTATTTATTTCCTACCCATCCACCTTGTCAAATCCCTTTGGTACTTCTGACAGGTGACTTGGGCTTTGTTGCTATATGATATAAATTTCTTTTCAATATTCACATCATATACTGTACTTCCTTGTCTTATTAGGCTCTAAAACAGCACAAACACTGCAAACAAAAGCGGGACTATGGGGCTTGTTCCAAATTCCAGTGACAGTGACTTTGATGTTTCATCATGAAAAATTGACTCGAGTTTTGTTAAATAAGAATTTTTTTCTTTTCTTCATACTTCAACTTTCTGAAGTAGTTGATAAAATTGCTTGACACTTATTTTTCCATTTCCAAAAAGTCATCTTTTTAAAATATTTTATGTATCTCTGCACACAAGAGCTGGGGTACAGGCCAGAGGCGCTGGTGGTGAGAGGAGTCACCAGAGACAGAGCGGGGAGCAGAACAGGTGGATCCCCTGAAACACACTGCTGAGGGGAGCGACGGGAGGCAGGAGAGGTCTGCTGCACCCTGTGGGTCGCTCCCTGGCCTGATCGAAACCTGCTGCAGTGGCTGGAGAGAGCTTTATAGTGCGGAGACGTTAACCCCTGTGCCACCAGGGAGGCCCCTGAAAAGTCATCGCTCACGCTCATCTTTCCTTTGCTGCTGCTCCTTGGTGTGCACCACTGCGTCTGAGACTTTGGCCATCTTGTGGCCCCGCCCTTGTCTTCTCGTCTCATCCACACTTTCCTGAGAAGCTGGTTCTTCTTCGTCCATGGTTCCACGACTGTTTATGAGCTGGGTGTTTCAGTCCCTCTCCCCCGTGCTGAAATTCTAACCCCCAAGGTGATGCTCGGAGGCCTTCTGGAGGTCACGAGGGTGACGCCACGTGGGTGGGCAGAGGCATCCTGCAAAGAGACTCCTCCACCCGGCCCCCACCAGGTGAACACCAGCGGCCTCCCATCCACAGACTCGGCCTCAGCTCTCCTCTCACCTCCAGACTCACCACGGGCGTTTCGTATGACGCTGGTGCCTGTTAGTTGGTTTGGAAATGTAAAACTCGTCACGGCATCTCTTTTCACCAATGTAATGCCGCGTTGTAACACGCACGTTCCAGGCGCCCACTGATGGTCATCCTGTGCACGCGCTACCCTGACCTCACTGCCAGAGTCCAATGCTCCGCCCCCACGCGAGGGTCCCTGTGCCCTGATTCACCCAGCTCTGTCCCTCCTGGTAGCCTCTGAATAGTCTTCTACAGCAAAGGTTTTGTTTGCTCCAGGGCATGATTGCTCTGCATGCGCCAAACACATCAGCCTCGTCATCTCTACGCCTGAGTCGGCTGTGGCTCCACCAGCCCCTCCTCACCTCTCCCACGCAGTCGGGGGCGAAGCGAGCAGAAGCGTGGATCTGAATCCCAAGGGTGCCTCACCACCTTCCCACCCCTGCTCCCGCAGTCTCCCTGCAGTCGCGCTTGGCCTCCGCAGCTCCCTCCCTCTCGCCAGCTCTCACGGCGGTCTTGGCCTCACGTCCACCAGCGTCCAGCCCCAGCCGCCCCGAGGACGCGCGCTCCGTGCTGCTGTGCTGGGCCGTGGCGCCGCACCCCTGCTCGCCCACACGCCCGCGTGGCTCCGCGGGGACAGGACGCGGTTTCCAGCGTGCACAGCAGGTGTTCTGGAGCCCCGCACTCTCCCGGCCTCTCGCCCCACGCTCTCGCCAGCGGGCTCCGGCTGCCTCTGCATTCAGGATCGCACACCCCCTTGCTCTTTCTCACCTTTCTGCCTCTCGCTGCTCAGCCTTCCTGGGACACCTGGGGACCCAGCCTCCTGTCCCGCCTGGATGCCCTGACGGGTCTGCTCTCGTCCCTGCTCGCGGGTGCTCGCGGGGGCTCGCGGGCAGGCACCCCACAGTTGCCTGTCGACAGTGGGACCCCCTCCTGGGGCAGGTGTGACCACGTGTGGGGGGGAGGCAGAGGAAGGAAAGACCTATATAGAGGTTTTATTTGAATTTAAATATTTGTTTGAGTCACCTATTCCTAAAATCAGTTAAATCAATCTTAAAAACGTCGAGGTGATTAAGAAGGGCAAACTAAACAAAATTGATTTTCAACATCCAGAAATTGTGGAGCAGAATGGAGTCACCGAGAGAAAAAAAAAATGAATAATTATGCTGTACATCAGCAAGCTTATCTTCAGCAAAAAGTGATTTAGAGAGGAAAAAAAGGAAAAAAAAAAGCTCAAGTAAAACATGAAAAATGAGCACAACGCTTTATGCCTTGTAAACACTTTACAGCATTCAAAGCAGAAAACAGAAACATAAAGAACAGATAACCCTTACAAGTAAAGTTTGGTAAAGATGATTAATTTTCTCAGATAGTTCTACAGTACTTATTACAATACCACCTTGTATTTTAAGACACATTTAGGGGCATCCCTGGGGGCGCAGGTGTTAAGTCACAGCACAGCAGCGCGCGTTCGATCCCCGGCCAGGAAAGGGACCCACAGGGCGCAGCAGACCTCTCCTGCCTCCCACTGCTCCCTCAGCAGTGTGCTTCAGTAGATCTGCCTGTTCTGCTCCCGCTCTGTCTCTGGTGAATCCTCTGTACCTCTGGCCTGTACACCAGCTCTTGTGTGCATAAATAAATAAAATCTTTAAAAAAACAAAAGAAGCTTTAAAATATGTGAAGGAGAAAACCACTTAGAGAAGCACGGAGACACACAGGCCGTCACCTGCAGCCCACGGGACCAGGGCCGGGTAGGCTGGCGTGGTGTGGCCTGCTGCGAAGGCGCTATAGCTCGCTGGAGCTGAAGGGGCGTCCTCAGCGGTGTGAGAACAGCACTCCAGGTTTAGAGAAGAGAAAGGAGGAGTCATTTTTATATGAAGACAATGGCATGGTTTGCAACAGACGCATTCATTCTCTATTCCAGTTCTAATTTATGATTAGCTTTATTCGCCAGCCTCATCGTGAAAGGAACTGGTTGCACTGCAAGAAGAGTAACACTTCAGGATGCCAAAACATTCCTAAGCAGGGGAGTTTGCTTGCCCTCTCCAGAAATGCTCGGACCATGGCTCCGTGCCGTGGAGATGCAAAGACCCCGAGCAGGTGTGATAGGGTCTCACATGCATTGGCTGGACTGCCTGAGGGAGGCGACAGCCCGGCGAAGGCTCAGCACCTCGAGCACACGCTCAGATGCCAGTACCGGCTGCTAGCCTAAAACCCAGAACCAGATGCATCCTGACAGACCACACGTACTTCGGACCTGAACGGGCTCCCTCCCCAACCACTTCAGCAGTCGCTGCCGCCAGATGTGGTCTAGCAGGATGTCGGCCTCTTCGTTTCCAAGCCCAGACAGCACGCGTCTGTCTGCTCGGAAGGCAGTCGTTGCTATGTTAAGCCACGTCGTGAGCACCTGTGAGTATCTGCTAGTTTGAAACACCTGATGTAATACAATGTGTGAGAAGGGGGAGGGGAACCACAGTGCACAGCGCGCCAAATCTAAGCGTGATGATTGTAGAGACTGGGTGTAAGGTCCCCGGAAGCAGGTTTAGGCGTTTTTATCTGATACCTAGTCATGTGATTTCCGGACAATTTGGCACATTTCTACCACTTCCTGTCCTTCATGAGCCAGCAAGAACCTACATTCCAGTGAAATGCCTCTGTGACTTAACCTACCAGTCTTCTTCCTAACTTAAGCAAGCTGTAAGACCTCACAAGAAGCCCCGGGCGGCAGATGTCGAGCGCCGTGTCCGTGCCCCGGCTGGGGTGTGCTGAGCCCTGAGGACTGAGCGGTGGCGGGGCGCCCCACGCTGGGACAACAGACCAGCAAGGGCGATGCCGTGAGCAGCGCGCTAGCACGAGAGCTACGAGCCAGAGAAACACGGTTCCTCATCTTCCTCCAGATCTTTGCACCAGGTCCCGAGTGCAGCCCTTCTGCACAGGGGCCACGTCCTCTTTCCCAGCAGATGCCAGCGCCCGATGGGCCAGCCTGACCCTCCCAGACAGCCTCCTCAGAGCCCAAACCGGGACGACCCCGACCAGCAATGCACTGCCCCCCAAACTTGGTCATGGGGGCGCCCCAAAGACCTGGGACGGCAGATCTCTGCCGTGATTCTTGGAGCCCTGGCTCTTGAGAGTTTCCCCCAGCCTTGGCCCCTCCACTCCATCATCCCCTCCTCGTGGGCAGGAGGTGCTTTGCTTCTACTCTGGAACAAGGTGAAAAGAAGAGCCCCATGCTGCCCCGGCCCCTCGCTCCCTGCTGCAGGGGTCGGGGTCCTCCTGAGGCGTCACCACACACGCCTTGCTCCCTGAGGCCGCCATTTGTCTCGGGGCTGCCCCCTCCCGCCCACCACACCCCTGGGAGCACGCCCCCCGCCCACCGGGCACACTTCCAACTCACAGCCCAGTAGTTCCAGCGGCCCCTGAACCCAGACCGCAGCAGGAGACAGCGCAGACAAGTGACCGCGGTGCAAAGCAGGTGCAAGTTCCTAAATTCAGACGTTCCACGGCGTGGGGAGCGCCCAGAGGGACGCCCTGACCTGTCGCCCTCCCACACACCGACTCCAACTCCTTCTTGATTTCTGGACTCCAATTTCTGACCCCATCGGTCACTTGGTAGGTGACCTCATCTTAGGTCAAGGCCTCGCTTCAAAACGTCCTTCTCTGGCTCCTTGGTGGTGGCTGTGGCCAGGTGACGTCTACATAGGTGACGTCCAGGAGCTTGGCTGGCTCCCCGCCCCACTCAGACCCCGCCCGAGCACTCCTCTCTGCCACCGGCAGGGAAGTGGAGTCCCTCAGCTGCAGGTCACCTCTGTGGCTGCCAGCTGCATCCTGCTCGCCGCCACTGTGACACTGTGCTGTTGCGGGGCACACTGGGGGCATGAGCTTGGGGCCTCGGACCCTGCAGGTGGGGGCCCCCAGGCTGAGAGGCCGCAGAGCACAGGGCGCAGGCCATGCAAGCTAGGGTGCCAGGCCAGAGACCCTGCAGGGGAGAGCGAGGAGAGGCCAGCAGGGGTGTGGGGACCGCGGGGGCTGGAGGCTCCTCACCGCAGCCTCCCAGGCCGCCTGCCCGCTCCGACCGGCCGTGCGCCTGCCCGTGCACCCGGCTCCTTGCGTCGCATGAAAGCGGCCAAGTCGATCAGGCTCCGAGACCCCTTTATCCGTCGCCCAATCACCACGGGCCTCCCGGCCTGCACCCGTTTGCCTGCACCTGCTCCATGCGGCCTCCTGCCTGGAGGTCCTCGCTGTCTGGAGCCGCTCTGGACCTCCCGCAGCCTTCGCCCCAGACTCCACAGGCCACACACTGCTGGGGCCTCCTTGCCGGAGCAGCCCCCCAGGCCGACTCAGTCATGCAAACCCCGATGGCTCACAAGGCCATAATGCGGGCATCATCACTTTTATAAACCCCCAAACCAACACTCGGAGTTTACTGGGTGCCAGACGTTTTGCTGAGCCCCATCCCCCTTTCCCTTCAGAGGAGCCCGTTTGCCCCACAGGCAGGAGCCCTGGCTCTCCGGTGTGCCCCGAGGGGCCGCCTGCAGAGGGAGGGCGGGCAGGGCAGCCGCCAGGGGTCGGGGCTGACCGCCTCCTGCCGTGTCCTCCGCCTCGTGTTCCAACGTCACCGACACACCAGCAGGTCTCTGTTGTGTTTATTTATTCACTTCCAATAATTCCTTAAATAAATTTTTAAGCCTCTTTTTGCACGATCTCACACCTGCCTCTGCGGCCTGACAAGGATGTGCGAGACGAGAGTCTTTTCCCGGGGACGATCATCTGAGTTGAAAGAATGCTAAGGAGGAGGCTGCGCAAGTCGTTTCCCTCGTGACACGAGCGGCCACAACAACGGCAGTTAAATGCAGCAGGAGGACACACACGTCGCGCGTGCACGGGATGCATGGCCGGTATCACCTCCACGAGCACCGAGGCCGTGGGGGGAGCCCAGGAAACGCCGCTCGGACGGGCAGGGCGCGGTCACCAGCGTCTGGGTGCCCGCACAGCACATGCACGGTGTGTCCTTGCGTGGGGCGTGATTCTGGGCACCTGCGTTCGTCTGGCACGTCCAAATGCCGCTGCAGACTCAGCCGCACCCCTGCGCCGCAGGGCGTCCCGGGCGCCGCACTGGCTGGCACCCGATGGCTCGTTCCTGGAGCTGCTGCTAACAGGACGCCCGTGTGCCCGCGTGCACCTGTCCAGTGGGGTGGAGGCTTCACATACTGGTTCTCACGATCAACGTAAATCCTGGGCTGTGCAGACAGACAGATGAAATGAAAGTTCTGGGCGCCTGATTTCTGAAGAGAAACCGTCTCAAGGACCCACTGTTGGCTTTGGACAAAGAGAAGCAAGCAATGACATCAAAGCAAGACTCGGGATAAATACACATAACACGTGTCAGCCAGTGGAGCACGCGATGCCCACGGCCCTGACAGCACGCCTGCCCCCTGCCCCTCAAAACCCAAGACAGGACTCGGGGGTGCCGTGTGTCACTGAGTGAAGGAGAAGATTCCCTAGAATTCATTCCCTAGAATTCAACTGTCTGAGAAGCAGCAGCCACCGATCTCAATGCCAGTAGTGACGGATTGACACCATGCAAGAGCTGTACGAGCATTTCACCTGGACGAGGGGGGGGTCCCCGCAGCTTCGCACCCACAGATAAAGGCACTGAGACTGCAGAGAGACTAAGCCCAAGGCCAGGCAAGCGAGCAGAAAACCCCAGGAACCAGGTCCGAACACAAGGCTGTCTGGCTGCTACCTTTCAATCATCAGGGTCTTCACACACACGCCGGGTCTACACTCATCGAGCATGTACACACACGTGGGCTCTACACTCGCCCCAAGGTCAGAAATGCAAAGGGCAGTGGCAGGGATCACGGCAGGGGGGGCTCTGGCCAGACCGAGGGTGCAGCCCCCAGACCGCGCCCCACTGCTCGGGCTGGACTCAGAGGACACGTGACAGTGAACCCCAGAGCCTGGGACAGTGAGTATCATAAATAAACCCATGCCACTCTAAGTACTTCCGGGAAATACCCATGGACCATCAGCCGGCTGTCGCGGCCAGGGGAGTTTGGAACACACCCTGGTTTTCCTGTTTCCGAGCCCCGCGGCCAACTCTCCATTTTGCTTCTCCTCGTTCCCCTTTGATCCTGCATTGATGTCATTTATCGTGTCGTTCCCCTTTGAGTGTGAATGCCTGCAGGCGATGTCAAGGGAGCTGATGCTAGAACCAGGTGGCCCGGCGTGCACGAGGGTGCGTTTCCAGGGACCCGGAGCAGCAGGTGCTCCTGGGCTCCGCCCGACGTGGCAGAGGGCCAGGCCTGCCGTCTGAGAGCGCCTTCTGCCTGCACCCTAGAACCGTCGGCTTAGTCCTTAACCTGTGCGAAGGCAAAGCAGCTGTGCCACGAGTGGCCAGCAGTTGTGCGCACAAAATACTACCAGAACCAACTTTCAGGGGCGAGGGTCAGAACGCACTTGCTGCAACACGGCACTTACTCAATTACTTCGCTAACCCTGGACTCACCTATAAGCCGCCTGACACGAAATTCATATCTAATCTTTTTTTGACGTGAGGTTTATATTCACCCCCGTTTCGTTCCTTTCAGCACAATGCCTACTATGTAGTACGCTTCAAAGTGTGTTCTGTTAATGAATGAGTGTTCGGAAGGAGGTGAAGAAAATCACTCCAAATTAATTAGTGGGAAGCGCTGTGGAGCACCGGATGCCAGAAACACAGCTAAAATGAGCTCATGTTGCAGGCTCAGTGTTTGTGCAATTACAGAAATAAGGTTAAATATTCGGAGCCATCCGTTCTAAATTGAGAAATTCAGGTCTATTCGAACAATCGGAAAACTGTGTAGCTCTTTTCTCCCAGCCTCTACCTCTCTAAGAAAGAAGGCGAAGATGAGTGTACGTACATTCCGGAAGCTTCTCGTGCTAATTGTGAAGTTTGGGGACTTCAACATGCCTGTTTTATTGGTGATAACTGAATCACGGAATAACTGAATCATCTGGTAACTGAATCAACTGATAACTGAATCATCTTTCTGTTTCCAATGCAACTGAAAAATTCATTCAAAATACATCAGACTGTTGCACAAAAGGAAACACTGACCAGCGTCCCGCTGGCCAGGTTACACCGTGATCGCGGTGAGAATGCACATTCATGCGGACGGATATTACCGCGACACACTGCCTGCCGGGAAAGCAGCCGTTGTTTCATATTGCTTTAGTTCTATCTAAATTAGTAAATAAAACCTATGGAAAAGACAGTTACGGCCACCTAGTTTTCCAGTATTAAAATGTAAAAAAAAAGGACAATCAGTATTCCGCGGTCCTATTTCACTTTCACTGACCTTTTTTGTTAAGAGGCCCTTAAAGGGTAGAATGAAAACATTTATATATTACCTCCAATTTATGCTTTGTTTGCTTGGATATAGGCAAACGATCCCACAGGCTATTTCTGCAGCATGAAGTCTACAGAGTTAGTGAGAAGATGAATTTATTTGAAGATAGAATGTGTTGTTATTCTTTCCTATTCGATCATGGATGACTGACATTTGGCCATGGGTGAATAAAAGCAAGAGAAACAGAGTTGGGTCGGTAGGAGAAAGACATGAGGAGGGTGGGCAGAGAGAGAGGGAGACAGAAAGACAGACAGAGAGAGAGAGGGAAGAGAGACAGGGAAAGTAATGAATGACAGTTCTAGAGAGTTGGAGAGAAAAATCACCTCCCTCTGATACGATAGCCTGACAGTCAGTGGATAATCTCAACCAAGGTCCCTTAAGCCCTGACATTCTTGGAAGCCGTTGACCTTAGCTTTGTATTCTTACAGATAACAGTTGCTACTTTTGTTTCCTCTCAAGAAAGAAAAACTTGAGCTTATTCAAGTATATTTGATTTTATTATCTTTTATTTTTCTTCCACTGATTCACCTATGTACTTGTACAGTCCAAAGCAGCCCTTTCTATAAAACTTAAGGAATTTAATTAAACCTCATAATGATGAGTGGATAGTCAGTGAAATTTTAATAAAGTTCAGAAATATTAACATACTACTGATTGCCAAAGCTATACATCTTATCACTTCTGCCAGAGCTTCCACTGAGCTACCATTACCCCGGAGCTGACTGATTCAGGGAGGTTGTAAGGAAAGTTTATTTCTGGTGCATTTATGACCATTCCTGAATCTTTAAAGCAGTAAACTCCATTGACTTCGTAGGTTTTATGACTTTAAGATAATTTTTGAAGTCGCTAAACAGTAGGTGCATAAAGCAAAGATTCCTGACCGGGAGGAAGCCTGGGGTCTGCGGTCCCGCACTAGCCTTACATATTTGCAATACAGATAATTCTTATCGTTGCCAGAGACAAATTATTCAGCAAGGCAACTTCACATATTTATCAGCAGATATAGTATCACACGCAGGAAAAAGAGGCGAAGCTAGAAGTAGCCCAGAGAAGAAAATAAATCATCTGGTGCAAGTCAAGCTGATTCAGAGCTGAGCCCAGGGGAGGGGCTGGAGGTGCCTCCACCCAGCGAGAGGCTGAGACCCCCCGCCACTGAACATGCCCCTCTCATGTAGAGGGGCCCTCACTAAACAGGGCTATCTCCTCGAAGATGCGATACAATTTAGTGTGGCTGTTAGTTCAATTCTGGGGCTCTCCTGAGCCAAGACTATCAATCATGCCGAACGCTGGAATTATTCATACAGCTCAGGATTCTGGACGGCTGTTCGCTGGAGACTGGAGAGATACCATCGAGCTCATTTAATTTAGACTTTCGGTGGGACGTGAACCTCACTCCCCGAGGAACATGCTATTTATCTACCGAACCACCCAGGTTCCTTAGGCTTTGTTAAAGTGGTTCCTGACGGAAGACTCTTTCAGGGTATTCTGCATTAAAGAGGAAGAGGGTTCAGCGAGCTGTAGAGCAGCCAGGGACCCCCACGTTTGCGCACTGAGCTGCTGAAGGTGAAAAATTGGGTATAAAGAAGTTCAAGCCCTTCACGACCTTCAGCAGAAGGGTAGTTTTAGTTATAGTTTCCCATTAGCACGGTCTGAAGATAAGAGACCAGGTTAGCAAGCAGATAAACAATCCTTTACAGCGGAGAGGAAGGAGCTAATTTATTTTAACATGACTCTCCATCCGCGGTGACTCAGAAGCGCAGAGAGAAGGATCGGCGCCCCTTGCCGCTCAGGGGCAGCTCCGTGGGAGCTGCTGACACTCAGTTCAGACAGCTCTCGTTCTGAGGCGTATGAAACACAGAGCAGCCTCTCCTAAGGTTCGACAGCAGAAACCTGGAAGGCCGGGAAGCGTGCCGAGAGCCAGCGGCAGAGCTGATGCGGGTTCAGGCCGGCGCGCTATCGGGCAACTGGAAGGGGCTGCCCGCCTCTCCCGCTGCTCGGCTCACACCAGGCGCGCGGAGACAGAGGCACAGGGCTAAGCAGACTTTCTGAAAACCTTCAGTCAAAAAAATACTCAATTGTGTTTTTTTCTGGGATGTTCGCAACTCTGTAAGTGATGAATTAAGGTGAAATAAAAGAAATTAGAATATAAATAGACACCATCCAGCTTACAGGGAAAATAGGCACCACCAAGCAGTGTATGGAAGAGCGACTTCTCGTGGAAAGAACATCCTTCGTGTCATCTACTCAGAGAAAAATTAAACAAGCCGTTCTTTCTTGCTTGAATTTTTTTCTTACATCGGTTTAAAGGTTGTATTTCAGGGGCCTCCCTGGTGGTGCAAGGGGGTAAGCATCGCTCTGTGAAGCATCCACAACCACTGCAGCGCGAGTTCGATCCCCCACCAGGGAGGGGACCCACATGGCACAGCAGACCTCTCCTGCCTCCCGGCTGCTCCTTCAGCAGTGTGCTTCAGTCCATCTGCCTGTTCTGCTCCCTGCTCTGGGGAATCCTCTCACCCCCGCACTGGCCTATACCCCAGGTCTTGTGTGTATATACAAATCAATCTTTAAAAAAAAAAAGTTGTATTTCAGACTCCTATAATGTATTTCTTTATGCTAGAACAAGTTTTTGTTGCTGTTTTGTTTTTTTTAAATAAAGGTTTATCTACCTAGGTTTTTCTTTTTATTTATTAGTCCTCTTCATACTGCAAGAACTTATGTGCTTATTTTGAAATCTTCCTTAAATATATGTCACAAGCTTAAAATATTCACTTTGAAGCAAATCCAAGAATTAAGAGACTTTTATAGCATTTTCCCCTTAATTCATTTGCAAAAGCAAATCAATTCTAAAGGATTAATGTGTTTTAATGAAAAAAAATTGACTAATGAACATATTTCCAAACCTAGTGTCATTTTAATTTGAGGAGAAGACATGTGACTCTGTACAAAATGGGATCTTTTCACTAATGTTTAATAATTATTTCTCCCAATTATATGGCATATTAGTAAAATTCACCTCACAGAAATAAATATATTCAAATAGAAAATAGGAATCAAAATGACTGCATCGCAAGGACAAGTAATCCAGTATTTTCATTATAACCTATATAGCGCTAAGCGACAGTAGACTCTAAAAGTTTAAAATGCATAATATTGCTAAAGCAAAGTCTCCTTTAAGATTAAGGTTATCCAAAGGCTTGAGTTTTTCATTTCTTCTAATGCATGTAGATAGACTTGATTTAACAAAATTCTAAGCAAAGGTGCCCAAGGGAAAGAGGAAAGCTGAGGGCCTCCCTGGTGGTACAGCAGGCTGAGCGCTGCACGGTGAAGCATCCACAGCCACTGCAGCAGGAGTTCGATCCCCGGCCAGGGAGGGACCCGCAGGGCGCAGCAGACCTCTCCTGCCTCCCCGCTGCTCCCCTCAGCAGTGGATTTCAGTGGATCCACCTGTTCTGCTCTCTACTCTGTCTCTGGTGAAACCTCTCACCCCCACACCTCTGGCCTGTACCCCAGTTCTTGTATACATAGATAAATAAATCTTAAAAAGAAAAGATGACTAGGTTATTAAGAAAATGTATTAAAAAAAAAAAGAGGAAAGCTGAAACGCTCGCAAGTCACTTGGCCTCCCCTCCCTTCCTGCACCAAGAACGCGGCAGGTCAGGGGTGAACAAAGTGGGGCCCCTGTTTGCAGACGGGCCCCATGGGTCTGAAGTGCTCTGGGGTGCTTTAGACTCTCTTCACGTGCACCAGGGAGTCTCCAAACACAGGAGCAAAAAAACAGAATTCTGTGGGGAAGACACATGATGAGGCTTTGCCAGCAACCTGCAATCTCATCTCTGAAATATTATTTAAACGAAGATACTGATCAGCAAAAATGTAAAATGCTCTCCCGGCTGCCAGGAAGTTCGAATTTCCAAGTCGACACAGCACTTCAAGGGCACCGAGGAGCTTCTAGACACCCCAGGGTGGAAGGCAGAACAGAAAAGATGGATGGGAATTGAAACACACCTAGGGTTAGCTTTGCTTGAAACACCCGGAGGGGTTTCTGTCAAGAAAGGACAGGGCTGGTGGCTTCAGACAGTGGAGGTTTCAGAAGGATGTTCTTCTGGGAGCAGGAAGCTGAGCCGCAAGGAGCAAGGCCTCAAAATGAGAACGGTGAAATAATTCCTCGCGGGGTCTGCGGGCCCTGAGCCTGGGCGAGCGCGCGTTTCTGCAGGTGCAGAACCTGCTCTCTGAAGGCCCCACCAGCAGCCAGGCCAGGACGCCGCAGGCCCACGCCGAGAGGAGGACAGGGTCGAGAGGAGGACAGCGCCGAGAGCCCGGGACTTCCTTCTCGGACCGTCTGATTCCCCTTCTGAGCACAGGGCCGGGCTTCCTCAGAAGAATACGCAAATTCAGGCTGTTCTGGCATCGAGGATCCTGCTCAGAGAAGTGGCCTCCCCTGGGCTCGTTCTGCGGGGGACACTGCCCGGCCCTCAGCTTTGCCCCGACGGCCACTCGTGGGAGGCGCCAGGAACTGCAGCCTCTGCGGACACCGAAAGGCAGAGACGCAACCGCTGAGCACGCTGCGGCAGCAGGGCGGGCCCAGGGGCGGTGGCCGCTAGATGCCCGAGCGCGCAGGGCCTCAGGAGCCAGGCCAGAGGAACGCAGAGGGGAGCAAGAGCGGCCTGCAAGGCCTGCTGCAGCGTCAGCCTCGTACAGGTCTCCGCCCGGATAGCCTCGGCGCTCGGAACTGGGCCGTCTTGGAGAGATGGGGGCCCCGAGCCCCAGAGCCGCCTTTCGCCAGCGCCTGGCCTTCCCGCCGGCGTTGCCAGTCACGCTGCAGCCCGCTCAGTGACCGGAAAGCGCGGACAAAGCCGCTGTTAGAGCTGACGGACAGGGGCGTGCGCTGCCGCCGTGCAGGCGACTTACGTCTTGTTCGCCGATGAGTCCCCAGAGGGGGAGAGGGAAGCCTCTCGCCAAAGGCCTCGTCCTTCGGTTTTCGTTAAATGAAAAGCTAGACTGCAACCACCGACACATCTCAAACCCGGGAGCTGCAGGGCTGAGCTGGGGGCGGGTCAGGGAGGCTGAGACCGCAGAGCCGAGACGCGGCCGCACCGGCCGCCCAGGCGCCGCGAGGACACAGGGGCACCCGGGCTTTGTTATTGGAGTCCCCGAAGAAGGCAGGGAGCTCGGGCAGGGACAGTGACGGTGGCACTGGCCGAGGACTTTCCCAAGCTGCAAACAGTCTCTGCCCGCCCCTGCAGAGGGAGGGTGGCCCTTTCTTCTCTTCTACTGAGAGCCTGATGGAACTAAGAGACCACAAACCTGCAGCTCCACAGGATGGCCTGTGTGTGTGTATGTGTGTGCGTGTGCGTGTGCGCGCGTGCGTTATTAAGGTGAGAGGACTGTTTGCCCTGCAAAGCTTCAACAGGACCTGCACTTGGGCCCAGAGCCGCGAGAGCACGGGCAGCGCCAGGGTCTTACACGGACCCGAACAGCCGCTTGGCTTCTTCAGCTGCAGCGCGGCAAGAACGGGTTGCAGAATTGTGGGGCGCCGGCAGGAGTCAGAAGGGCTCCCGGAGTCGGCAGGCCCGCATCAAGACTCCGCTGTCAAGGAGCTGCCCGAGAGTCTTCAGAGCGGTGGCGGCCGTGTCACTCCTCGGACTCAGCGCCCTCCCCCGAGCCGCTCCTGCGTCCTCCTGCTGACCCTGGCACACGCACCACCCGAGACTGCGCGCTGGTGACACTCTGGGGAGGAAGGGGGAGGCGGAGGGGTGCAGAGGGGACACTGCGAATCTCATGAAACAGCAGGTCACAGAAAGGGCACCAGAAGAAATTAAATAACCCACACAAATCCTTGAGCTCCTGGAGGGACGAAGGAGGAAAATATGCCACTAAATTTTCACACTCTGTGGGATGCGGGCTCTGAACGGCTTTACTTGATATTAAAGGAGAGGCTGACCCCAGAGGCCGGAAGATGCGGAGCACCAGGTGGGCTGGAAGTGGACAGAGGACTGTAGGGCCCCGCCCTTTACACACACATGCCCTCCACACACCCCACACGCCCCACTTACACACATGCACACACGCCACCCACACACACGCTAGGAAAACCCTTCCGTGACCCTCATCGAATGCGGACGTCGCCCAGGCCCTCTTGTTTAGAAGCAAGTCCCAAGCTCCGAGAGCACTGCGTCCGTCCTCCGTCGTACTCAGGCAGTCTGACAAAAGCTCACTTCTCCCTGGCGGTGGACCCACAGCAACGATCCCGGGTGCCCACGGATGAAGTGGCCTGCCCGTCACCCCCTTCATGTCCTTCAGCCCTTGACAATGACTCCTCCGCTGAGACCACGCAGGCTGCCTGGCCTGCGTGGTGAGACACGGGTTGCTGGGCACTGAGGGCTAGTCCACTCTCCAGGTTCCTGTGCAGAAACCCGCTCCTTTCTGGCTGTCTCCTTCCTGGCGACCCAGTCCTCCCACTCTGCTCGCCCCACTGTGGGCTCGAAAGGGTGTTGGGGTGGGGAGAAGGCGGGGGTGGAGGAAAGCAGGGAGGAGGGAGCACTGAGCTGGCTGTAGAACACGGAGGCAAGACGAGAGCCACCGGCAGGGCCCGTGGGTTTCCTGCCCCTGCTGGGCCCGAGCAGAGTGACCAAGTCTGAGCTCTAGTTCTTCTCTTCCTCGCTGGCCTCTGCTTCCCCCGGCCCGTCTCACCCAGGGCACACCCGGGCATCTCTCTGAGCTTTAACGTAAATATCTGTAAAATGAGATATTTGAAAGACACTCTTGATGCTTCTTTTAAACTGGAATATTCCATAGCTCCAGATCTATGATCCAGAAGAAGTCTAGAAATCCATTATAAGGAGTGTTTACACGCAATGAGAATTAGCAACAAACCTAAATTATGGGTTTGGTTCAGCTTCATTTGAGAAAATACTTTAACTTTCTAGTTTTGATTTGCTTCAACTATTTCAGAAAATATAATTACCAGTAGGAGCTAATTTATTGCACGGCTCTTAATTTAAAAAAAAGACTGACAGCAGACACTAAATAAATTTTGCAAGTTAAAAACTTAAGTGTAATTATGAATTTAAAATATTATTTAAATAAAAGAAAAATAAAATCCCAGCATTTAAAACAGTATTCAATAGTATTACAGAGAATAAAACATACAATTCCAATTCATTTTAGAATGAGCTAAGTAAAAATAAGCCCCCCAAAATTGTGTGGCTATTTTTATTATTCTAATAATTGTTAGAGAAAACTATTCTCCCAAAATAGTTAAATGACTTGAGCGTAGGTACACTAAATAAAACTTCATACATAGTGAGATACAGAAAATGGAAAATACAAGGATAGCAAATGAGAAAGAAATAAGAACAAAGAATGGGGGCAAGAGAGAAATAAGAGGATCAAAGATAAGCTCTGGAGAAAGGAGGGGAAGGAGGTCTGGTCAGAAAGAAAGAGGAGGAAGTTGAGAAGGGCAGGAATAAAGAAAAACACTAAAGTCTGAGTTTATATACGAGGTAGGAAACTATCCACCTGAATCTATAGTTGTAAACTAATGTTACTGCAATAAAAAAAAAAAAAGAAAGAAAAAACACTACATAAAAGAAGAGAAACACTAAAAAGAAGAAAGCTTAGCTGAGTATCTTCTCATGCCCTTTTGGGCATTCACCAAGGTGTTGAAAAGCTGCCATTCTTCGTTGTTACAAAAATAATACTGAGAACACTTTATATCTATCTTTAACGTCCTCATCACCTCCTGACCAATCCAGCTCCAGAAGGAGGAACAGAATTAGATTTACTCTCCCTCCTGAAATGCTAAAAAGCAGGTAGTTTATAGCATTGTGGCAGCTCAGGGCGGTGGTCCCCAAGGGCCTGCAGAGCATGGCACCCAAGGCCTGTGGGCCCACCTGGGTACAGAGGCGGAGCTGGGAGGTGGCGGTGATTTCAGCCCCTGGGATGGAGCATGGAGATATTTGCTCAGGGAGAGCGAGCGAGCTCTGGAGGCCCGCAGCGTCTGTAGGGAATGCTGACAGCTCACATCACAAGCAGAAGCTGCCAAGAACTTGGAGGAACACCAGAGGAACAGAGACACTCCCCAAGTGCGGTGGGCCTGGGAGCCAGTTGTAGTCCCACGGGGCATAGCAAAATGTCCTCACAGTTCCACAGTCATGAGGGTGGGGGCCGAGGGGGGGGTCGTTCAGCAGCAGGAAATCAACTGCAGCCTCCTGCCTGACACAGACTTGAAGAAAGCCTTGAAAAATAAACTTGCTTCCATCTAATTTAATCACATGCCAAAATGAGACTCGAGAACATTCAGAGACATACAAAAATCTCTTGCATTAAATACGTAAAACCCACAATATTTAGCATTCAATAAATAACACAAAAAGAATCACGAAAGTGTGGATCATCAGAAGAAAACCTTATCCATCAAAATGGACAAAACGCTGGCACAGATGTCAGATGTGGCCACAGGATGTTCCAGAGTTACGACGCCATGCCACCCCATCTGCTCAAGAGCAGAAGGAAGAACGAGCGTGTTGAGAAGAAGCATGAAGGACGTCATGAAAACTTCGCTGGGTAGGATTAACAGCCACCGCAGGAGAAGAGACAGTGAGAGTGAAGATACAGGCGGGAACTGCCCAGAGAAAATCCAAGAGAAAAAGACTGAACACCCGACAGAGCCGCAGGGAGCTGAGGGGCAAATGAAAGCTGAAGGAAGGCTGTGGAATTCCATTTCCTGAAAAGCAGAGAGAGGGGCAAGGGGCACAGGAAAAGTACTTCACAGTAACAGTAGCCAACATTTCCCCAAATTTGGTAAAGGCTATAAACTCATGAACCTCAGAAGCTCCGTGAACCTTTTGGAATACAACACAAGGCACATTTCACTTAAAACCAAAGGTAGAAAAAAATCTCAATAACAGCCACAGAGAGCTCACATTATCCAAGATAAGGAAAGGTAAGAATGACCTCTGATGTCTCATCAGAAACAATGCAATCCAGAAACCTAGAATTCTACACTATAACATTATTTCTTAAAGATCCAAGTAAAAGGGAAGATATTCAGAAAAAGGAAGGCTGAAAGAGTACTTCAGCAGACCTGAACTACAGTGAAGGTTAAAGGAAGTTCTTTAGACAAAAGTAAGATGATACAGAGGTAATCCTCTAGCAAGAAATGAGGAGAATGCCAGAACTGGCAAATACAGCATTTTGTTGTTTGTTTTTTTTTTTTTAATTACTGTTTTAGAGCTCTATTTAAAGGATATTGAATGTTTAAAGCAAAGATAATAATGATGTACACAAAAGTAGTCTGACAACGTAAGTGCACAGGTCAGGAAGGTTCTTAGTCTAGAGGTGAATTTGTATATTTCCAGGTACGTTGAAAGGTACCTTCTAAGGTGGAATGTGATAAGTTCAAGATCTATACTACAAATCCTAAAGCATAAATAAAAATAAAAACTTATAGCAAATAAGGCCATAAAAAGGAGATAAAACGATGTCATACAAAAAGACTAAATTTCAAAGAAAGCAGGAAAAAAGGGGAAGGAACAAAGAACAGATGTGACAAACAGAAAACGAATAGGACCCAACATTATCAATGATCACACTAAATATAAATGATCAAAATACCATAATTCAAAGATCAAAACTGTGAGACTGGCTAAGAGAGCAAGACCTCCCTCTGCACTTCCTATAAGAAATCACTTTACATATAAAAATACAGATGAAAAGTTACTGGGTGAAAAGATACATACGGTACAAATGCTACTTTTTAAATTGGAGCGTGTATGTTAACATTCACAACGTCAGCGTCGTAGCCAGGAAGGCTATCACGAATAGCCTATTTCATGAAGATAAAAGTACTGAGTCATGACAATCCAAAAGAGTTATGCTCCTGATGACAGAACTTCAAAGTACATAAAGTGCAATGCTAAGGACTACGTGAAAGACCAGAGAAGCCCACCACCGCTGTCAGTGATTTCCACACCTGTCTCTCAACTGTTGCCGACCTGAACAGCACCTGGACAGCATCACAGCTGACCGCGGCCTGGTGTGAGTTTACAGGGCAGCCCGGTCAAGACCAGCAGAGGCTACTGCTTGCCTGCTCGCCGACGACAGCTGCCACGGTAGACAGCACACTCAGCAGGGAAACAATCTGGAGTTACTCTAAGTGCCTTCTCCTCTTGGAGCTACGTTAGCATCTGTGACCCCGGTCGGGCCTTGAACATGCTGTGGACCAGTGCTTCCTGCAGACATGTGCGACCTGGAGGGGGACAGTAGCTCTGCCTACGGTGGGGTGCTCACGGTGGTACCCAACCCAGGCTCACTCAGAAAGGTTTTCTTTTTAAATTATCTTCTTGGTTAAAAAGTGCACAGTACAAACCTTGTTATCTTAACCATTTCTAAGTAAGCACCTCTGTGGTTCTGGATGCTCTCACCTGTGGTGCATTCAGTCTCCAGAGTGTGTTCATCTTATAAAACCGAAGCTCTGTGCCCCCTGAGTGCTAACCCCACCCTCCCCAGGCCCTGGCACCCTCTGCTCACCTTCTGCTCCTGTGACCAACCGCCCGCTACTGCAGAGCTCACTTCAGGGGGATCCTGTGGGCCCAGCTGTTTGTCCTAGTGTGATTTCCTGAGCGTCTACCCATCTGTGGCATGAGTCAGGACCCCGGGCCCTCTTATAGGGTGTCACCTACACCAGGGAGTGTTTCTGGAAGTGGGGACTGGACAGCCCCACCTTTTAAAGCTCCTGGAAATTCTGTCACAGGAAGAGCTTTGAGAAGAGGAAGGAGGGCACCCCAGGGAGAGAGAAGAGCGGGCGCAGGGAAACATGACCAGAGGGGAGTGAGATGCAGGGGACCTCTTCAGGCTGTGTCAGGCAGAGCCTGCTTCTCCATCAGAGACCTTGAACTTGGGAGGGGAGACGGAGGGACCAGCTGGCTCAACCTCACATTCACGCCCTCCTCGGTCCCTTCTGGGTCTACATGACAAGGTTGTTGATTTAGGGACAAAGTTTAAAGAATGTTTTAAATTCCTCAGACGGACTTTTGTAACAAGAGCTTGTTTATGTAAAAACGCATTAACATTCAAGTTTGGTTTGTAGTTCAGCTAATTATTGCAGTTTGTTCCACTGCCTAGTTCAAAAGTCCCTGAGTAGAAATATATGTTTCAAATTATCCTCACGAACATAAAATATAATAGATACATTATTTTGGAAATTAACTGTGTTTTTATGAAAGCCTTAGGCAGATATAATGGGGATAGCACTTATTTCTACGTTTCTCTGGAATTTAAAAACAAGAGCTTTTGTTCTCCCTATTATCTAGAAGGAAAACAAACTCTAATTTACATAAGGAATGATGAACTTTACCTTCTGTTCCACTGCCTAAAACTATTAATTTTGTTAACCACATTATTTTCCCTATATAGTTGACTTTACGGAAGGTGACAGCGTCCTCTCACTCATCAGTACTATGACGAGAACCCGTGACTGGTTGCTCAGTTCAAGAACTGCGTTGAAAGGCCAAGATCAGATTTTCTCTCTAGGAGCCAGTAGTTGCGTTTCACATCCACCACCCATGTTTGTACCACAGCAGCAGTTTCATTTTCATTTTTTACTATTATGTTTATTGAGACAGTGTGGACTACAACACCACAGCTCTTTTAGATACAGGTTCACACCTCTAAAAGATAAGTACTGGATGATTTTACTCAATGTGAAATATAAACAAACAAAGTAAAAGAACAGACAAAACTGACAGTTGAAAAATAGTCACCAGTATTTATAATGAAGCCTGGATCAAGGAATTTGGATGGATGCATGATGGGTGGATAGATGTATGGCCAGATAGATGATGGGTGGGTGGATGGATGGATGGATGGATGGACAGGTGGATGGGTAGGTGGGTGGATGCAGATCCATTGCAAGTGCTGTACAGAAACTACCAGGAAGGCACAGATTCCATAACTTATTCCATCCAGAACCTTAAGGTTGCTGGAGGTCTCTGCCACCTACAAGCTCTAGTAATGAACCGGTAGGAGAAGCAAAGTGGGACGAAGGTAGTAAAATGTGCCACGGCGAAGGTGGAAGCTATGTTGTGTGAATAGCCCCCACTTCCTGGCTAGTAGCATGCCAGATATTAACACTGGAACACATTAGTTTTAAAATTTTCATAACAATCCTACTGCTTTACACAGATAAGAACACTCAGGCCTCAGGGAGTTAATTAACTTGCCTGAGATCTGAAAGCCAGCAAGGTGAAGACAGAGCTCCGGCCTCCTCTCACCTTTCCCCCTGCTCTCCCTCCCTTCCTCCATGTGCCTTTCACCCCCTCCCCCACCCCCTAAGCAAAGTCAGCACTAACAGGTGACAAGAGGTACCCTGGATGGGGGCTGGTGAGACCCCAGAGGGAGGGGTGGGGGGCATGAGGCTGGGAGAACTGGCCGTGGCCAAGCCTGCCTCGGGCCCAGCGGGTTGTGCTGTGCTGACCCTCGAGAAGGCCGTCTCTGAGAACAGATGGATGCCACAGGCTGTTTTCATAAAATACGCATGAAGGTGATCACACAGGCTTTCATACGGTGTATATCATGCAATACATGGTTTACACGTCAAGTGCTTATAATCTCCTTAATGAATTTTAGCATGTGTCCTAGAATAACACATATACATGAGGGCACATTTTTCTGTAAAAACAGCTTAGTAAAATTCTTTTTCGTGACACTAAGTTGACAGTCACTAAAAAGATAAAGTACCAAACTTTCTAACACAAGACATTCTTAAATGAGTTTAATCAATACAATTAATAGATGACATTAATGAGTTTCCTTCTTCAATGAGAAGAAATTTGATTTCTGGCTTATTGAATATATTAATATCAAATATCTGACAATCTAAAAAATACCATATTATAGAATCTACTAATAAAATGGCAAGAAAAGGTAATCACTTGTCCATGTATGCCTTCCATGGTGACCACTATGTTGGGGTCATTTAAATTACCAGGTTAGGTGAGCACAGTCTGCATCTTGCTGTCACTTTTGGGGCTTAGACAAAGCACATCAGCAAAGAAAGAGCCATAAGGACCACACTGACAGTTAGTTCACTGTCCCTACTTTCAGGAGATTTCATTATCTACAGACATTGTGGCAAAGCTAACCTCATATCGTCGGGAGATGGAAGGTGAGGCAGAGACACATGAGAGGGCAAAAGCACTCGAGGGATCTCAGGGCGCTGATGCCAGTGCCCACCCACCCACTTACCCAAAAAACAAAACAAAACAAAACAAAAAACAGATGCAGACTTGAGTTTTAAAATAAGAAAGCAATGGCCTGCCTGGTGGCACAGGGTCTAAGTCGCAGTACTACGATGCTATCTGCAGCCACCGCAGCCTGAGTTCTATCCCCAGTCAGGGAGCTGACCACAATGGTGCAGCAGACCTCTCCTGCCTCCCTGCTGCTCCCTCAGCAGTGCGTTTCAGTCCATCTGCCTGTCCTGCTTCCCACTCTGTCTTTGGGGAACCCTCTCACCCCTACACCTCTGGCTTGTACCCCAGCTCTTGAATGCATAAATAAATCTTTAAAATAATAATGTAAAATAAGAAAACAGTAAGTAGAGAAAGGCATGAACACGAATGTTTTCTAGGTTAAAAAAGCTGGCAGTGCAAGGTGCATTCCGAATGAAAACGGTATCTGGCTGCGTGAACCCAAACCCATCACTCCCAGTTTCCTCTAGAATGGGCATGAAGACATCTGGCTTCCAGCTAAGGGTCAGGTGAAGGTCAAGGTGCCAACCCTTGAGGTTCTCAAGACCCCAATATCCGAGGGAATTGGCGTAGCTTTCAGCCCATTTGCTTAGACTGTGGACCTCCCAAGGCTCCAGGCGGAAGCGGGGACGACAGATGAGTCGAGAGATGGGCTCTACCGAGGTGGAGGCGAGCAAGGCCTGTGCTGTGGCCCTCAGGAGTCAAGAAGTGCTGCAGGCGCGCTGTTGCAGCCGTCTTTGCATGGCTCGCTTCAGAATGCAGAGGTCAGGCAGAATTTCTGGGTTCATATACGCCAGCTAAATGAATATTTTGAATTCTGTTTACAAGGTTCATGCATGAAAGACAAAGCAGACACCACAGAAATCCAGAAGATTTCTAGATTGCTATGAACGTCTATATGCAAACAAATTCAACAACCTAGATGAGACTGACAGACTCTTAGAATTATGCACTCATCCAAGACTGAATAGGAAAAACATAAAACAAAAAGCCTGAACGACTCAATCACCAAAATGGAAATTGAAACAGTAATCAAAACTCTCTCCCGAAAAAAGTCCAGGGACAGATGGCTTTATAGGTGAGTGCTACCAAACTTTCAAAGATGAACTCTTCTGCTCAACACTTTCAAAAAACTGAGAAAGAAGGAGTATTCTCAAACACATTTTATGAAACCAACATTGGCTAATACTAAAACCAAAGACAACGCACAAAAAGAAAACTACAGACCAATCTCCCTAGACGGGAGAACACAGATGCTAACATCCTCAATAAGACCTAGGAAACTAAATCCAGCAATGCATTAAAAGGATTATACATCATGACCAAGTGGGATTTATACCAGGAATACAAGGATGGTTTAACATCCAAAAATCAATCAATATAATTCACCACATCAACAACAAACAAAGTAAAAACCATATGTTCATATCAATGGATGCCAAGAAAGCATTTGATAAGAATCAGCATCCATTACTGACAAAAATCCTTGAAAAACTAGGGTTAAATGGAACATAGCATAAAAAAAGCCATATATAGTTTAAAAATAAAAAAACCCTGGTAGTATCATTCTCAATGTTGAAAACCTAAAAGCATTTCCACTAAAATTTATTACAAGAAAAGGACAGTGTTGTCATCACTACTATTCCACATGGTATTAAAAGTCCTGGCTATAGCACTTTGCAAAAAAAAAAAAAAAAAGCTATAAAAGGAACCCATATTGGTAAAGAAATGAATTATCATTATTTACAGATGAGATGATGTTATACACAGAGAATCCAAAAGACTTCACAGAAAAACTAACTGAAAAAATAAACCAGGTCACCAAGTGGCAGGATAAAAAAATCAATGCAGATATCAGTTACCTTCCTATAGCCAAGCAATGAACTAGAGGAAGAAATAAAGTTATCCGATTTACAATCTCACCAAAACATTTGAATAAGCCTAACAAAGGAGGTGAAGGACATATATAAGGAAAACTATATGACATTATTAAAAGAAATAGAAGACACAAATAAATAAAAATACATTCCCTGCTCATGGATTGGAAGAATCAACATTGTCAAAATGACCATTCTACTCAAAGCAATTTACTTTGCATTTACCTTGCATTTATTTTTGCATTTGCAGATCCAATGCAATCCCAATAAAAATAGCAATGGCCTTCTTGAAAGAACTGGAATGAATATTATTTAAATTCATATGGAAACACAAAAGACCTTGAATAGTCAAAGCTCTCCCGACTAAAAAGAGGGAAATTGGTGGTATTACATTGCCAGACTTCAAACTACACTGTACAGTCATAATAATTAAAACAGCATGATACTGGAACAAAAACAGACATACAGACCAATGTAATAGAATTGAGATCCCATCAATAAAGCCACAAAAGAGTGAAGAACATACACTAGACCAAGGAAAGCCACCTGAATAAATGTGTTGGGAAAACTGGACTATCTTATGAAAAAAAAATGAAACTATACCACTATCATACACAAAAATCAACTAAAATATATATAAAAGACTTGGATGCAAGACTGAAACCATAAGCTACAAAGAAGAAAATATAGGAAAAACTCTCCATGACACAAACTTCAGAAATATCTTTGTGGATTCATCCCCAGAAGCAAAGGAAACAAAGGGTAATATAAACAACTGGGGCTAAATCAAATGGAGAAGCTTCTGGACAGCAGAAGAAACAGCAGCCAAAACAGAGACACACAATGGGAGACTGTACTGGCACACGACGCAGGCACTGATGCTGAAGAGCCACAGCGTACACACGACTCAATTTGAGGAAAACAACCACCTAATCGAAAAAGAAGAGCTAAAATAGCACTTCTCCAAAGAAGACAGACAGATGGCCAACAGCCACATGAGAAAATGTCCATCTCAGAGAAGTGCAAATTAAAATAATAATGAGACACCACCTCACACCTGTGAGAGTGGTCCTTATTAAAAAAAAAAAAGGCAAAACAACAGCGCTGGCGAGAGTGTGGAGGACAACGGTCATTCTTGCGCTGTGGGTGGGAATGCAGACCGGTTCAGACGCTATGAAACGCCATGGGGGTGCTCCTCAAAGACCAAATGGATGTGCCATATGACCCAACAATTTCACTCCAAGTCACCTCCTTAAAAAACACAACCCACTAGTTCAAAACGAAACCTGCACCTCCGTGTTCTGCAGCACTATTAGCAATAGCAAATATGGAAGCCGCCCACAAGCCCCACAAGAGATGAGAGGATCAAGAAGACGCGGTACACACGCACGCTCAAATGCCACTCGGCAGTCAAAAAAAGACACACTCATGCCGTCTGTGGCAACACGGATGAGCTGGAAGGGATTATACTAAGTGAAATAAGCCAGAAGGCTGAAGACAAATACCAGCAGCATCACTTACATGTAGAATATAGAGAACCAAAGGCCCAGACAAAGACAAACTTTAAAAGCAAAGCTTGAAAGTTGCCCGTAGGTCTGAGATAGCCAGGAAGGGCGCAGGAGGAGAGAGCAGGAGAGATGAGAGTGGGCGCGGGAGAAGAGCACAGGGACTATGGAGGACCGGGTGTTCTGACGGTGGAGAGCGGTGATGGCCACGCCAAAGGGAGGACTCCCGTGCTGGCAAAGTATTTTTATTTTTATTTATTTTTTCTTACAATACTTGCTTTCTTTTCTGGGTGTAGTCCTCATAGAATCCCACCACCAACTCAGTGGGCACCGACACCACAGTCCCTTGTGCACTTCCTGTCCTTGCCTTAATCCCTCTTCCCTGCAGGATGTCTCAGTTTTGTAGCTATTTTTGTCTTGTTTTTGTTGTTGTTATTTTTTCCGTGATCCACTATATTCCTCCTATAAGGGAGACCATCTGGTATTTTTCTTTTTACTTCTGACTTATTTCACTGAGCATAATCTCTTCATACACTGTCAAAATATTAACAAAGATATAAACCTGTTGTTCTTCATTGATGAAAGGGAGAGAGGGAGGGAGGGAGGAAGGGAGAGAGGGAGGGAGGGAGGGAGGAAGGAAGGAAGGAAGGAAGGAAGGAAGGAAGGAAGGAAGGAAGGAAGGAAGGAAGGAAGGAAGGTTGGTTTTAACATTAATGCTAAGTTACAAGATACCCAGGAACAAATCTAATATGGCATTTGTGCTGAAAATTACAAACCTTTGCTGTGAGAAACTAAAGAAGATCTAAATAATTGAAATATGCACTATGTTTATGGTTTAGAACTGGCAATTCTCCCCAAGTTGATTTAGAGACTCAGTACAATCCCAAACAAAATTCCAGCTGGTGTTTTTTAAAATTGGCAAGCCAACTTCTAAAATTCATGAGGAATGTAAATGGCTTAAGAAAGTCAAACCATTTAGAAGATAATGCCCAGAGGATTTACTCTACCTGATTTCAGGGCTTGCAATATAAAATGACAGCTTAAAATTGTCAAAAGTAGACATATTGATTGGAGAATAGAAAAGACCCATATATATATAGTCAACTGATCCTTGATGAAAATATCAGGACAATTTAATGGGGAAAGGATAAAGTTTTTAACAGATAATGCTGGATCAACTTAATATCTTTGTAGAAAAAAATGAACATCAACTCGTGCCCCATGTTTTACAAAAATACTAACTAAAAATTGATTACAAGACCAAATGTAAAACCTAAGAATATGAACCTTGATATAAACAAACAAATAAATCATGGGGAATCTTGGGGTAGGTAAAGGTTTATTAGAGAGCTAACAAAAAGCAAAAACACACACAAAAAAGATTAGATGTGGGCCTCCCTGGTAGCGCAAGGGGTTAAGCACCACGCTATGAAGCATCCACAGTCACAGCAGCATGCGTTCAATCCCTGCCACTGGCCAGGGAGGGGACCCACAGGGCGCAGCAGACCTCGGATGTCTCTCTGCTGCTCTCCTCAGCAGTGTGTTTTGGTGGATCTGCCTGTTCTGTTCCCCACTCTGTCTCTGATGAATCCTCTCACCCCCCAGCACCTCTGGCCTACACCCCAGCTCTTGTGTGCATAAATAAATAAATCTTAAAATTAAACAAAAGATTAGATTTCATCAAATTTAAACACATTGGCTCTTCAAAAGACATCCTTCAGAGAACTAAAAAAATCTAACCACAAAATGAGATAAAAATTTTGAAATACATATTAGACAAAACACATTTCAAAAATATGTAAAATTTACTGACAACTCAATAGACAAACCAGTAAAAATGGTCAAAAGATTTATGCAGACACTACAGAAGCCCCACAGAGAAGACATCAGAAGTGCCCGGCTCACTAGCCGTGAGGGAGCTGTGCAGAGCCTCGCTGCACACCTATTAGACTGCTAAGACTAAGAGGAGTTGCCAAAACAAAGGTCAGTGAGGGGCTGGACTCTAGGACTCTCCTCTGCAGCCTGTTGGAATGAAAGATGGTGCAAGTAACTCAGGAATCTCTCTGGCAATTTCTTCAAAAGATAAACACACACGTCTTAGCATAAGACCCAGCCATTAGACTCCCCCTCACGTCCCCAAGAGGAGTGAAATGTGTCCATCCAAACACCTACACGTGGCTGGTCACAGCAGCTTTATCTGTAAGAGCCTCAAAACTGGAAACAGCCCAAATGCCTATGGCGGCCTGAACGGAGAAACAACTAGGGTACGTCCATTCAATGAAACACTATTTGGCAGTGAAAAGGAATGGCCTGTTGACACATGCAACAAGACTAGACATGAGAACCATGAACTGAGAGAAACCACAACAAAACATGGAAGTAAAGAAAGGCCATGCTGCATGGTAACGTTCACGGGAAACATCAGAACACACGGAGTCCACAGCAAAGGACCCTAGACCAGAGGGTGCCTGGAGACAGAGCCAGCAAGGAACGGAATCCCAAGGGGACCAGAGACCCTTTTGGGGCTGACCGTATCTTCCCTGTGATGTCTGTGGCCGTGGTGTAGCGCTGCACCACACGGCAACATTTGTCAAGTTGTGCACGTGAACAGTAGGGCCTACTGCATTTCATCAGACTTCCATTAAGTTGTAAGAACCATCCTTGAACACACGAGTGAGTGTAGAGGCTAACATGAGAAAAATGGGTCAAGTGTTGATATTTTGCCACATTTCTTTGACCTCTCCTTTGAGCTCTTCCAAATGGTCATTTTCTGATTTAGACATTTATATTTACTACGTCTATATGTGAAAATAGCATGTGTGGTTTATGGACTTAACATTTACATGAACGTGTCGTACTGTAGTCAAATTCACTTGCATTTATGACTTTGGCAGAAGTGACCAAGCTGACACTGGCAAGGATGTGGGTACACAGGTGCAGCTGGACGCTGCTTCTGGGGGGCAGTAGATGCAACTCTGGCGCCTTGAATACAGACATGCACCTGAGGCAGTGAGTTCTGCTCCAGATCTATAACCCCAAGAGATTATCAAGTTTATAAAGAGACAAGGTTTGATGCAAATTTATTTTGGAAGCAAGGCACTGGAGCTTTTCACTGGAAAATTTACGAGTTTATCCAGACACCTGTCACACGTGTGTCAGGGCTATAGAGAGACACATAGAGATCTGTAGTCATGTGTGCAGATACACACACATAATCACAGACTTACATTATATAAGATCTATGATGCATATGTATCTTCTGGAAATATCCTCAATGCAGTTGCTGTCTTGGCCAATTTATTTTATCCATCAATTCAAAAACACTGGAAAAGACATTACTAACTAAATAACCTCAGAGCGGGACTGAGGTGATGGTGCACTGGTGATATGGTGATGGGGAATACATGGGAATTACAATTGATGTCAAATATATATAAATTAAAGGGAAAATATAAAATAAAAAATAAAATAAAATAAAAAATAACCCCAGAGCACTGACCAGGGACTTTCACTTGTTTTTGGAAACAGGAGGTAGAAAAATCCATAGTTTCAAAGTTTGAGCAAGAGTTATTTATAGAAGGCGCACATGCGCCCCAGGCAGGGCCGCGGAGGTGAAGCTGTCTCCGAGTCCGCGAGCCCCATCTCTAAACAACAGAGCTCTCGGCGCTGTGCGGAGCACGTCGCGATGCAGCTGCAGCGCATGCAAAGCAGAAATACATGAATGCAGAATGAAGCTGTTTGCTTAAAATAACTTAGTTCTTGATTTTAATTGTCTAGGTTAGGGAAAGCGGATTGACAGCCGTGCAGATGCACGTCGGGACTACAACACGCGCCGGTGTCCTGCTCACGCCAGCTGCCCGGCCTCCCCCGTCTTCGCAGGACGCCGTCTCATCCTGCCGCACAAAACGACCGCACCGACTTGGGGGGCAGAAGGAGCACGTGGCGAGCCTGCGTCGTGGCGGCCGGACGCCAGTCCAGCAGCCCTGGGCTCGCCTCCCGCCTCGCCCCCGCGTGGGCTCCTGAGCATCTCTGCAGAGAAAGTCGCGCGCGGGACAGCTGGTGCTCGCGTGCTGACCACGGGCACCGCGGAGACGCAACCGTCTCCCTCGGTCATCGGACACGTGCGCGGAGAAAGCTGCTCGGGTCAGCCGTAGCCGGACCCACCGCCGCCAGCCCGAGCCGAGGTGGTCCCGCTCCGCCCGCACGCAGGCCGAGCAGCGGGTATGGCAGCGGCGCGCCTCGAGGCTCAGCGAACACACGGGCTTTCGTGTGTCCACTCTGTCCAGTCGCCCACGGGGGCAGGCGTTAGAAGCGGCGTCCTCGGCTAGAGCACATCGAAAGGTTGTTTGGTTCATGCCACGTTCTCCCACGGAGAACAGCCCCTGGCCCAGCCCCGGGAGGGAGGCCCGCCGCGGCGGTGCGACCAGCAGCCCCCTGGGCAGCCCCAGCCTCCGCGAAGGCCCCGAGCCGCTCGGGCTGCCCCGCTCTGCGCCGCGCTCAGCACCTGCCGGCGGTGCTCGGAGGGCCCGACGTGGACGCCTGCGGGCAGCGGCTCTCAGCCTCATGAGGCCCGTGCTTCTCTGCCGCAGCACCCACCGACCAGCGAGGCGGAGGGCCGCCCAGGTCCGCACCCAGGTCCGCGCCATCGCATGCGTGTGGGCGCTGACCCTCGGCTCTTCCCGTGAGCTGTTTGCAGAGAGGGAGTGGGCGCCCGACAGGCCGACTTCTCTGCACCACTCACCGCTGCGTTCGTTCGCGCGCTTCGCCTCACGGCACACGTGCCAAATTCTGTGCAGGCCGCGAGGGACAAGGCTCGGAGGGTAATTCAGAGCTGATGATTTGGACTTTTAATAGATTCATTGCTTAATGGGAAAATTGATTCATCACCCAAATATCACACTGCGGTATGATGAATGCTCGTGGCGTGTGTGCACAGAGTACTATGGACAAGGGGGAGAGGATAATCTACATGTTTCTGGTAAGGCGCGGGTGGTAGAGCTACGGAGGGAAATTTGGAGGACAATAAGCTTGAGGGTAATTTTATTTTTTAAAGATTGATTTATTGACGCGTACAAGGACTGGGGTATAGGCCAGAGGGGTGGGGGTGGGAGGAGTCACCAGAGATAGAGGGGGATGAACGGGCAGATGGACTGAAACACACTGTCGAGGGGGCAGCGGAGGCAGGAGAGGTCTGCTGCGCCCTGGGGGTCCCTCCCTGGCCGGGGATCGAACTCGCGCTGCAGTGGCTGCGGATGCTCCACAGTGCGGTGCTCAACCCCTTGCGCCACCAGGGAGGCCCTTGAAGGTAATTTTAGATTATGAATAAAGACTGTGGTGTGAAAGGGTTTCAGGTAGAAGAATAATTTGGGAAAAAATCTGCTATGACAGAGTAAGACCTGTGCACGGCAAGTAGTGCCTCAAGTAGCAAGGTCTTCTGGAGAAGCACAGACTCCTGCGAGGCTGAAACCAGAGGAGCAATGGGAGAATAACACAGCACAGCAGAAGCAGAAGAAAACCAAGGAAAATCTTGTGTCCTACGGAGCTGGCACTAAATCTTGGTGCCATCGATGAAAAGCTCTGTGGTCTTTCTGTTACATGAAGTCGTAGCCTAGGTTCGGCTAACTTGTTCTTTTTCCCACCATGTCAAGCTTGATGAGACCCACCAAGCCAGCCTTGCTTGTTTAGGCCCAGGAGCTTGTGGGGAAATCTGTAGAAAACACTCTCTAACCTCATTCCTTTCTTTAGCCAACCCTTTTCACAGGATTCCAGGAAGTGATTTTGATACTATGAAAAAATACTTGAAATGTCCAATTGGAAGAAGAAAAGTTATTTTATTTCAAATCTGCTTTAGGAATCAATTCAGACAGCCACTTACTAAATACATTAAGGGGGATATAGCGATAATATTTTTAATAATACCACTGAATATAAATCACTTCAAGACTATAGAACAGAGACAGCCATATTTAAAATCTGCAAGATTTAAAGGGCAAAATTTGCATAAACAAATGCATATTTTCCAAGACAAAATGTCTGGAATTGAAAAAAATATCTGTTATATGCAAAGAGTTCAAATAAAGAATTCATGGTATATGAACAAAGTGCTTTTCAATAATAAGACTTAGGTTTATTGGGGGAGGCTTTTTATTTAAGGCTTCTGCCTCAGCAACATTTCATAGGTTATTAACTTTCAATACCCTAAAAAACTGAGCTCCCCACATTAGCAAGGTGCCCACATTTTAGTATGCTCTGCATTGCCCCAACTGTATATCTTTCCCTAAAATTGACTGGTTTCCAGATGCTGTCAGTCTTAAATTTTAGAATTTTTGCAAGTCCTGTAACATGAGCATTTTTCTGAAATACTAGGGGTATGATCATTATTTCAGAGGAATTTGCTTTGAGGTGCAAAGGTTGAAATAAAAACTGGTAATGGGTGGTGAGGGTTTTCTTCTGCACGGTCGACTCCCTATAGAAATCTCAGTCGGGGGTTAAGACTTCCAATACTTTGAACTCCTCCTGAGATGCCTTAAAGGTAAAAACCACAGAAGAAAGAGTGGGCCTCACCTGTGCGCACAGGAGGTCACAAAGAAATTCCAGAACAAACACACGCACCAGTGCTTGCTCTATGCCTCGCCATTACTGCTAATATTACATCTTCTGTTAACGCTGCTGAGAAGTACATTTCATAAATGTAGTTAACTCTAATTACACTACATGAGTCTTTCAAATACGACCTGGCATTTAAAATTCCTTTAGAAGCGCTATCCTCTACTGATTATTTAGCCTATACTAAAAAAGAAAATTTCTGCCATGTGTCAAAGTCATTTCTAACACTCAAAAAATGCTCATCAAAAGCATAAGTACCACCTTCCTGAAGGTTTTATTTCAGAGGGAGGAGGACTTGACTTAAAGAGCAGAAGAAAGTGTTTCAGGGTAGACTGCCATTCACACATCCCCTATTTTAAGATACTTCTTTCAGATCCAGGGAGAGCTATAAAATGTAACTCTTTTAATTGCTCCTTTTGGAACAAAAATATTGTCAACATTAAAGACCAATATTTTATAAACCTGCATGCAGAAGATAATAGTAAAACATTCTAATGTGTTCCTGTATTTGGAAATATATTTTCTTTTCCCTTTGTCCTTTTATTTCCCTATCAAAATCAAAACAAATTCTACCTCTGCTGGGAAAACCACATTTACCAGGAATGAGCTACACAGTGAGGAGAGACCACAGGTCACACCGGCTGGTCCTGGCCCCAAGCGCTGTCCCTCCCGTCCGCCAGCCCACGCACACAGAGGCAGTGACTGCGCCGATGCCTGCAGAGTGCCCAAGGCCTGGGGGCCGCTGGGCCTCTCTCCAGCTCGACACGCCTCCAGCCGAGCACCGACCTTCCGCCCAGAACTGCTCAAGAGAGGCTTCCAAGGGCGCCGGGAGCATCTGGCCAGTGGTGTCCACTTCCTCTGCTCTCCTTTCTGGCTGCCGCTCTGCCTGTCTCTGTCCTGTCCAGGCCCTTGGCCCCCTCAGTTCCTGTCTTTGCTCTGTCACTCCAGGGCCTTCCCTCATGCCCTTCCTTCCTTCTAGAACCTTCTTTCTGCCTTTCCAGTCACCGCTTCTTCATCCTCCAGGGGTCCTCTCTGCACCCCTCCTCAAGGAAGCCTGCGCCCTTGCCCCTACGGTCGGCTCTCCCTGTACTGCCCCCACGGTACCCTCTCTTCCCTCCCAGACTCTACCGCACTGACGCTAACTGCCCGCTGCTTGCGCGTCCTGCCGACAGGCCGGGGTGGCGCTTTTCTCATCCACAGCTTCACCCCAAGGCCTCGCACGGCGCTTAACATTTTCACAAAGGCAAAAGAGCGACGCTGAGGCGTCTGTGGAAAAATGACTGGGTGGATTTCTGAACGCCACTTCACACTTAACTGCATCATGAAAGCCATGAGCACTGAGGGCCTTTCGAAGGTCCTCTTCATTTGTCAAGAGTTTTATTTGTTCAAACAAAGGGAATCCCTGGGCTGCATGGGGCTCTCTCAGCCACTCCAGGGCTCCTGTGCCGTCACAGCCTCGCCAGGGCCCAGCGCACGGGCCTGGCCTGCTCTGAGAGCCACGCTGCCACTCTCCTTCTTTCTCCAGCAGGTTCTTCCAAGCAGCCAGAACGGTTGTTCCCCACCCCCACCCAGCCCAGACCTCAGACGCAGGCTTTGGTTATCATCCAAGAAAGAGAGCGTCCCCTTTCTCCCGAGTCTGCATCAGTTTCACAGAGGGCTCCAGGGGTCGGCGTGCCCCAGCTATGTTGGCTGACCTGAGCTGACCTGGCTGGACTGTGGGCCCCGGGTCCAGGAAGATGTTGCCGTGAGACTGTTCTACAGATGTCAGGCAGTGAAGCGCCCTCTGTGGTGTGGACAGGGCTCGCCCAAGCAGACGGCACATCTAGAGAGAAAACTGAGTTTTCCCAGAAAAGTAAAGAATTTGCCTCAGGGCTGTGATGGACAGAGTACAACCGAGTGTCCAGCCGGCCCCCCCTGCCCCAGACTCAGACGCGACACTGACACTTAAGACCTGCTGGCCCCTGGCTTGGTGGCTCCCACAGTCACACGAGCCAGTGTGTCAAGACAAGTCTCTTTCTGGGCCCCCATATGAGCCGTGTCTCTGCAGAATCCTGCCGGGTGCACTGGCCCATCCTGGGCAGTGGTGAAATTCTTGGCTCACAATCCACCCAGATCACACCTCTGAATATGATGAAAGGTAGAACTATGGTAAATTAAGCAGGGAAGGTTGCAGAAATTAAGGGACGCATGTAGAGAGAAATGTAGGAGACATTTGTACATTCCCCTATAGTAAGAGTTAGGTATTTTAACTAGGTTATTAACCTATCATTCTTGTTCCCCCAGAAGAAATCTGAATACGCCATTTCCATTCGACTTTTGCACACAAAGTGGCAGTTCTCATTTATGTCGTTGGGTGGAGGGAGGAAAATTTGGTGGTGGGAAAGCGGCAAGAAACCCGTGTTGGGGAAGCTCACATTAGTCTGCCACCAGCTTTATCAAAATTCTACTTTTTGTCTAACAAAGAGGCAGAAATAGTGAACGATTTTAGCACGGGGATGTTTACATAACCAGCCACAGTGCAACCTAAGAGCTTCCCTCTGATGGCTGGGAAGGATGAACAGGAAGGTGTATCATTACAGCAGAAGTGTAGGAATCGTGGAAATGATGAAATAATAAATATATTATCTTCTCTCTTGGATTATGGTTGTTAAAGTGTCATCGAGATTGAAGAACAAAGTCTCAGGGCAACATTCATAGCAGGGTCAAACTGATAAAAGGAACGCTTCATTTACCTTTTGGGAGATTCAGAAGAAAATAATTTGGCCAAGTATGAAGCTATAGGATTATCCTTGTCTAAAAAATTGATCTGAAAACTCAAACGATGCTGCACCTTTATTGTTAAGAATTATACCGGCTCTTCCTAAAGATCTCCCATCTATGATAAAATGGATATAAGTATTCTGTATACATTTCCTTGTTTTGCTCTTCCTTGATATGTTGTCAGGATAGCAAGTCATGAGTGTTTTAATAAGATGGGATAATGGTCTATTCACTCATTGGGCATAACTACAAAATGATAAATTAGAGCTAGATCTGGAAAACAAAATACCTCAAAAACAGAAAGGATATAATTTGGAATATGTCAGGCCCTGAGTATGTGCTTAGAATTATATAGTCATTCTCAGAATTTTAATGACACTATTTTAGGGCTATTTTAAAGGTATATAATCATCCACATATTTTACCGTAAACACTAAAGGGTTTACAAACCACTCAAATGATTCCTGAGAACATCCAAATTGACCGTTTCATACTTGGAGCTCTTTTCTTTGTGAGAGCAACACTGTCATCACACACAGAGCGCACGACGCATTGATCGTGCCTGTCGTGCAGAAGAACACATCATACGTTCTCTAAATGCTTTGAGAAAATCCCCCAAATGCTAGACTCAACGCTCATCACAGCTCCGAAGGCCAACACATTTAGGTGCACGGTGTAAATCCATATGTCAAGGGTCTAGCTGTCAAAAACAAAAAACAATTAAGAGAAGAGTTTTGCTACTTTGACGTAGATGCACTTGTCAAACATAAAAACCTGTTCAAAGGAGAGTGCTGCTAAGATTCTGATGTGCAGATTCCCCTGGACTGTGCATGTCCCATGCCGGACGTCCTCAGCACCCCAACAGCCAGCGCTTCCAACCGGCATCTGTCGCGAAGCAACCTTAGTGACCCCACCCTTGGGCACACCGTTTCTGGGGTGTGCTCTAGGGATATGACTGCCGTGGTTTTCGGCTTACCATGTTCTTTGGCATAACACATTGTCCACTTGGAGTGGATTCCAGGCAAAAGCTATTGGCCCTGAAGTCTAATGAATAAAACGTGTGGCAAACGTGGGTGATCTGTGTGTCGTAAGAATCACAGTGAAACTACAAAGTGTGTCCTTTTCCATGACTGCTGGAAATTCTGGAGCAGACGCTCTGCAGAAGCACCGAGTGAGGTCATGGGCTGGCATAGCTTGTTGCTTTGGTGTCTCTCCGTCTCGGTTTAATTTAAAGAGTGTAAGTGGCCCACTTAGTCTTTGATGAAGGCTACTAGGATCTAGTCCATTTCCCATCGCGCTGACCTCAATCTATTCATCATACCAGAATAATAGGCACCTCACAGAAAATCACCGCAGGCAACTGCTTAAAGAAAATCAGGATTGAAAGAAATCTTGAAAGCCATTTACTACACAAAGTTATGAGCCTCCTTCACAACATTTCTGCCCCAAAGCGATCCTACTTATCTGAGCCCAGCTATCGGGACAAGGAATGTGTCATCTCCCCAAACAGGTCATTACCTCTTGAAACAGTCTTTGCACTAGAAAGTCCTTCCTTCAATTACACCAACATATGTTCCCATTAGCGTCTGCCTCCTACTCTTCTTGTCCCCTGGAGGTGAAGCAGCGCCAGTTAAATCCTTCGTCTTCATCACAGTCCTTTAAACATTAGAAAGCAGATGCCACCTTTCTCCTGGTCTACGCCACGCCAGGGTAAACATGTTGCATTATAAATCTGTGTCCTACATTCACTCGTGCATTTGTTGGATTAAATATTAGCAAGAGTATACTGTATACTGTACACCGAGTCCATGTTCCAACGAAGCAAAGAGACAGATGCATCGAGGCAGGGCATATCTTAAAACTTCCACTAGAGCATACAGAGGACAGGCAAGCGGAGCCGTTTCCATGTATGGTCTGTCTTTAGAATAAAGTAAATGAGGTGATGAGGGAGGGCAGGCACTGGGGACAGGAGTCTGGGAGAAGGAACCCTTGAGCTGACCCTGAAGGATGAGGAGGGGGCCGTTGCAGGTGACAGAACACGGCATCCCGGAGGCGGTAAGGATCTTGAGGTGAGGAGGCTGGTGTCTCTGGAGCACGGAGGACAAGAAAGATGGCGGCAGAGGAGACTTGGAGCCGCAGAGGGGGGCTGACGGCGCACGACTGTGAATCCTGCGCAGCTCCCTGAGGCTCTCCACTGGGAAGCTGAACAGGCTACTGTGACAGCAGAAGAGGTAACTGGTGGCGGAGAAAAGGTCACAGGGCTCTGAGCAGGCACAGGAGGAGCCCCGGCGAGGCGGCCCCTGCAGTAGTCCCGGCAAGAGAGAGTGGCTGAGACCTAAGAGGTGGACTGCATGGAGGAAGTGGCTGCGCGTGGGGCGTGGAGTGGAGACAGAGTAAGACTCGCTCGTCGTTCAGATGTAAAGACTTGAGGGAAGGAAGAAAGTCTCTTGACTTCCAGTTGCAAATCAGAATAACAGGGCAGGGGCTGGTCTCATTTCCAGAGCTGGAATGTGAGTGTTTGGAGGCCTGAGAGGAGCAGGGAGAGGGAGGGCAAGTGTGGGATGCACTAAGCTTGAGGTCAGATGGCCCAGCGGAGAGGTCAAGCGCAGCTAAGGTACCGTCTGAAGTCGAAAGGACAGACGAGGGCTGGAGACGATGCTACGGGAGTCGGCTTTGCAGGAACAGCAGCTTAAGCTGAGGATGGGGTTTGAGCTCCGGGGCTGAGCACAAGAGGAGGCGGTGGAGGGGGAAAGGAGGAGGAAGAAAGGTCAGCCAAGGCAAGGCGGGAAGCAGGAAGAAATGCAAGAAAGAGATTTCATGGGAGCTGAGAGTCGCAAGGAGACAGCGAAGGCTTCCCGTGCTGAGTGTTTCTGCTGAGAACGAGTGGAGACCAGGGCATGCGGCCTGTGCCTGCACAGTTGGCCAGCAAACTTGAGCTCCTCAGAGACAGCAGCTGTGTCTTTCTCAGTACGGTTTCTGCTGGGCATGCAATGACATGTGGTGGGTTGAGAACATCAAGGCAGGAGATGGAAGTTTCAGGCAGAGAGAGAGGCAGGTCACAGGCTTCTTCTGGCGTGGGCCCTGGTCTGAGGCGAAGACCAGGCGCCTCTGTGGATGGGCCCGAGGGTGGACTCTTCCTCTCTGTCTCGGAATCTGCTGGAGTCTTCCCTGGTTGCCTCTTCTCCTACCTCGCAGTCAACCACGACGGCTGCCGAGCCAAGACCCCGGCCTTCCTCCAGTCTAGCCCTGAGGCTACGAACAAGTTCTTTAACCTCACCTTGCCTCAGTTTCTCTGTCTGAGAAACCTGGCCCTTTAGGAAGTGTTTTTGCTGTTCTCAGTATCTCCTCTGTCTCCCGGGAAACCTGTTTCCAGCTCTTACTATCTCGACATTCCTCACCCCTGCAACTTCTCCCAGAGGCTGTGGGGTCCCTTTAGCTCGCACCCTGCTAACATTTCGCCTGCATCTCACCATTCTGGGTCTGCAAACTCGCCCTGGCTGGGGGGTCCCTTCCTTGCAGAGGACCCCAGCACGACGGGGGCCAAGGCAGAGGCAACAGGAAGATGGCGCGTGCCAGGGGCTTCCCAAGTGCTGACGTGCACGAGGCCACTGGTGCAGCTATGGCACAGATTCCGGTTGAAAGGATCTGGGGTGAGCCCCCGGGGCTGAAGAAGGGGTCACGCCGTCAAGTGTCCCCTGGTTCTTCATGGCCAAACCATCACCGTCTGCACAGACACAGCCAGAGTCATGGGGCTCAGTCAGCTGCGTAATCCCACTTCTTACCGTATGCCACAGAAACTCTCCTCATGTCAGACCTTGAACTTATCACCCTAGGGCCTCTCCCTGGTGGCGCAAGGGTTAAGTTGCAGCACTATGAAGCACCTGCAGCCACTGAAGCACGAGTCCGATCCCTGCCACCGGCCAGGGAGGGGACCACAGGGCGCTGCAGACCTCTCCTGTCTCCCCGCTGCTCCCCTCAGCAGTGTGTTTCAGTGGATCTGCCTGTTCTGCTCCCCACTCTGTCTCTGGTGACTCCTCTCACCCCACACCTCTGGCCTGCACTCCAGCTCTTGTGTGCATAAATATTTTAAAATTATATAGACATACAGATATCACCCTATCAGAGAAGGGAAAAGCTTGGCTAAACTACTCAACTGTCCTTACAGTAAAACAAAACAAAGACAAGGCCACCTGACTTGGGCAGGGCAGCAGCAAAGTCACAGAAGTGGCCTCAGCACATCACAGTGAAAACTGAACGCGCCAAAGCTTGCTGGCCCCCGAGCAGCGATCAGGTGGCTTGAGCCAGCGCCGCGGGGCTCGGAGTCTGCAGGTTTCTCTGCGGGCTCACGGAGGACAGACTGTCGCTCAGGCGCAAGAACTACTGTGGGCTTCATCTTCGAATCATACAGACCTTAAGCCGTTATATTTGGGAAGATTAGGCAAAGTAATCCAAACACAGAATTACATGGGGTTGAGCATTATCGCCAAGATTAGGTGGCGGAAGGGGGTGTGTTTTCAGAAGAAAGCATTTAAATACATAAACAGGTGCGAGTAAAGTCTTGTTTGATGCAAAATAAAGATGAGGAGGCGCGAGATGGCTGGGGAGCCGTGAACGCTCCCGTGGGGTAGTAACTGAGGAGCCCGGGCCCGTGGCCATGAAGCCGGGAGGGGGCAGACGCAGCATCCGCCGGCGGCTGCAGCCTCCTCTCCTGTAGGGACGGTCACTTGAGCGGGTGTCCTCCGGTAGGCGTCATCATCTCCGGTGTTCTGAGCAACACTAGTCCATGATGCAACAGGAGCTGTGGGCCTCCAGCCCGGGGTGCGGGGTGACCGGCGTCCGAACAGGTGCCCACACTCCCCGCAGCGCGGGCTCAGAGGCGATGCGTCGCCGTGTCCAGTCTTGAGGTGGGTCGAGTGGGGACGATGCAGGCGCCGTCGGGAGAGGGCTTGGGACTCACCGGAGAACAGACCCGCGCTGGGGCACCGCACCGTGCCGAGGCAGCAACCAGGAGCTGCCCCGCCGGCAGCCCCAAGCGGTGTGTCCTGCCTTCCACTTCACAATCTCCAAGGGGCGCCCGACCAGTGGGCCTCTCCCCACGGAGCTCATGGGGCTTGGGGGCGGCTGGCCGGAGCAGAGTGGCCGGGTCTTCTGCCCGTGTCCATTTCCGGTTCTGCCCAGTTGGAGCGAGGGCTGACAGCCCCCATCCCATCTACAGCGGCCTGGGCGTCTGGGGGAGCCCCGCAAGCCTGGGCGCTGCTAAGCCCCAGCTCTGCCTCCAGGCGCAGGGTGCAGGCAGACTCCCCACCAGAGGTCCATCGGTGCGCACACAGCACCGGAGGCACACGCCCTACGGACAGTCTCCTCCTGACCAGCCGGCCGCGGCCTTCCCGCCTCTCAGCCTCTGTCCAGCTTAGTGAAGTGTGAGCCTCCAGCTGCAAGGCCCAGAACCCAGAGACCCCACGTGTCAGGGGTCAGTACACGTCAGACCGAAGCAAACGTTTTTCTCCTGCTATTCCTGCTCCATTTCCTCCCTGAGGAGAAGAGGCCGGAGCCGGGTATGGGGCAGGCCCCTGTGTTCCAGAGCTGGGCCTGTGTGCGCGCCGATCGCAGTTTCTGACGGAGACCCAGAGCATCTTCACCTCCCGCTCCCAGGCCTGTGCGGGCCCTCCCCAGCGTCCCGGTGTCCAGGCTCCCCTGGACCTTCCCGCTCAGCTCGGCCACCTTGTTTCGGTCGTAGGGCCCACGTCAGCTCGCGGTGTGTCCCCACGCCCTGCTGCTCATCCGCCACACGTGCTGGCGTGAATGAGGGACGTTAAGTGCTGTGTAGCCGAGCACCCCGGAGCTTCACGGGGCACCCCAAAATAAGGTGGCTCCCGATATTCTGAGGGATGACTGTACGTTCGTGAGCGCAAACTCGAGACCCTTAGACGCAAAGACGCAGAAAACACCCAGGCTCTAAGGCCCAGCAGCTACCCTGGGCAGATGCTGATTTAAGTGGGAGTTGGAGAAAACGCTCCTAAAACACTCAAGTCAGCTCAAGACGGTCGTTCGTATTCAGAGCCGGCTCTGCGCCTCCGAGAACCCACACGGGCCCAGCATCTCAGAGGGCGGGAACCGGTCCGTTTGCGCCGACGTTAAAGCATCGCCAGAGACCACGGCTCTGACAAGGCTGATTTAGACAGTAAACAACGATCTGCTTACATTACGGCGGGAAGGACGGCCACGAGATCTGGGTTAACAAGCTATAAAGAACATTGTTATTGCTTAAAGCAGCAGCTCAGAATAGTCTGAAGTCAAAGACTTCTATTTTTAAACTGCTGCCACATGTAAAGCCGGGTTTTCAATTTGTCAACCTATCTAAAGAGCGGAATATAATAGCCTGATTAGTGGCGAGCAGAATCTGAGGGAAGACTTTTTGAATGGATCAATGGTTCAGAAAATTTGGTGTCATCTCCACAGACTAGCAATCGAGGGTCCATTACAGAGCAACTCCGCGCACCTCGCGGCCAGAACCCCAGGTGCGCCCCGAGCTGGGCCTTGGACAGCGGGTGCCCCGAGGAGCACCTGAGCCCCTCGGGCCAGCCCCCCGGTCTGACCCGGCACAGAGCCACGGCGTCCATTCCTGTGATGCGTATGCCTTTGGCACAGTCTCCTCCTCTGTCCCGGGGGCTGCGTCAGGGCCCGAAGCAGCCTGACGCCAGAACGTCTGGTCCGGCCACCGCGGCCGAAGACAGCACGGAGGGGTTTTCTGGATTCTGACCCAGCACACGACCCCTCCTCCCGGCCCCCCGTTCCTCGAGATCCTGAGCCTCCCCTCGACGGGGTGAGACTCCTTAGCACTCTGTCATGTCCCGAGATACGTCTTCCTGGAGCCTCTTGTGTGTCTGCGGGGCAGCTTTCCTTGGGAAGCCTGAACAACGGCCACTTGCCGGGACACCACCCAGAAGCGCGTGTGGTCACGGCTCAAGGGGACACGTGCCCAGGAGAGCCCAGGAGCAACGGGACACCCTTGCTGCCTCTTGGGCGGTGTCTCGGCTAAGTGGCCGTGGCTGACTGGGGGAACTGGCTTCACCTGGCACTGACACGGGCACTTCGGCCACCCCCGGGCACAGCCGCACGGGTCAGCCGCCACGGGACTGCAGGGGCGGGTTCCTCTTCCCTGGAGATGACCGAAGCGCATGGTCAGTAGTGCCCAGACGTACAGTCCCGTGCCCACATGCCCACCTCTGGACAGCAGAGTCGGGGGAGCAGACAGGGACACGCTTTCCCCAGATCTGTGGTGTGATATGAAGGTGAGTGTCTGTTCCGAGGCACAGCCACCCCCAAACGCCAAAACTGAGCAAAACCCTAAAGCTGTGCGGCCATCACCTGACGGAGCACGAAGAGCTTCGGGCAACGCGGCTGCCCCCACCCCGCACCCCTGCAGCAGGTGAGAGTCACTCCCGCAGGGGTGAAGCACGAGCCTTGGACTTGGAGGAGACGCTGCACCCCCGCTGGTGACTCACCGAAGGGGCCTTCAGGGTCAAGGCCACAGAGGAGTAAGATGAGCTCAGAAAACACAAGGACCGAGGGAGGCCCTGGGGGGAGATGGAGGAAGGGGCGGAGGAAGGGGAGGAGGAAAGAGAGGAGGGAGGGCGTCTGAGCCTCAGTAGCATCAACGGGGGAGCGGGAGGAGAACAAAGTGCGAAGTCAGAGAGCCGGGGGACCCTCCAGAAAAGGGGGCGTCCAGCGTCAAGCCCGCAAAGGCAAAAGACACATTTCCTTCCCGCCTCTGGGCCCCTACAGTGTCTGGAGAAACGCCGTCCAGGCAGCAACCGCGACGCGGGGTTAACCCGTTTGGCTCAGGACCGAGGCCGAGGGCAGCGGTGGCATCTTCAGGGACCCCGTGGGGGTGACCCTGAGCCTCTCTGCAGCCCAGGGATGCAGTGCGCGTCGGCACAGAGAGAACTGACCCTCGTCCCACGTCAGGCGGGGCCCTGCCCCCTCTCTGGCCGTGGCGTGGGCGGGGCCAGCCTCGTCCCGGCCCTGTGGCCTTTCTGCATCATCACCGCCGAGGCACGCCCGGGAGACCCGGGCACAGGCGGCCGCTGCGGGAGAGCTGCGGGAGAGCTGGCCGTGCCCACGCGGCGCTTCGCAAACGCGGCCTCGTTCCTCTTTGAGGACACAGCACGTTGGCCACGCGCCGCCAGCCGCCAGGACTTGGGGGTGATGGAGGCTCTGCCGCTCCTCCAAAAACATTTCTTTGTTAGAAAATAGTCCCAACAAATTGCTAGAACAAAAGTAGTGGAAAGAAGACCGATACACCTGTTACCCTGTTCAGACTAATGTGAAATGTTATCCTGGTCACATCATGAATCATGATCCCTGTCCCTGTGGTGCGCGCGTGTGTGCGCGTGTGTGTTTACACGTGTTGTTCATATTATGTTTACTGAGATGAAGTAGGTTTACACTGTTGGCTCTGCTTTGGGGTTACTGGCTTAAACCTGTACCCCAATAATCCTCCACAATGTTCCACTGGGCCCCTTTTCTCCCTTCCCTGCCCGGCCACCTTCTCCTGCTCCTTCTCAGTTTTTACAGTCAGACAGTAAGAGTTTATTATCGGTTTAGTGACACGAACAGGCTTTAAATACTCATCTGATACATTCTGAGTTATTTGGTTCTTACTCTTGCTGAATAAAGATCAAGTGGAACATATTTGCCCCAAGACTGCAAAATATTAAGAACTGATCAATTCCAAGATATAATTTGAAGTCTGAGAATAGAAAATCAATCTCTAAACCGCTTAGCGTCGAGGACGCGGCGTAAGTGAGCAGAGAGCGAGGGCGTGGGCTCTGGACGTGTGTGACGGGCGCGCGATCTGGAAGCTCGCCTTCACCACCAAGCCTCCCGCTGTGAGGCTCCTCTTGCCTCTCTTCCCGCATCCCCCAGGAGGAGCGCCGCGCGCACAAGCACTGGACGGGGCACCGGGCTCCCCCTCAGTCCAGACGCATCGCACTTGCTACCTGCGCAAATCTCCCTAACGTCGCTATCGGAAATGCCACTTTCTTCCTTTTGCGGGGCGCACGTTTATTATGTATAAGCTCTTTGGTGCAGCGGCGCTGGTCTGCATCGCTAGAGGCCGCAGTGCCCACCCTATGACGCCACCAAGGACAAGGGCGTCCGCGTCCCAGCGACGTCCGCAGCACCCATGTTCGCCCGCGGAGATGAGCCAGCGGCGCGCGAGCGCCTCGGCGGATGCACACACGCGCGCAGCGCCTTTCTGCACCTGTCTGACCAGCGGCCGGCAGTGGCTCTGCGCCCATGCAGGTGGAGATGACCGGCAGCTCCAAGGGGGGCCCAGAGGGCTTTTCACCGGATATTCTGGTGACATGTCTGAGGCTTGAAGGTTTCTGGAAAATTAAGATTTTTTTTCTTCTACGAATACCATAAATGTTTATCTTCTTTTTATTTATTTATGCAAACAGGTGCTGGGGTACAGGCCATAGTTGTGGAGGTGAGAGGACTCACCAGAGACAGAGTGGGGAGCAGAACAGGCCGAAATCCACTGCTGAGAGTAGCTGCGGGGAGGCAGGAGAGGTCTACTGCGCCCTGTGGGTCAGCTCCCTGGCAAGGGATTGAACTTGTACTGCTGTGCTGTGGATGCTTCGTGTATTCAACCCGCTGTGCCACCAGGGAGGCCCCCTATTTTATCTTTTTTAACGTACTCTGTTTAATAATCATGGCTGACCGAATTCCATATCATCTTGAGCTATGTGAATGAGAAAAAGCACTGACTCTGGGGCCTCCCTGGTGGCGCAGGGGTTAAGCAGAGCACTATGAAGCATCAGCAGCCACTGCAGCACGAGTTCCATCCCCGGCCAGGGAGGGACCCCACAGGGCGCAGCAGACCTCTCCTGCCTCCCGCTGTTCCCCTCAGCAGTGTCTTTCAGTAAATCTGCCTGTTCTGTCCCCACTCTGTCTCTGGTGACTCCTCTCACTTCCCCCTGTGCCTCTGTCCGATACCGCAGTTCTTTTCTGCATAAATAGTCTTTTAAAAAAGCACTGACTCCCCTTTCCTGCGCCCAGACACATGGCAGGGCTGGGGCCGCCTGCACCGCCGAGCTGGGGCTGGTTCTTGAGCGAGCGTGTGCCGGAGACAACACGCACGGCAGCGTGGCTGACCTCACAGGTCTCGAGAAAACGCACCAGGAGCCAGCACCACTCAGGAGATGACTCCCCTGGAGACGCCAGGGCGGGGCTGGCCAGGCCCCCCCAATGCGCCCAAGCAGGTCGCATGGGCTTTTGTGCCTCAAGGGACGTTTTTGCAGAACAGAACCCAGGCCCAGGAGTCCCTGGAGCCGCCACCTCTGGAAGGGGCTGCCAGGACACAGGCCATGCTGGGCGGAGGCTCCGACCTCCCCTCCCCTTCCCAGAACCCTGAAAATCCATGTCCACAAAAGGGGGTGTCAGACCCCATTCCCCAGACCTGTCCTCCCCCTCAGGCTTTCCTGTTGCTCGCCCCTTATCAGAAGGAAACAGCAGCCTCATCGGGGCACGGGGCTCCCCGGCAACAGAGACTGAGCTTCGGCATTTCCAAGGACGTGGTGTGACCCTGACCCCGAAGAGGAAGGAAGCAACCGCGTTCCCAGGACCAAGTGTTCTGCCCAGTGTCGGTGTCCCCACGCGTCCTCCAGACACCCGCGCGGGGGGTCTCACGGACCCGCAGGAGCGGCTCGGAGAGCTGCCTCGCCCAGGGCCCTGCTCTCCCCCTGCTCTCGCGGCCCTGCCGGGCTGCTCTCTGCTAGCCAGCCCTCGCCCCTCATCTCCAGGCTGGACGCTGCGGCCGCCTCTAGCTCACCACTGTCCTGTCTGCCTCGGCCAGCCAGCGCCGTCTGCAGCAGGTGCTCCACGAACGAATGAAGTCTCCCACTTACCCTCGTGATGACACCTTTACCAGGTGAACGCTCTAGGTCTGATACTGAATTCACCCAAAAGCTGGGTATTGCAGATATATTAAGCTTATCCAAATGCACAGAAGAGTTGAGGGTTGTTTTTTTTATTTTATTTTAAAGATGTAGTTTATTTGTGCACACAAGTTTATTTATTGGTGGGTGGGTGAGAGGATTCGCCAGAGACAGAGCGGGAGCAGAACAGGCAGATCCTCTGAAACCCACTGCCGAGGGGAGCAGCGGGAGGCAGGAGGGGTCTGCTGCGCCCTGTGGGTCCCCCCCTGGCTGGGATCGAACGCACGCTGCAGCAGCTGCGGATGCTTCACAGTGCTGAGACTTGAGCCCTTGGGCCACCAGGGAGGCCCTGAAGAGCTGAGTTTCAGCATGAACTGAGCACACCGAAGACTCCGGATGTAGAGGCAGGTCGCCCACACCTGAAACCAGCAGCGAGGGCCAAGCAGAAGCTGTGCCAGCGCTGCCCGCCCATCACGAAGCTTCAAACACCTGCACTGCTGCGTGTGGAGGGAGCTAGAGGCCTCGCTTTGCCGGCATCTTCTGTGACAGCCTTTCCCTCAGCAAGGGCCAGTTTCTACAGAAGACTTCATATTAGTTCATGCTAAAAATAGGGTGTGTCTCTTCAGACATGACTGACAACAGAATGTTTTATAACGTGAAGCTTAATATTAGTGTTTTGCGAACTGGTAGGGAATTGCATCAGATTTTAATTTATAGGGAACATCATATAAACTAAGAGGCTCTTTTTCAAGGCAAGGAAGGTGTGTTGGAGCGACTGGAAATTCCTTTGCAATTACAGTGCAAGAAAAGTAATATTTGGTGAATAAAAATTTAAGTAGTACTAAAATTTTAATACTAAATACAAAGAGCCATTCTAGAATAGCAATAATATTTCTGGAACACAAACTAAGAAAAGCAAGACATCTTTAGTTAAGCTTGTCACCATTATCACTCATTCCACTCATTTTTAGAATAATTTGGGACTTATGGATGTTACTCATCTTAGAGAGTTATGACTCAAGGTCAATTACAAGCTAAAAACAATAGCCTGTGTGAAGGTAGAGGATTAATTTTTAATTTGCCCTGTATGTACTAGCTCTATTTTCAAACTCAAATGCAAGAAATCTTCCAAATCTCCTATAAATATTTTAATGTAAACTATGACTAATTCCTTTTCTAGGCAGGCAGGTAGGTAGGTAATATTTTCCCCTAAATGATTAACCCAAAAGTGTCAGTCTCTCCAGTATTTTTAAATGCCTCAAACTTTCTACAAAAGTGAATTATTTAGTTTTACCTTAGTAAAAGATCTCTTATTTATTTAAAGAAACTAATTATTAAAATAGTTATAATGGCACAGTTTTACTTAGAGATGAAACATTAAAAATTAAGTTTTAAATTCCATTTTCTTCTCACTACTACATACTTGACTTTTTAAAACGACCATTGTTATAATTTAATATCTCTCTTTCAATGTTATAACATTAATTATTAACCTTATGGTAGAAGTGAGCTGCGCTACTGCATCTCACACTAATGGGTCAAAACCTTCAAAAGTTATGCTTATCATTTTCTCAATATAAAAATTGTCAGAATTTTAAGCCACGAAAAGTACACTTTTGCCCATACTACTTTTACCTCAAGCACATTCTAAATTTAGTATTTAAGTAGTTAAATCAATTTACCTCCCACCTGAGTAACGTGCTAAAAATAACGTTCTACAGAACAATTTCAAGCATACAACTTAGTTACCATGGCGATCGCTGCGCCCCACGCTCGGGAGCGGGAGTTCGTGGGGAGCTTTAGGCCCGCACGGACACTCGTCTTCGTCATTTTAAAGAGAAGCACAAGCCTGCGGCTGCTGCGCGGCACCGGTCCCCCAGCTGGACGAGCGAGGCGAGGCCGTTCCGAGGCCACAGGCCACCGCCACGTTTCCCGAGCACAGCTGCAGCGGGGAGCCAAAGTCGGGGTGCGCGGGGTGCACGCCGTCCCCGCGTCTGGCCCGACTCTGCAGGCCTGATCCCGCCATCAGAGGAGGGCGCTGCGCTGCCCACAGCCTGGGCTCCGGCTGGCCGCGGACCTGGCGGGCGAGAGGCCGGCGGCCCTGCCCACCGTCACGTCGGATCAGAAGAAAACACGGGCGAGGCCCGAAGCCGCTCGCCAGGCCCCCGGGAGAGCCCGCCCGCCTCCTCGAGGTCCAGCCGAAGCCCGCCTGGCCCGCGGCGCCTAGCGGCAGAGGGACAGCGGGCGGGCGTGGGCACCGGCCGGGCGCAGGGCTCGGCACTGGGCCGGTCGAGCAGGGCCAGCTGGGGGAAACGCTTCTCCCTGTCCCGGGGTCAGGACGAGCGACAGCTGGCCGCACCCGGAGCTGCGCCCCAGAGGACTAGGAGGAATGGCTCCCGGACTGGCCTCGGAAAGGACCTGCGAGAAACGCTCGCTGCTGGCGGCTCTGGACCCCCTCGGAGCCCGGTGGATGAAGCCCAGGCCCTGCCCCGTGAGTGCTAAGCCGGTGCGGGCGGGTCCACCGCTGCTGCAGGCCCGCGCCATGGAGAGAGCGCGGCGCGCACAGCCTGCCTGAGGGATGAGGCGCAGGGATACTGGTGAGAATCCCGGACCTCACCGCGCTGCACGGGAGAGCCTGGAGGGTGGACGCTTGTGTGCGCCTGGGAGACGCCACACACACCCTCTCCCTCCTCGCCGGTCAGGGGTCAGGTGCTTGTGGGGCGTCGCCACAATGAAATGATAGAACCTTGGGGCCTCTCTGGTGGCGCAAGGGCTGAGCACCGCAATATGAAGCATCCGCAGCCACTGGAGTGTGAGGGAGGGGACCACAGGGTGCAGCAGACCTCTCCTGCCTCCCGCTGCTCCCCTCTGCAGTGTGATTCAGTTGATCTGCCTGTTCTGCCCCCCACATCTCTGGCCTGTACCCCAGCTCTTGTGTACACAAATAAATAAATCTTTATCAAAAAACATGATACACTCTCATGCCCACGCAGGGAAGGGGGCTCATTAAGGAGAGATTTGGGTCAGAAATAGGGAGGTCCAGGCCACTGCTCCTCTGGTGTCCACGAGAGTCCTGAGTTTGAAGGCCTGTGACCAGCGGCACGAAGCCCACGTTTGTCTGCTGCGCTCTCAGGCCCCTGGGGGAACACAAAGAAAGTGGATGGCTGCGTGTATTCAGGCCCCCAAACCCCAGCCCTAAGTCCCCGCCGACACGAAGAAATAAAAAGTCATTTCAACAGTCACCAGACAACAGGCAAATCGGCAGGTACGACGGAGAGCAAAGACAGCAGCAACAACGGCAGCAGTCTGTCTCGTCCGTAAAATTCTTCAAGGTGCCCGAGCACATGGGGCGGGAGAGACCGAGGCTGTGAACCATCACTGAACTCTGGCGAGCTGTCCTTCCCTGCGCCTTGTGTTCTGCAGCCCCGTGCTGGGCAGGTCCGTCCGCGGAGTCCCGGGGCCACGGGCAGCCGTCCACGCACATGTTGTTTTTGGAAATCCCTGCACGGTCAGTGCTGCTGACGTGAGGCCTGACGTGGCGGGCTCAGAGGGCTGCCCTGTGCTCAGCCAGAAAGCCCGCTCCTGCCCGGTGTGACCTGCTGAAGAAGTTACTTGAGTTGCAAGAGATCCAAGAACCAGCCGCTGGGACCGCGGGCACTTCTCGGCACTGACCCCGGCCACTCGCCCCGGCCAGGCGGCACGTGCTTGGAGCCTCGAGAGCCTGAGCACGTTTAGCCTGTTTCGGGGGAATACCGAGGCTTTGCAGGTGGTGTGGAAGAAGCTGTACTGTGTTCGGGCGTTTGTTGGCAGCTGCGCTCCAGTGGGGGTCGGAGAAGGCCGCCTGCTCGCTTTGGCCAGGGACCCCTGCAAACCAGTTGCCGCGGGCTCGGGGTCTCTGAACCGGCGCGGTGCCGGGCATTTTGACAACTGCTTTCATCTCTGCTGCCGATCGGATCAGTCACTTCATAACATTATCTCAGAACAGTCAGGATGCTCTCCGGCTGGCAGGAAGGGCCACCACCCCAGACACCGCTGCTATCACAGACGCTTAGGCGGTGAATGTGACATGCGAGGCGCCCCCGTGAGCCCGTCAGCGTTGTGTTAAGTGTGTGCTGCAGGCGGGCCCGTCCAGGCACCAGAGCACCAGGGCGCGTCTTGGAGCGCCTCGTCCAGGCAAGGAACTGTCGGCCGGCAGCCCGAATTAATTCGTCCTTGCCTGGAAAAGACAAAGGCATTCGGTGCAGAATATTACTGCATTTACACGGTTTTACATGTGTTTTATGTGTGTGTGTCCATTAGGAAATTGGAGATTTCCCTAAAAAAATTGTAATGAAACATGTACAGACAGGAAACCTTCCTCCTTCCTCCTTGATAGCCACATCTCGCAAGTGCAGAGAACACACTTAGGTCAGAGGGAAGGACGTCTCAGGGCCGAAGCCCAGCCCGAGCTTTGCTTTCTGGGACTGGAGTCTGAATCGGGCATCTACGTGTGCTACAAATGGCTTAGCTGCACCTTAACTAGTTTTTGTCCTCCCACTTTTTTTTTTTTAAGATTTATTTATTTATGCATATAAGAGTTGGGGTACAGGCTAGAGGCACAGGAGGTGAGAGGAGTCACCAGAGACAGAGTGGGGAGCAGAACAGGCAGATGGACTGAAGCACACTGCTGAGGGGAGCAGTGGGCGAGGCAGGAGAGGTCTGCTGCGCCCTGGGGGTCCCCTCCCTGGCCGGGGATCGAACTCACGCTGCTGTGCCACGGATGCTTCACAGTGCTGTGCTCAACCCGCTGCGTGACCAGGGAGTTCCCTGCCCTCCCACTTCTTAGTTAACTAATTAATTATAATTAATTATCAAACACAGTAAGGAAAACAAGCTTCTGACCTAGTGATGTCGGGGACTGAAGGCCAAAATCAGCACGGTACCGAGCGACAGAAGACGCGGCCGGGCGTCCGCACACTTCTCCCTGGCCTCTGCAGACAGCTCCTCATGCAGCTGAGCTGGGCCGCAGCACCTTCTCGGCTGGGGCTGCTGCCAGGGCCTGTGGTCAGAGGGGCTGCTAGGCCAACCTGGATATCTGTACCTGCGATTTTTCTTGCTAACATTCAACTAAAATAATCCAATTGTAGAAAATGCCTTCTTCTTCCTTATGAAGGTTTCCCATAATCTGTGTAAGTTTCACTACAGTTTTTAAGGGAAATTTCCAATTCCTTAATGTGTCTATACAAATACAAATAAGTATGCATATAAAACTTTAGGTAGTCATATTCTGTGCCAAATGCTTTTCCTAAATCTGCTCCAAAAATCTGATTAAAAAATGTTAAATTGTAGCTTATTCAAATTGTGTCCCTATCAGTTTTTTTTAAAAATTCAAAGATTGATTGAGCAGGAAAGAGGGATCTGGAAATGGGCAATTTCTTCATAAACAAAAGTAAACAGGGATTAGATTTAATTATCTCCCTTTTGATTCCCAATTCAGCATGATTCAATTTGGGAGAATATGTTCGTAATAGTTATAGTGTCCTAGTAGATGGTTATTGAAAATCATATTTGTGAGAATTATGAATCTATGCTGATAGAATGAAGATACTTTAATAATGTATGCATTAATTGGGCCAATATTCCCCCTAGACATTGGCCGATCACTCAAGAACTCACGCTCAGAGAGTGCTACGAGTATCCTTTATTGCGCACGGACTGATGACCAGCGGGTGTGCGGGCTGCTTTGTGAGCCCTCCCAGTGTGTAAACAAACAAGTGAGGATGCAACGCGGGGCCACGCGAGACCAACGGAATGGCGGTTCCACGGCTGTCCCGGTAACAAAATCTGGCAGAGGCACCTGAGCAGGTGCCCCTCTGCTCCCTGGCTGCCTTCTGCCTTTCCGAGGGACAGGTGAGCTCTCCAATCAGCTTCTAGATTGCTCGCTCTCCGATTCGCCTCATTTTTATAAGCATGTCACCCACAATTACCAGTATGGTGAGCAGAAGAAAGAGAGAACATGAAACACCCACCCAAAATGTTCCATCTGCCCTCAGGAGAACGTATATTTTCAGGTGAGTTTTTTAAGTACTTGCAAATTACAATATTGGTCTGGTAATAATAACCAATATTATGGGAGGATGTTTCTGGCTGAACTTGTAATTTTGCTCTGCGTATGCTATTACTGATAAAGAATTTATCAAGAATCAGGCTTCATATTTCCTGGCTTTCCAACATTAAAATTATATTAAAATTAAATCTGCAACATCTTCAAACTCCTTAGAAAACTTGTAAGGCATTAATTTTACCACAGGAAACAGCAAGGCCCCCCTGCCCGCCCTGACGGCCGCCACCACCCCGCTAATCTGAGCGAGGCGAAGCGCACGTTCGCTAGGCTCGGGCCTATCTCTTTACCGAACACAAAAACATCCTCTTCTCCGACAATAGGCTGAACGGGAATGTAAACGTCAGGAAAATTAAATCTCATCAAATAAGGATTAGCAAACTTGAAACTAATAACGTGTCAAAGATCCTACATCTTTTTTGCTCTGGTTTATTATTCCCAAATAAAAACCGCCAGCCTCATGCAGACAAGGCACTCGACTGGGACACACTCGGACGGCCCACTGAGATGCCGGGACCCTCGGGGGTGAGCGGGCACAGACCCAAAGGGCGCCGTGCACCCCAGGGGGCCGTGAAGCCGACACAGCCCGACCCCTCGGTGCTGCCCATGACAGCATGTGGCCACGTTACTGGGGCTGGGCCCGCGCTGCCCTCCGTGAAGACCGGCACGAGGCCGGCCCACCGCGACGGGCATCCACCTGCTGAGGCCTCTCTGTGGCGGCGGAGCTGACGTGGGCGGTGGAGGCTCCAGCCAGCCTCCGGGGCCGCCAGAGTGCACTGTGACCTCTCGGCAGCTGGAGAGGCGGAGCTGGTCTCAGACAGGGCCAGAGGGATCTGGCGTCAGTTTCGGTCCCAAGGTGGAAGAGCCTGTGTCCACGCCCCATGCCGGGTCCCGCAGGTTGCTGGTTTTTGCACTGAGTGGCCGTCCCAGCAACCCCAGTCCGCGGGAAGAACAGGGCACTCCTGGCAGATGAGTAAGAGGGACGGAGGGGCCGCTTCTCAAGTGCCAGAGGAGGCGGTGACCCTGCCGGTCTGGGGTGCCCGCTCAGCCGCTGTAGCGGCATGATGATGGTGGCACTGGAGGCAGGTTCGGGATGGTTCTGGGCAGACGGGTCAAGGAAGGAGAGTCTTGGAGCCCTCGGTGGCCTTTATACTTTTATTTACAGAGGCGACCAGGTACATGGCAGGCAGGGGTGCCGGGGGGCTGGGAGGCTGTCAGGCCTCCCAGCTCCCAGCACATCTCACCCTCTCGGCTGCTGCTTCTCTCTCTCTGCTGCTGCTCCTTCATCGGTCGATCCTCACAGTTCTGTCTGTTGGTCCTCACAGTTCTGGCGTCCTCATGACGCCGCCCATTTATGCCCGTGTCCAACACAGGTGTGCCCACTTGCGCATGCCCACCCTGGAATGCTCGCAGCACCGCAGGTGTCCATCATCAGTGGTGGGAGGGTGGAGAGACCTGATCAACCTTTACCCTACAGCTGCGTCTGCCATCCTATGCCGCCAGCACCCGGCACCCACAGCCCCCCTTAAACCCCAAGTAAACAAAGCGGAGCCGAGAACTGTAGCGCTCATTTCTGCTACTAGAGACTTGGGGGGCGAGTCTGTCAGCAGAGCGGAGGTAACCAAGCGGCCCGCAGCAGGAGTTTGGAATCGAAACACAAACAGAACAAAAGCTGCCATAACAAGTCTGGGACAGGGCCCGGCTTCCCAGAGCGCGAAGGCCCCACCCGCCACTCTGGGTGCCCAGCCCGGCAGGCTCAGAGGGTTCAGGGGAGTCGCACGTTTCCTGCCGCTGCCCGGCCGGGACTTTGACAAGGGGCAAGGACAGTGGCCGCCCGCTCCCACCTCCCTGCAAGCCCCACAGCAGCCAGTGCCCCTCAGGCCATTGTTCCGCATCCAACAAATATTTATCAGAGGCCTGTGCTGCTGCGCGGAGACAAAGGGCCACAGAGGAAACGCCTCTTGAAGTGGAGCCCAGAGAAAATGTTTGGTTTTCCTGATGCGGCAGCTGACTTCCTTTAATCAGACGTGAATAGTGGAGCTTGTCCTGTCCCTGTTTTTTCCTGTCCTGTGAGTATCAGGGTATCTTTTGCTTTGGGGGCCACTGCCTTCCTGAGCACGCCTCCAGAACGCCCCTTCTCGCCCTGTCCCTTTTCTCTTTAGGTTCTTGTTGTCATGGCACTTTGTAGGCTCCCTCCAATTCTTCCTGCAAATCCCAAGATGCAGAAGACTGTGAGAAGCCCCAGCCAAGCTCCCGTCCAGGGGACAGTGGGCCACTGTGTCTCGCGGGCCGTACCTTGCCGTTCCTGTCTCGGGCCGCACAAATCCATTTATTTAAAACCTTGTGCCAAAGAATAAGTAGAGCAGGAGAGCGCCTTCAAGGCAGGGGTTGTCTTTAGAAGATTCTGGAACATGGGGCCTCCCTGGTGGTGCATCGGGTTGAGCGCCACACTGTGAAGCATCCGCAGCTGCTGCAGCGTGCGTTCGATCCCAGCCAGGGAGGGACCCACAGGGCACAGCAGACCTCTCCTGCCTCCCGCTGCTCCCCTCAGCAGTGTGTTTTTTGGTCCATCTGCCTGTTCTGCTCCCCGCTCTGTCTCTGGTGAACCCTCTCACCTCCCACGACTCTGGCCTGTACCCCAGCTCTCGTGTGCATAAATAAATAATTTTTTTTTTTTTAAAGAGAAGATTCTGGAAAGAGAATGGGTGACACGGGGCTGGAGGGGTTTTACTTGGCAGAGTGCAAAGGCCAGGACTGTGCCCCTCAGTGCAAGTGTGCTTGTCACTGCAACTGTTTTAAGTGAGCAGTTTTCTCACCAGCAGAACTTCTCTGCTTTCCTCCCACAAGTATTTTTCATCTCGCACCCACCCATTTGTTAATCCGTCTGATTAATTAGAATGCTCAGGTAAAAATGACTTTGGGTTAATTTAATTTCTTGGTTTTCAGGATGATAACTAGGAAAGCAATCCTGATTCTATCTTTCACCGTTGAAGGCATTCTCAGCATCTATTAGCTCGCACTTCTGCCTTAGCAAATAACAGTGTCTCGAACATAATTTAATATTTCGTTCATGAGTCAGAGAGCACCGCTTCCTCTCCCTCGTTATTTTAGATGAATCCCGACTTTGCAGCGGCGTGAAAGGCGGGCGAGCTGTTTGCTGACCCCGGTGTCTGCCTGGGAGGCTGATCTTCAAAATAAATCCTCGCTATTTTGTTTGTTTTCGAGCATTTTTACCCTCTCTTTTTAAAAGTAGAACAAAAGGGGGGGGAAATCCAGTTAATGAAAGGTTCTATTTAGCTATGTTCCAGTTAATTTGAGTCTTTCTGTTTACTAATTGCATGAGGCAGGTTAAATTTATCCTGGAGAAGGTGGGCCTTTTGTGAAGCACATTTAAGGAGCTCTGAGTCCTCAGGAAGTATAAAATAAACTTTTAAGTAAGTTAAATTATATGTGATGTACTTAAATATTTTCAGGCTTACGTAACAGGATTTAGTGGAATTACAGATTTGGATAGCTGCAGTGTAAGCTTTAAAATCTTCTTTAGTAAGTACAAAGTGAGTCACAAGTTTCACTATCGCAGAAACTTGATAGATATGAAAAAAAAGAGCCCGTTTCAAGGTGAAATATCCAGATTAATTCATCATGAGATGCTTGAGTATAAAGTACATTAAGATGCTGTCTCCCTATAAACATATTCTAAGACAGTAGGTAAAAGAGCAAAACAAGCACATTCAGCAGAAATACATCATTTTTTCATGTACTCACTACTTTAGAGAAAAGAGAAGAACTTCCTGAGGGCCCAGGCAGAATGCACAGGGCCCACACTCCGGACGGGCAGCAGCCTGGCCGGAGCAGCCGCGAGGTCTCAAAGAACTGGCCTGTGTCTATTGCTGGTGGAGCCACTGTCCAGAAGAATTTGGCCATTTCCGTACATGTCCTGAGTTTTTTTGCTCTCAGCAGGGAGCCCGTGACACGTGGCCATGAACCCCCAGTTGACACCATGATGTTGGTAAGCACCTGATCCAGGCCCGGACGGCTCGGGGTGGAGCAGAGTCTCCCACTAAGCACCGAAGTCTAACCTGCCGCTGCACCTCCTGCTTTGCAAAATGACTTGGCCGGGACATGAAGCACAACGAACAACACGCACTCTCTCCACAGCTGTGTGAGTCTAAAGCAGCCCGTGGGACGTGCGAGACTCGCCCGGTGCCGTCGGTCAGGACTCAGCGAAGGGGCAGGGCAGGCCGTGGAGACAGAGAGCCCCTCCTGCAGAAGTGGTTCATGGAGGGAAAAGTCAACATTCACAGGGCCTAAGATGTGTTCTAGTGAGATCTAAATTCCCTAAAACACGTAGAGCTGTAAGAGTTGATTTAAACTTTAAAGCGAGAAGAACGAAAGCATTTCAAGAAAAATTTCGTGAGTCCCTTTCCTTGGGAAGCTAGCTGAACACACACACAGGCAGGTAGGCCGGTAGAAAGGTAGCACCTACCTGTCGTGCCCGTCTTCCATCGGCCTGTCCTTCAGCTCTGACGTCCGCGGTGCGGTGTGCAGGCGGGGGCCGTCTGGACACGGCAGGCAGGTCCTCCCCAGCAGGTGTGGGCTGGCCACACTCGGGCCTGGGCGTCCTTGGGTGTGTCTGGTTTTTAGCGCTACTCTGGTGCTTTAATCAAACGAGTTCTTTCTGGAATAATTTTTCTTGTCCCTGGGACTTCATTATGAAAGCCGAGCAGCAATACGGAGAGCTGGTCGTCAGACGTGTTTTAGTATAAATTATTCTAATTAAGTAGCATGTGCAAAGGGTTTAATGAGATGTCAACAGCAGAGTCACAGACAATTTCAAAGATGAAGAAGACAAAACTAAAGCAGAGAACGATTAAGGATGAGATCTAGAAATAACTGGATTGCTAACTAGGTGCAGTAGGTGAAAGATCTCTGCATCTCTCCAAGAAACACAGGAGAAATACCTCCTGCCAAAATAGGAAGAGAGAGGCATCCAAGGATGCGTCAGAAGGAAAACAGTGGGGGTGCAGAGGGTGAGAGTGAGTGAGGCAGAGGCCTGAGGGTGCGCTCCATCGCTCCATCGCACCCTAAAACGCGCATAAGCAAGGGAAAGGGAAAGGCCAGAGTCTTCCAAATGGCGCGGAGGAGGATGCAGCAAGAGCAGCAAGGACTCACCCGCCTGTGCTCGGACCCGGTGGCGCATCTGTTCCGGGGTCTCCTTGGCCAGGAGGAGCCGCTTCTGTGGGGTGCGTCTCCCCCACCCCCGGCTGCCCCGGCCTCAGTGCCCTGCAGGCTGAGCTTCTGCCCATCGCGTTGCCCAGCGGCTCCCAGCTTACGCTGGTCAGCGGGTCTCAGCAGGCGGCAGCCTGGGCCAGGCCACAGCGTCACCCCACTGGCTGCGCCTCCAGGAGACTGGGACGAAAGCTGGACCCACCTGCTGGCTTTTTCTCAGAACAGCTTTTATAAAGGGTGAGAGCGTGGCCGGGACACGGAGGGCGCCCTGGCCTGCGGGGCGGCAGGCCCACACCCAGCCTCGCACCGCCTGACGGAGAACAGCGTCCCCTGCGGCCCTCTGTGCCGGGTGGCCAGTCCCCGCGTCTGCGTGGGCCTCTCCGGACGCCAGTCCCGCCACGCCCCAGGGGCTGCGGGCACGCCATGGCGGTCCCAGCACCAGCGACTGTGGCCTGATGATGGGCACCCTGCCAGGGGGCACCTGCCCCTGAGCTGCCAGGCCTCTCCGGCCCTGGCTCTGGAGTGAGCTGGCCAGTAAACGAATGGACGCGGGAGTGGAGCTTGCAGCTCAGAAGTACTCTGGTTCTTTATTTAGCGCTTTGGGGATGTTTCCGTGGCCAGGAATCCGCCCAGGGCACTGACTCTTCTTGACCCACTTGGCCTGCGGCCACGCTGGTTTGGTTACAGGTGGTTTCTCTCTGTTTCCCGACCTGTGGGTGGAGCTAAGTGAGGGCTCAGAGCCTCGCCTCGATGGGACGTCCAGCTTGTCTGGTCCAGCTCTGTGACTTCACCACGGGGTCGGAACTGAGGCCCAGAGAGCTAACGCCTGTTCCCAGCACTATTTGATTATTCACTCAACAAACACCGGCTGAACACCAGCACCTGCTGGGCGGGATAGGAAGGAAGAGTGAGCGGATGCCGGCCCTGCCCGGGCCCAAGGGCCTGGGCCTCCTGCTTGTCCGGAGACTGGAGAGCGAGATAAGGGCTGGGAAACCCGAGGCAGGCACAGACCGTTCTCTTTCATGATGTGAAGTGACTTCTGCTGGTCTTAGGTCTCTGCTCTCTGACCATGGGAAATGTAAATATCCTGAGTTCATCAGACGGCCCTTAGCCATCATCACAAGCCACGCTGCGCGGAAACCTGCCTTGGCTGGTGCATTCGTCCAGGCTGCCTGAAATAAAATCGCTGACCCTCCCCTGAGGCAGGTCAGGATGTGCTGGGGGGGGGGTGCCCCACCCCCAGAGGAATGGGTGCCTCACCTCTGAAGATGGACCCTGTGCCCCACCCCCAGAGGAATGGGTGCCTCACCTCTGAAGATGGACCCTGTGTCCCAGACACCTGGCTCCCCAGAGCTTTCTGCCAGCATCCACTCCCCACGGCGAGAGGAAGCCTCGCACTCAGACTGACGGTCAGTGTGAGGCCACAGAGGGACAGAGGGACACACCAGCCAGCGCCCCCCGGGCTGCGCAGGCGGCCAGCCTAAGCTGCGGCTTCTCTTTGACAGGCAGTCCAGGACTCCGGCCGCTTTCCTGGCGGTGTCTGAGGTGAGGAAACCCAAGCAAATAACACACATGCGGAGGCTGCACGGGCTTCTCCCACAGCCGGCATCTCCCACAGCCGGCATCTCCCACGGCCGGCATCTCCCACGGCCGGCATCTCCCACAGCCGGCATCTCCCACGGCCGGCATCTCCCACAGCCGGCATCTCCCACGGCCGGCTTCTCCCACGGCCGGCATCTCCCACGGCCGGCATCTCCCACAGCCCGGCTTCTCCCACAGCCCGGTTTCTCCCACAGCCCGGTTTCTCCCACAGCCAGCATCTCCCACAGCCCAGCATCTCCCACAGCCCAGTATCTCCCACAGCCTGGCTTCTCCCACAGCCCGGCTTCTCCCACAGCCGGGTTTCTCCCACAGCCGGCATCTCCCACAGCCGGCATCTCCCACAGCCCAGCATCTCCCACAGCCCGGCTTCTCCCACAGCCCGGCTTCTCCCACAGTCGGCATCTCCCACAGCCCGGCTTCTCCCACAGCCCGGCGTTCCGCCATGGGGCACCCACAGCAAGGCTGAACAATTCGCTGGCTGCATCTGACTGGAGTCACAGTCCTAGAAGGTGACAGCCTTAAAACAATCTTTATTCACTTCATTCTAGACCCACCTATGAATGAAACCTGGGAATCCATGGTAAGCGGTTGAATAAAACATCTGACCAGTAACACATTCATTTAATTATCAGTTACCAAGAAATTCTATTAACCCTCCCAATTCTGCCCCTTGGATGGATTTAATTCACAGAACGCTTCGGCTGCGCATGAAGTCGTATTTTTAAATGTTCCTTGCTGCCAGCTGTTTAGGCCATAAATAATATTCCTCTGGCAAACCGAGGCTCACGCAGCCTTTCCGAGAAGCCTGAGCCTCCCTGTTCATTGTTTTTCTCCCTGATCCGAGCTGACAGCTGATTTGCAGGAAGCGGCCTCACCTTATTTGCATCTGTATTGATGTGTTTGGTGAGCAGGAAGGGAAGTAACAGATTCAATTTTAATCAGGGGAAAAATGGACTTTGCCCGGTCTCTCAAGCAACCACTTGAATTCATTAGATTTTTTAACCCCCTTCTCTTACACAAAATGTGATTTCTTCAAAGTGACACCACAACAGAAGCAACCAGTCGCCCACTCAGATGCTCCAGAACTTGCTTGGGGAACATAATCCTCCCTGCAGCCACGGAGCCATTTCAGACTCTCACCTCTCCAGTAAAATTTTAAGATTGGCAATAATATACTGACCAGTCAACCAGGAATTTGAGATAAGCTACTAGGTACTCAATCCCAAATTATAAAATAACAATGTTTTCTGTTGTCAAATCCTAGAAAAAAAAAAAATATTTGGGAAAGAGAAGGTAACAGCCAGACTTCTTTTAACTCAAAGATTGCAAATCATTAGCTAAAATAAAACAATGCAATTTATTGTGGGGCCTGGCACGCCATTTCACCAGGCAATTGAGCTGGTGGAGAACACATTTGTCAAAGAATTAAGACTAGGCTCGAAAATTCATTCTTCTGCTTTGTTTGCTATTTTATCCATCTTCATTATGTAGAACTGAAAACTACTAAAAAAAGGCTTCTAATTATAAATTAGAAATGAAAAATAGGATTTATAGCTATATGTGTGAATTCTTTCTTTTCCTGTTAAAAGGTTTTTTTCTGTCGTCTGAGTGAGGAAACCATTTTGCATTGTTAACCAGTATAGAAGACATCTGATTTAAATTGGTGACAATAAGAAAAGCTATATAAAATAAAATTGATCTTTTTAAGAAAAAGTCTTTTGTCTCTCCCTTTTCACCTTCCCTCTCTCTCCCTCCACCTCATTTAGAAGGAAGGTAACTGACTGCCTTTGCTCCTTAGCTCAAAATCTGGGCTGAAGTTCATCTCCAGCCAGGTTAGCTCAATTAAGAAAAGGTAACTCCTTTTGCCCCAGAGATACAGGAAATAAGACCAAATAACAAAATGCAAATAACTGGGGACAGTTCTTATTACTAAGTGTTTAAATAAAATTACAGATGGATGCATTTCATCTGTTTTGTTTTTTGTTTTTTAATCCCTGCAAATTCCTCACAGTGGGCCTGGCCATTGCATGAACCTGTTTTCAGAGAAGGCAAAAGCACAGAGTGGACACGTGAAAGAGTCAAGATCGAAACAATTTCAGACTCAGTGTCTTTTAAAAACCGCATGAGGCGGGGTGGCCAAGTTCCAGCACCGCAGTTGTGCCTTCCAGGAGGCCCAGGGTCCTCGGGCAGAGAGCAGCTGGACAGCAGGCCGGACCAGAGGCAGCGGGGCCAGAGTGTTGGAGAGTGACGCCCCTGAGCCGCGAGGCGAGGCCAGCCTGCTCACTCACTGTGGCTGTGTCTTACAGCGGCGTTTGTAAGGCCTCTCTCTGAGCCTGCTGGAAAATCGCATGTACACGTTCACTTTTAAAAGCCTGCGTGGAGCTGCCTGGGCGCGGCTGGTGTGTCACTGGCTGAGAGCTGGCGCCCTAGCGGGGCCCCGGCTACAGTTCTCCAACGAACCGAGGTGCGGGCAGCAGGGACACATTTTATACCGTAGATCCAGCTTGCTGAAGGGACCATAAAAACGCGGAGCCAAAGGATCATCTGGAGAATTCAGATGATTAATTAGACCTTGTTTTGTCTTGAGCAGATTTCCTAAGCGTTTTTCAAATAGCCACATTGTTTACAATTACCAACATCGCACCTCCTCGCTGGCCTTGCTCCTTCATGCACGAACAGCAATCTGATTGAGCGCTCTTGTTAGGGCTTCATTCCTCATTGTAATTAGCCATAATCATAGCCTTCCTGGGTGCATGAGAATGTGCAGGGAACTATTCACTGCTCAGCCCATTTGAATATGAATCTTCTCAGTAAGGAGCAGTAAAACAGGAGAAACAAAGCAGTTTCTCTAGGGAATTTCCTACAGCATCTCAACTCCCATTCCCCCTCCGTCAAGTTCTCCCCTCTCCAGTATCTGGATTCTATTTGCTAAAACAAGGGTGGCTTAATGAAGACAATGGCTTATTATTTCTTAAGTGACACAGGAGGCCCAAGTATTACAGGCTGAGTTCTTTCAGTGTCTGCCAAGGGCACAAGAAACAAAAGAACAAGCAGTTGTGTGTGGAAAAGAGAACTGGGATTGGGCTGTGCTTTGTGAATGCCAGGGGTGGGGAGGGCTGTGCTAGCCTGGGCCTCAAAGGCTGGTGCTCTCGCGCGCGCGCCCTCTCTCTCTCTCTCTCTCTTTCTCTCTTTTTTTTTGAAACCCCCTTCCCTCCCCTCTGTAAATGACTCAGACCTTAGAGAAAAGGCTCAAAGAGTAGGGACTGAAAACAAAGGACAAGTGGAGGCGGTGACATTCTGTTCCTGTCCCAAGCACATTCATAGTGAGCCACCTACTGGCAAGGCCACTTTCCCTCCTGTCATTGTCTAATCACCTGAACTCTTCAGGGAAGAGCAGGCAAACCTGCTGGAACGGCTCCAGATGCCTTGTCAGCCAAAAATGGGAGAAGTGAAATCCGGGGAGAAGAGCTTCCCGCATAGGACTAAGACGTCAACAGAACCTCCCAGCGTCTAGCAAGAAGCCATCACTAACATCAGCCGCCAGGGATCATTCGCGGTGCCGAGCGATCCGCAGCAGAAGCGAGAAGAGCGTGCATGTGACTTAGGAGTAGTGACCACCGGTCTATGAGGCCGGATGAGCGGGACACTTAAACTGACCGGGCGGGCGGGGCTGGTGTGGTGCAGGCCCACGTCTGCGGTGCCTCGACCACACAGCTCCGGGCAGACCTCACTTGCTTCCAGACGCCCCTTTCCGCCCCGGGGCCGCGTGGCCACGCCGCTGTCGCCGCTGTCCTCGGTCAGCCTCACGGTTCCCGGCCTTCGTCATGGCTCGGAAACGACTCCGCTACAGGGTCGCTCAGCCCGTCGGGGACGGCTTGGGCTTGCTGCACTAAGCGCCGCCACAGCACGGGCCTGCCACGTCAGCCACAGCGCTCCAGCGGGCCGGCCCCAGGTGCGGCTGGTGCAGGTGCGCAGCTCCTGCGGCGAAGGGCCCTCGGCAGAACCCAGGCCGGTGAGGAAGGGCGTGGCTGCTCCCAGCTCTCCCGGGGCCGGAGAAGAACGGGGGTCTGTCGCCCACACGGACACAGCGCACCGGCCGCACGGAGACTGACGCCGCTCCGGGCCGAGAGCACCCCTGGGTCTCTGCGCTGCGGGGCCACAGCTGCGGGCGGGGCTGCGCCTCCAGACTGGAGAGCCGCCTGCGCTCACCTCCACGCCCTTCCACCAGTCACAGCCCCACGCCCCCTCCGCTCACCTGGCGCGAGGGTGCTTTCCTGTCCTCTTGGTATTTGCTTGGTTATTTTTTGTGCTGTGTTTTGGAATTATGTTATTTTTAGGTTCGTTTTTATATTTGGTAAGGCCAGGCCTTCCCTGTGTTTTTCTTCTTTTTTCAATTTTTTCTTGGACTCAGTGACTGAAGACCTGTGATGCATTCTTCTTCAAAGAGCAGTACTGCTAAAAGCGAACTCGAGCGCTCACCTCTCCCCAGAAGCAAAGAGGAGAGGCTCGGGGCGACGCCCGAGCGGTCTGAGCCGCAGGAACCGAGGCGGACACGCCTCCGGGGTCACGAGTGGCCAGCGACGCCTGCCCCGCGGGCGCCTTGGTGCAGGGAGGGCCCAGTGGTCGCCAGTACCGCTTCAGCGAACCCCCACGGCCTGGGCCCAGACACGGCGGTGAGGGTGCCAGTGCACACACAGCCGTCCTGCAACTACGCAAGTTTCGGCAACTCGCTGGAGACGCACAGCTCGCGCGCGCTGACCGTGGAATGACCGGCCCAGTCACGGTCCAGCCCACGGACCAAGGCAGGGAGCACCTGCTCCTGCACTCAGCCACGGCCCCGCCCGCCGGCTTCTCACACCCAGGACCTGCACGGAGCCAGGAGAGCGCGGGGCAGCCTGCCCCCCTGGGGGCAGCCAGGCGTGTTTGAGGAAGGGTAGACTTGGACGCCATCTGCCCTCCCGAGGCAGATGTCCAGCCACAAAGAGGCAGGTGATGCTCGGGACCCTGTCCCAGCACACTCACCCTGTCCACACCGCACTTTGGCCCTGTCCAGCGACCGTGGTCAGCTGACTCAGCTTCCGACGTGGACTGAGGAGCCAGTGGCGGAAGGGTGGGCCTTCACATGCACCATTGGGATGGCCTAGATGAAGCCAGAATCCAACCCATCTCCTGCGCGCCACAGGCTGGCACAGACAACGCCAGGAGGCTTTACACACGCTGGCTGCCCGAGCTGGCCCTCTAGCCACGTGCTCACGTGTGCACATGCTCACATGTGGCGTCGCCTATCAAAATAAACATGAGGCATAAACCTATATGTACAGAGGAGCTTTGCTTTGCTTTTTCTTTGTTGAAAAACAAACTCTCAAACCGAAAGGACCTGCAATACTAGCTGTCAGTCCCCGGCCAACCTGCATGGTGACGTCTCCCTCCGAGAGCGTTTATCCAGGTCACACCAGTTTGCTCCAGTTCCCAGAGCAAAGCCCAAGCCTGTTTCAATTCTAATGGTGAAACAAACCTCGCGGATGCCACTCTGCTGTGGACCTTTGCAGGTGGGAGTTTCTGTTACCAGCTTCGCAGATTGTTAGACCACTGTGGGCTTCCACCAATCAGAAAAGGTGAGATTTTACATAATTCAACTCCACGAACGCTTACTGAATGCTGATTGTGTGCAAGAGACTACCGGAGGGCAAGGAAGTAAGCGAGAGAGAATAAGACGCAAATCGTCCCATTTTTTCAGAGCAAAAGAGAAACATGCCTTCTCACCTCAGGAATCCTCAAGTTATAATGCAAATTCAAAATAAATATGGATAGACTGAAGGATGGGCCTCTCCAAAGTGTCCAGAACCGGCCTTAAGCGGGCGTCACCTCACAGTCGATGAGTCTGAGACCCGCCGACAGAGGCTCTTGGGGCTTCAGAAACCCCGAACGACCCAGAAGAAGACTGGGGGTCACCCAGAGGGAGGGCTCCTCCCATCAGGGAAACCTTTCTGTGTGGGAGGACAGACACCTGGCTGAAGAGCACCCAGGGCCCGTCAGGAGTCACTGTCCTCCCTCCCCGAAGCCCGGGGCCCCAGCTCCATTCCGCAGCTGGACGTAAGTGAGCTCCTGCTTCCTGGGAAGCTGGAATTTGCATCCACAGCCCATAATTAAACTTGTGCTTCACTTCTGCTCATCTGTCTGCTTTGTTTTGATTCCTGGACCAGTTTGAGAAGAACCAAGAGGAGGCAACGTTTTTCCTGGGACTCCGACAAGTTCAAGGCGAAACGCCTGGGCGGTGTCAGGGCAGATGCACATTGACAACACACGTCCTTCTGCTTCGGGCTGTGGTCTCCGCTGATGGGCTCAACCATACGTGGTGCTAATGACAATACAAGGGGGCCTGATTACGTCTACCACAGAGCACAGCTCAAACAGCGTTCCTCTGAGTGCAGGACCATCGCACGTGTGCCCCGACCAGATGACAGCTGAGGTGACATGTAGACACGGATGAACTGAGGCAAGCGCAGGCAGAGGCTCAGGAAGCTGTGCACGGTTCCACGCTGCTGAGACAGCTCTGAACGACTCCCTCCACTCACAAAGGATGTGCATTAGCCACTGTGTGCTGCTCGGCAGTGGTAGGTCTAAGCCCCTAGCGCTTTACTCACTGAGAAGACTGGACTGCAGTTTTCGGTAACTCCACCATCTGAGACGTCTGCGGGCAGCAGGCTCCGGTGACCAGCCCCGACTGACGGCCGCGGAGAGGAACCCCACGTGGTCAGGCCCCGTCTCAGGCCGGCAGGACGAGCCTGAGCACACAGGGGGTGGGTCCCAAATCTCAGGGTGCTGTTCCAGGGGCTCCCCGTGTTGCCTTAGGCCATCAGGAGTCCCCTGCGGGGGTGGGGACACCTGCTGCAGGAGGGCCTCGGGAGACGGGGTGCGCACCCCTAACTCCAGGGGCCAGAGCCGGGAGCTGCTGACAGTACAGAACTTCCAAACTGAATTTTTAGGGGACTTCACCTTCCCTGTTGTTCTTCTCTCTGGGTACCAAGCCCCACTCTCTCAGCAGGTGTCTCTGCAGGAGCCCCCATGGCTGTGTACTAAATCCAGGCTGTGAGAGCCCTGAGCTCTCGTTCAGGCCAGCACAGCAAGGCGCCCGCTTGCCCCAGTGCATGCCGGTTTCTAGGGCATTCTGGTGTCTGGGAGACCCCAGCCCCGTGCCTGCTCTCACTTTTCTCTCCGTCCACCCCTTGTTCCCATTGGCATTGATTTGACCCCCCCAGATTTCTCCATCAGATGGTATTTCTTCTTTTTGGCACATGTGGCTTTTCCCAAGGCACCAGGTTCAGAAGGGGAAGCACGTTTTGGGTTAGCTCCTTCTAACATCGGCAGAGCGTCGGCACCTGCCGTACATCCAGCTCATCCGGGAAGTGATTTTTCCCAACTGATGTGACATAGAATAAGCCTGAAGCTTCATGACGTCAACAGAGACACCACACGTGACTCCTGAGTCAAGTCACAGAGAGTAAGGAGCCGCTGCAATTTCTCCTCGTCTTCATAAGATCTGGCTTAAGGATGTCCTCGAAAGAATAAAGGTAGCTACCTTGGCTGGAAGGTGGGAAAGAGACTATTCTGTTTTTCCAGAGCTTTTCTCAATATCCTGCAACAGAGCAAACACTTGCTCCAATGTGTCTTGGTAGGTTCGAGATGAGATTTATTCATCCCAAGGTGTGTGGCAGGCAGGACGCCACGCTGAGACTGTGACCTGGGGCCCTCTGTGCGCACCTGGGCCACGGAGCCCAGCAGCTTCCGGGCCAACTGGCCGCCCGACGCCCCTCCCAGAGCAACTCAAGGACACAGTTCAGCAAATGGTCAAGAGTAATCGTGTTTCCAAGCAAGTGCTACTTTGCAAGCCACCAAAGGCCATCCCAGACTGTCTAACCCGTGACCCGGTACTAGCCGCCCACCCTCCCACTGCACGGTGCCTGAGCAGGTGCTGCAGCTTCTGCTCCCCGACTGGCTGGCTCCCGTCTGTTCTCTCCATCCCTCCACCACGTCACTTCCACTGCCGCTGTGATTCAAGCTCTCCGCTTCCCTACCTGGGTGACTGGTAAGTCCCCTTCCTGGCTCCAGGTGCCCCCTCCAAACTCTCCTCCCAGTTATCGATGGCAAGTTATTGCTATAAGGCAGACCGCTTTGGCCGATCTCTCCGTTAGTCCTCTGGTGCTTCTCAACAGCTTTTGATGTAGGCTTCAAATTACTCAAGCAAATACTCATGTCCGGCTCCCGTCTACATCTGCTCTCACCTTCAGCTCCTCCCTAAGCTGTGTCCTCAGTTCAGGTGATCCAGAACCACTTGGGGTTCTTCAATGTGAGGAGTGAGCATCTGTCTGCCTCCAAGGAGGTGTCCACACCCCCAAGTGAAGGCGGAGTCAGTGTTCTGCTTGGGTTGCTTCTTCCTTTCCCTTCGTGCACCGGGGTCACCTCCATCCTTACAGTACACCTGCTCGCATTCCTATGTCTAAGCTTCCACCTTTACACCAAGCCCAAATTTTCAGCTAACAATAAATACTTTACTCTAAGCTCTGTAGTAATTGCTCAGAATCGTTGGCGAGCAGAGAGAAACAGAGCTGCCCATGGCGCCGAGGACGCCAGGGTCGCAGAGCGAGTCGGCACTGCCCTCAGGACAATCACCGGGGAGGTCGTGCTGTAACAGATGCTGTCAAAGTGACACAGCACCACACACACAAGCCGAGAGCTGAGCAGGCCTAGAGCTTCACGCCAGCTTCAAGGAGTGAGTGGCCGTGAGCTGCGGTCTGGTGTCTGCGGGAACTACTGGAGAGAGGACAGGACACCCTAGAGCTAGAGACGCACACGCGAGTCTTTGCTGGGGAGAAACACAGTTTGCATACACGCCAGAAGCGGTCGGGAGGCGTATGTGAGCTAGTGGAGCGGGGTGCAGGGCAGGACGTCAGCGGTCCGCGCAGAGGGAGAGGGCAACCAGCGGAGGACACGGACGCAGCAGGGATATGCAGTGACTGGGGTGACGGAACAATCTGAGATCACTGTGCTCCACCCGAACAGCACCCCAACAGCACATGGGCTTGAAAGAGGTCTGGGGGCCGACTGTGATGCTGCGTGCTGGTCTCTGCGGACACAGTGGAGGAGGGTCTGGACGGACGCAGTGGACATGGGGGATTCTAGACAGTAAGGCCAACATGGAATGGAGTTAGTACCAGAGTCTCCGTACTGAAGATAAAAGGTCAACTCTAAGAGGTACTGAAGAGACAGAGTTCACGTGGCTGGGCCATGGGCCGGGATGGGCTCGGGAGGACAGGTGCCGAGGGAGAGCCTGGGTTCCTGGTGTCTTCAGAAGCATTCGGCTCCCTACGACAACTTGAAGATGGACTATCACGCCGCACTCGGAATGACTTTTCCAGCGGGAAGCCCAGGAGATGCGCATCCCGGGTCCCGGCCCACAGGGGCTGACTGACCGCTGGACGAAGCGGTTGCTCCCTGAAGTCCCCGTTGCCTGCTGGCGGACGCCAGACCCCTGCGGGCAGAGCCCGGTCAACGCTGAGGGAGGCCGGGACCCGGGGCAGCCCCTCAGCACCCTCCCTGCTCTCTCCTTCCCTTGGGGTCAGGTCCGGTGGACACCCCCACCCCCGCTGCCCCCGCCTCCCGGGCGTGCCCGTCACACGTTTCCCTCGGCATCTGCTGTCTGGAGGACACAGATGCTAATGCAGGGCTCGATCGTTAGTGGTTCTAATAATCATAGTGGGGTAGTTAGTGAGGAGCCGACAGGAAACATCAGGTAGCGTGTGATAACATGTAAATTAAAATGCAGAGATTGAAAGACGCAAACTGGCAATTAATTTTAGCAATAGGAGGTAAATCAACACCTTTCTATTAAACTGTAAACATGTGATTCAGGGAAATAACTCCAGTGACGCTAGGCAGCTCATACAGGCGGTCCCGTGGCAGATCCTCCGCCCCAGAGAAAGGCTGCGCAGGGGGGGGGGGGGGGGGCNGGGGGGGGGGGGGGGGGGGGGGGGGGGGGGGGGGGCAGCGTCTGCAGCTGGGGATGCTCCAGCGACAGCAGCACACGGGTTCCGAGCGGACGGAAGCCGCGAGAACGTCTTCAGGGGCGCCGACCAGGGCAGCCGTCCGGACCGACGCCTGCCTGACCGCTGGCATCTGAACTCTCTATGCTGAGGTTTTCATGTGTATTTTCTCTTCGCGTAGAAGCCTCTTTAAATTGCATAATGAATGAAGTTTACCTGAAAGGAGGCAATCTCTCCCCCTCCAAAAAAGGATCCTGGCCTATCATCATGAAACCATCCATTTTGCACACGGGGGTAATTCTTGCTTGCTGTTTTGACACGTGGGCATGTTTGTATGTTTTGATTTGGGGTAGGCCACCTTGTAACCAGATTTCCTTTGTTTTTTAATTTAGCACTGCGTCATATCACCATGTTGTAAGTCTGGAACTTACAACACTCGAGTGAGTGCACTATGACTTAGTTGTTATCAAGCTGCAGCTATTTAGGTGGTTTTCAAGCGTTCACTAGAGGACTGACCTGCTTCACGGCCCTGTATTGCCTCCTACTAAACTCAGGTTCGGGGTGACTTGACCTGAGGGCAAATCAGCTTTAAGACCCTCCAGTAAAGGTGAAGATTCTACAGTAGCATTAACACAAGGAGCTGCTAATACGGAAAGAGGTAAACTGTACAAATAATAATACCGGCACAAGGGAGCCGTCGGTTCTGACCTAGCCTTCACGTCACAGATGATAAAATGACAAGATACAGAAATATTGTTTCAACACCAAAAATGCAAAACCATGTCAGCACTCGAGATTTACGAAAGGAAAGAATTCAGGGCCACCCTGGTGGTGTAGGGGCCACGGCCCCTGCAGCCTGAATTCAATCCCCGGCCAGGGAGGGACCCACAGGGCACAGCAGACCTCTCCTGCCTCCTGCTGCTCCCTCAGCAGTGTGTTTCAGCCCATCTGCCTGTTCTGCTCCCTGCTCTGTCTCTGGTGACTCCGCTCAATCCCTGATACCTCTGGTCTATATCCCAGTTTCTGTATGAATAATTGAAAAAGGAAAGAATTCAACAATAATAAAGCAAAGGAAGACAGAAGAGGATGCAGGCTGGAGAACTGAGCAAAACCAAGGTGACAAAAAGAAAAAATATGTTATTTTTAATGAACTTTTCTCAAATTGGATGAAAAGATAGTTTTAATAAAGATAAGCTTTATTAAATAGCATGATATTTTTTATTTAAAAGTTGCAACTGAAGACCTTAAAAGAATTGAAAGGGGCAGGGTATTATTTTCTGTTGAAATTTGCCCAGTGGAAGATTACAAGGCCCCTGCTGGTCTCTCTCCTCAGGGACCAGCACCTGCAGGTGAGACCCCCCCCATCTGGGTGGTGGCCGGCCGAGACACGGCTGCACCAGCACGGTGCAAGATGCCACAAAGCAGAAGAAACCATCCAGCGTCTCATAAAGGTTCTTGATTGTCAAGGGTATGCCATAGATACGTATATAAAATTAAATACATTATTTAAATACACTGAGGACTGATCAAATCATTTGCAAATATTTCAACTTGCTACTTGGTGATTCATTTATTTTCCTATGCTTCAAGGTGCATATTAATGAATGATTTTCTAATATTGTTTAATGACAGAGCTAGTGCTTTGTTATCTGGTACTAAGTTATAAATAGCAATAAAAAGAGTAAGCAGAGAGACCAGATTATATTGTATCTTTAATTGAGAAGTGAGATTTGCTTTAAAAACAATTATGAAAGGATGACAAATGGCAAGCAGAATAAAATTCAATGTAAAGGGTCTCTTTTTAAATACTTCGTGCTCCTTTGCATATTAAATCAGATAGGAATGACTGATGAATCATTGTTTCATTAAATAAGCTATTTCTAAAGTATATTCATCATCAGGAAAAATATACTTGGATAATGAAAATAATGATAGAGTTTATGCTGGTGTAATTTATTCCCAACATCAAACAATGGAAGGAAGTGGGAGAATGCAAAAAGTAATCTAACAGGCATCGAGCAAAGTCCTTGGAACAAAGTTGAATAGTATCAACACATACAGGAAAAACACAAGTATTTAAATGATTCTTTAAACTTAGGCTATTTTAACTTATATCACAATAAAGGGTATTTCACCTTTTATGTAAACCAAGAAAATTCTTTTCAGTTCAAAACATATTAAAAACATATCACTAATTACCTTATTAGGACTAAAAATCTAAGTGTTGGATTCACGTCAGCATTGACAAGCCCTTACCACGATGCCATGCTGTGAAGTCGCAAGTCCTGAACTTCAATCTGTCACCGGTTTACACCCAAACGACAATAGGAGATGGGACGGGATGGAAATAGCACATCAGGCTGACGCCATGCAGTTGCTTGAAGGTATTTTAGGCAAAGCCTGGTAGCAGGCCAGAAGTCGTGAGGCCTACATAGCTACATGCTTTTCATAACTATTAAATTTTTTTTTAAATCGAACGGCGCTGAGTGTTAGCAGGGAGAGGGCAAACACGGGCTTGCCGGTGAAGGGCCAGCTGGGCACAGACGGGCATACAGCGCCGTGGGGGCGAGAGGCACTACATGCAGCAGCTGGCAAGCGGAGACGCGGAGACCTGGCGGGCCTGAGACGGCATGTGCCATTTGAAAGGTTCCATGGCCTTTATGTTGGCGTTCACTGTGCGATGCGTCCTGGTTGCACACAAGGTTTAAAAATATCTTCTTACCTGGTTATTTGAATTTCTAAATAAGTCACCTGTATTTTTTTTAAGATTTATGTATGTATGCATACAAGAGCTGGGGTGCAGGGCAGAGGCGTGGGAGAGGACTCAACAGACACAGAGTGGGGAGCAGAACAGACAGACCGACCGAAGTCCGCTGCTGAGGGGAGCAGTGGGTAGGCGGGACAGGAAATAACTCTGATAACTTCTGCACAGTTACACTGCGCCATGTGGGTCACCCCCCTGGCCAGAGATCGAACTCGTGCTGCAGGGGCTGTGGAGCGCCTCAGGGTGCTGTCCCAACCCCTTGTGCCACCAGGGAGGCCCCAGTCACCTGTACTTTGTAAGGCAGGCTCTCAGTTTTCTTACCCTTTTCACTGGCTACTAAAGATTTCAACCGGCTATAACAGAATGAACCACCCGTGCTCCCATTGTTTAACACTGAGTGTTGCTAACACCAATAAGGTGTGAGGAATGAGAATGCGCTTCCCCCAAACACGCCTCCGTGACGCAGGATTATTTTGAGCTGAAGCAATTAAGAAACATCAAATACAGAAGGAACTCCACTCTCCCCCTCTTGTCTAAAAGTAGGGCATACGTTCCCCTTTCGTGGAGGAAATCTCCATCTATAATGATGCCTTCCTCGCGCCACACAGAGGACGGCTCTGGACCCTGATGCACCTCCGTCCGGGTCTTCATGGCCATGACTAACCGCCTCCGTCACCACACGGCCCACCCCGTCCCAGCACTGCTGCCCTTCTCGAGGCCAGGCCCTGGCCCTGGGCTTAGTCTTATTCGGGCTTCAATGCCCTTTGTTGCAAAGGTGTGTAAGTCACCAAGTCTAATCACTCTGTAAGATTTTCTCTCCATGACATGTGACTCACCTGTGTGCATATAAAATCAGTCTTTTTTGGGGGCTCACTGGAGTTACACTGTGAAGCATCTGCAGCCACAGCAGCACAAGTTCGATCCTGGACCATAGGTCTCAGCAGACCAATCCTGTCTCCCCGCTGCTCCCTCAGCAGTGTGTTTCAGTGGATCTACCTGTTCTGCTCCCCGCCCTGTCTCTGGTGAATCCTCTCATCACCACCCCCACACCTCTGGCCTGTGCCCCAGTTCTTACCTGCATAAATAAATCTTTAAAAAATATATATAAAATCAATATTTTCTCCTGTTAATCTGGCACTCATCATTTAATTCACATTCCTTAATAAAAGAGCCTAAGAGGGTAGAAGTGAGGTATGCCCCTTCCTTCTAAGTATAGAAATAACAAATTAGCTGTCTACTTAACATAGATCTTAATTGACTGATGAATCCGTGATGTCTTTTCATAGAAATAGAAAGTAGGCGGGTCGCCAGGCAGGGGCTGGCTGGCGCCTAAGGAGCTCCGGGTTTCGGTTTTGCAAGGTCAAAGGGTTCTGCAGATGGCCAGCAACAGCGCGAACGAACGGGCTGGCCCATTATGTCACCCAGATACGTCATTTTGGCCAAAGGAATCCTGAGTTAAGCACGTGAGAAACAGCAGATACAGACAGGGACAAGGAAACCACTCGGACTTCTTTATCTTGAAATGTGTGAACGCCCATCTGAAAGCTGCCCCCTCCCCCAGTGCCAGAGGAAAGTGACGTCTTTGTCAGCACCGAGGACTACGAGAGCTGAGCAGAGACGTCTATAAAACCGAGCGCGCTAAGATGAGCCGCACTCTCCTGCGCTTCGGCACACGCAGGGTCTATTCACTTTTCCACGACTGCTTCTCCTTGTTTACCTTACTATAAAAATTCCCCCATTTTGGGGGTGCCCGTTCCTTATGAGGACCCCACATACCACATAAAATGTATGTAACTCTGCATGCATTTGTCCTGTTTATCTGGCTTCATGTCAACTTAACTCAGATTCAGCTAAAAGGCCCTGAAAAGGGAGAGTTAAAATAGGCTTCCCTACACATGACTAAACAGAGCCTTCATGATAGTTAAAATATTGAATTTTATGTTATGTGTATTTCACCATGATATATATAAACATATCTGTAAGACTAGAACTATTATAATGAAAACGTTATTTCTTAAAAATAAAGAGCAGCATTTTAAAAGAAGAGAGAGAGGCTGTGCCAGTCACAGGAAAACTCCACTAACTGGTCCTCAAGACACAGGGAACAGAAAAGCTCCAGCTCTCCAAGTGGGGGGCCAGGGTTGGTCCTGTGAGCTGGGGTTGCAGAGGTGAGGAGAAGCCATCACCAGCTTACCCCGGGAGGCCCAGTCTCCAGCCTGGCCCGGCAGACGGCAGGACCTGGAGCAGGCAGCCAGTTTTGGAAGCTGCAGAAGGCAGGCTGCAGAACGCACTTTGGGGAAACTCATGAACGAAGCAACATGTTAGCATTCGTCACGGGGAGAGAAACGTGAAACCTTATGCCTCAAGCTGATTATGCTGAGAAAGTTCTAGAAAAAGGAGCTGGGTAAAAATCAAACAGTTCCCAGCTTCTTCCCAATGTTGATTAAATCTTTGCTTTGTAAATTATACAAAATAGTTTTAAAAAATAAGTGGAGAAATTACTTGAAAAGTGATTAGAATACAATCACTGATCACTGATGCTCAAGTGTAAAAAGAAGAATATCACTTAACAAAATAGATTTGCAATCATCTTCTGTATTTATTTGAGCCAAAAAGAGTTGTTGTTTTTTTTTAAATTAAAGGTTTGATTTTATGTGCGGAAGCTGGAGATCCAGTTCCTCCGAGGAAAGCATTTCAATATTAAAATTAAAATCACAGCACATGATGCTCTGTTTCTCTGTGCTTCTTCCTATTATGAGAAAATTTATGCAGAAGCTTGTCCTTCACAGATGTTAATTATCAGAATAATGTGAGTTACATTGTTCCCACTTTCCTTTAAGCAGCAAATCCCAGCAGAAACTAAAGAATATAATAGATGTGATGAAAGTTGTTTAGATTTTGTAAATGCTACCAGCACATGCTGATCATCAAATTCATTTTAAACCAAATATAGCAAGAATTTTGTTCAATTTCATGCAACTATTAAAAATGAAATTTAGAAGGAGCCCATTCAGATCAGCATACTGACAGGACAAATTGAGATTTCATAGTTATTAAAGTGATTGATTAAAAATAACTTTCTTTAGATAGCTTTACTTTCCTCAAAAACCCATCTTTCAGCAGTGCAGAAAGGAAGTTTAATCAAAGAAAGAGATATTTTATCAGGTTTTTCTAATGTCCAAGAATAGCACTAAATGATAACATCTCAGAATGTCTGTTTTCTAAAAATATGATTTCCCTGCTCCATGACTCAAGCGATTTAGGGTGTTTATGTCCGGCACCTAGTCAGTACCTGAATGTGGCATGGAGACGTTTCATGAGCGGGCGCTGGATGAAATACAGTAACACAAGGGACATCGGGAAGGATTAGCTTGGAGCCATGAGCACCTCTCTCCGAGGGAAGAGGAGTCGTGTAGCTGTCGGCTTCACCGACCTTCTCTCTCCGCCTCCGAGAATGACCCCACACTGCTCACAGGGTCCACTGTCCCGGCTCCCGCCTCGGGCAGTACCCTCAAGGGAAGCAAACCAGCCACTTTAATCGGATTAACACAGAGTGCGGTCACTGAACAGCCACTGGAATAAGACCAAATAAAGCAGATTAAAAATAAGAGGTATCATTGGAGCCAGAGGCAGCGAGCAGGATGCTTAATGAGTGCTGCTGAAACAGAAGAGTGAATGAATGAAGGAAACAAGGCGCAACCTCGTGGCTGGAGCAGGAGAGCTCAGCTAGGAGAAGTAGGTCAGGAGAAAGACAAACGCCGCCAGAGTCACTCCATGGAAGGAGGAGAAAACAAAGCAAACCTGTGAGCAGCCAGTGGCACATGACTGCAAAGCTCAGGAGGTGGGTGGGTGGGGGTCAGGGAAGGGGCCCGGGGGCGCCCTGGGGAGGCTCTGGGGGGACTTGGCGAGGAGCATGGTCAGGACACACAGCTGGAGAGGTTTGAAGCTGTGCCCCTGAGACATACAGCGGTACCAACCACTTTAACTCAAGAAACACAGTTGGGAAGAAAAGAAAGAATGAACGGGCAAGGGGGGCTCCCTGGTGGCGCAGCTGGTTAAGCACAGCACTATGAAGCATCGGCGAGTTCAATCCCCCGCCAGGGAAGGGACCCGCATGGCGCAGCAGACCTCTCCTGTGGATTCGGCCAATCTGCCTGCTCTGTTCCCCACTCTGTCTCACCTCCCCCAACACATCTGGCCTGTACCCCACTTCCCATATGCATACATAAATAAATCTTTTTTTTAATTTTTTTTTTTAAGATTTATTTATTTATGCATACAAGCACTGGGGTATAGGTCAGAGGTGTGAGGGGGGTGAGAGGATTCACCACAGAGAGCTGGGAGCAGAACAGGCAGATCAACGGAAGTACACTGCTGAGGGGAGCAGCGGGCACAGCAGGAGAGGTCTGCTACACCATGTGGGTCCCCCCCTGGCCAGCAGCAGGGATTGAACTCGTGCTGCAGTGGCTGCGGTTTGCTTCATAGTGCGTTGCTTAACCCACTGCGCCACCAGGGAGGCCCTAAATCTTTTTTTTTAAAGTGGCCCCAACATACTGGAAAAGGTGCGGGTGGTGCGTGGCGGTGGGGGCTGCGCAGGAGCCAGGCCGCTGGGGACCGGGCAGGGGCTGGGCTCCGGCGGGACCGGCCTCCCCTCTATCTGCTGTCACAGAGAACACATAGGGCCTTGCTTCCTGGCACCCCGCCCCGCCCCCAACCCCCCCCCCCCCCGCGCCACCTCCGCCGATGTCCCTGGGGACGAGCCAGGACGAGAGCCAGACCGTCGCAGGTCCCGGGCTGTGCCTGTGACAATGGTCGCTTTTTCTCAGTCAGAAGTGAGTCTTGTCTGGTTTTCTTTAAAAAGTAGGCTGAAGTTATATATTTTAATGTCTTTTAAATACCCCGTGACTCTTTCAATAAATATAATTGAATATTTAATCCTCCATCTGCTATAAAATCCTCATCTGAGTTACATTAAGAAACAGATGAGATGCTTGTGCTGGAAAAATAATATGAAAAAGCAAAACACGTCATTCGAGTATGTGCATTAATTACCAACGCCGACGATGGGTTTCTGACGTCACCCTTGGATACCCGTGATTTCTGCAGCCGCCGTTTCCTCGTGTAACCCCGAGGCTCACGCTGGGCGAGGCATTTCGACTGGCCATTTCCTGAACACGGGTGATTCTGCACTGTTTTAGGTCACCGTGTACTTCATTCCCGTGATGAACTGTGCCTGCTGCAGAGGCCTCTATGCCCGCAGCCCCTCCGCACCTGACGAATTGCAAATCCCCACGGGCGTGAGGATGAAGAGGCCTCAGGAGCAGCAAAGAAGGCCCGCCCAGAGCTCCAGGCCCTCCTGCTCTGACCTGCTGACTCTCAGTGCTGAGATCGGAGCGTGCCGCTGTCCTTCTGGACACCTTGACATGCCACAATAAAAACCGAGGATTATTACCTTGTGAGTGCAGCAGACTGGCCCCCAAAACGCAGAAGACGGGCTCCCCTGTGGAGGGGCTCCCCCAGAGTGGCAAGCTCCCCCTGACCCCACACAGGCACCAGGAGATGCCCCTTCTGCGCCCAGAGGGGCCTGCTCATCTATGTCTCCTACTGCTTGTTTGTTTCTCTGTGCTTGCTCATTGGTAAGGATTCCATTGTCAAAAGCAAACAGAAAGGGGCATGAGAAATGGATTCGCTCCGTTATTTAGACCTCCCTATATTTAAAATGTGAAAAGTACTTTTCACAAAGGAAGTCCATATTTGCATGTGCTCATAAAATATTTATGTTGAAATATACAAAACAGTCATTCATGATCCCTTAATAAGTCTTTAAGTAGAATAGGAACTTAATTAAAATATAATGTTAATTCATTAGTCTTGGGTTATAACTTTGACACTGATTTTCAGTAATGAATAGGGCCTGGAAGCACACAATTTATTTGGTTGTTTGCCCTGTATTTTCACGGTAACACTTTGTCCTTCCTGAGATCACTGCGTTGTAAGGAGGAAAACACATCAAGTTAGGTCTCTTATTATGAGAAGAACCTAGAAGCCCTACCAAAGGGGTTTGCTCAAGTGTCCTCTGTGAGCCTCCACGGCAGTCAGTCACCCCACTGTCCTTCTCATCATCCCATCCAACAGCATGCCTTCTCGGTGCCAGTTCCCTTTCTAGTGTCACGACTCACCATGAAGACAGATACGGCCTGGCTTGTCCACTATTGTATGTCCAGCATCTAGAACACATAGCAGGGGTTTAGTCTGGCCGGACACACAGTAGGGTTCAGGTAGGTAGTAACTTCTGAACACATAAAATGCACGCTACTTGCTCAGTTGCGTCAACATCACTTAGATGATGTGGTTAGAACCAACACGTATATAAGAGCACACTTTCAGCACAATCGGGCTGCTTTAAATAAACACGTTCTCTGTCAGCAACAGGTAATACACAGTCAGTCGATCCTAAATAAGTCCTGAAAGGACTGTGAACTATATTCTATTTTTCATTTTTTAAATATCTGTTTATTTATTTTTGTAGAACTGAGTACAGGCCAGAAGTGCTGTGGGTGAGAAGGTTCTCCAGAGACAGAGCGGGGAGCAGAACAGGCGGATCCACTGAAGCACACTGCTGAGGGGAACCGCGGGGAGACAGGAGAGGTTTGCTGCGCCCTGTGGGTCAGCTCCCTACCTGGGATCGAACTTAGACCATAGCGGTGGCAGCCTGAGATGCAACCCCTAGGCCACCAGGGAGGCCCCAAACTATATTCTATCTGGAAATAAAAATAAATACTGACAAGAGCACTATTGGGCTTGAAAATGAAATGTAAAAAGTCTGAAATTCAAACTGCTACTGTATTAAACAAAATGCGTAAAACGCAAAAACAAACTATTTTAGCGAATTAACTTGAACATCAACTTTAAACTCTTTTCTCATGATCTCCCAGGACCTGGCATGGTCTTCTCAGAGTCCACCCCTACAGGGACTGGCAGCCTGAGGCTAGGAACAGGTTGGCCTAATCTTGCCCAGAGCAACACTAAACCATGAGCCATGGCTGAGAGGTCAGAAAGGAGATGGCATGCCTGGGAATTTACACTTGCAAAGGTTTCGGGCATAGAAAATACAAGACGGATGATGAAAAAAAACTCCGAAGTCAAATAGTGCTTAAGCAGTCAAATAATGATGCTTCACATTAAAAACATGCAAAATGTCTTACCAAAAAAGTTTTCTATAATATTGGTATTTTCCATAAAGGATGTATAAAGTTCTTTCCTTCTGCAAACTGATGCAATATAGTGTCATTGACCAGACCAAGTATTACTGGTAATACCGCTGCTAACTAATGCGTTTCCCTCCACCCTTCCTTCTCTTTCCCCAATAGCATAGTTACAATCATGAGAATCTGCATTTCTACTCCATAAAATGAACCATCTGCTAAATTGCTGCTTGAGATTTGAAGCTAGTCCCAATGGTTAGTTTATTAAATGCAATAAGTTACAGTAATGAAATGTTAAAATTATAACCCATACAGACAGAGAAAACTAGATTCCCAAATAGAATTATAAAAATCTTAACCTTTGTATATTTTGACTTGTGGTTTTAATATCACTATATTAATACACTAGCACTTCTTAAATTGTATTTTAAAAATATGAAGAAGAAAAATATACAGTAAGAGCTATCTCTTAGGATTTCATATCTTTACCCAATCAACTCTAAGAACAGAAATTAATAATGTATCTCTAGCAATTCTCCCTGTGATGGTTGAATTACAAAAACAAAATTCTCTTCAACCCAATGTTATACTCTGTTGATTTTTAAAATACAATTAATGATGTTTAGTGAAACGTTGTTCAACTTACTGCAAGTAAAAGGCATTTAAGGAAATTTTTCAGTTAATGAGTTAATGCTTCTTAAAAGTTACCATCATTACATTTGAATAATGGGAAGACAAAGGTCCCAATTTACTTTTACAGAATGTAAATGGGAATCTTCACTCCAATAGTGAAACAGGAACAAGACATTCACACACACACACACACACACACACACACACCATACGAACATGGTTATAAACATTTTCCTTGTGATTTTTCCAAGCTCAAATTTCATTATCTTGAAATGAGATTAGCTACCGTGTGTGTGAGTATACACACATCCACACTCTGACTCACGCAGTACACATCTACTGATTGGATGTGTTGAAATGAAAGGGTTTCCATAAAAATTAGAATATTTTAAATGATTGCTTATTCACCTGGGGAAATATTAACTGGTCTCACAACAGAGAAAGATTACAACTCAAGAGAGTTTTCTCCCCTTCTGTAGCCAGTTTCGCTGTTAAACAAATTGAGAAAACAATTTGAGAAAACACTCGGTCAATGTGTGACCCAAAACACCATAGAGGCCAGATAAACAGTCATAAAAATATATAACCACTCTCAAAAGTAAAGAAGGCAAATACCAAGTTTCCAGAAGGGAAGAGGAAACTGAAATCTCCTGTAGTGAGTGTTGACCTGGTGAAGAAGCCTGCAGCTCAATTCACATGAAAATGAGCTCAGAAGTTGTGCCTCTGTCTGCAGCCATATGCCAGCACCCCCACAGCAGGAGGGCCTCACCTCACAGGGGGTCCCCAGAAAAGTACATTCCACAAAAGGGAAGCTCCCAGTTGTTCAATCAGAAAGCAAGAGCAGAAACAACACAGCCGAAAACAAAAGAAAGTTGGCAGATTCAAATTCACACTCCAAGAAATCCAGATAATAGATGAACATGAAAGACACTTTAAATCAATGCATTTAAAATATATATCCTGATAAAGGTGTTTTAAAAATCCATCAAGCAAGAATAAGAATTTGTGGGGGGAAAACAACAATAACAAATCTTTAAAGAAACAAACATAAACCCTAGAATTGATATTAACTGCAACTGGACTTAAAAACCACATAACACACAAATGAAACAGTAGATTAAACCCAGCTGAAGAATGTGAGTTATTTTAATTGGAAGACAGATTAGAGGAAACCACCTAGAATGGAACAGTGGAACAAAGAGGAAATAAGGAGGGAGCGAGGGAGAAGGGAGGGAGAGAAGACAGGATGATAAAGTCTAGTTTGTATTTACTAGGGATGTCAGAAGTCTTCACATTTAAATCAGACTGAATTACAAAAAGGATTTTTAAAATTCACATTTCTGTAAAAACATAAATGATATTATATGTTTCAAATACAGAGTAGAATTTTGGGCAAACAATATTGATATTGGAGATTGTCGCAAACAGCAGGTACAAGATGACCCTCTCAAGGCCATCCGAAAGGTAAAATTTACTGCTTCATTTACTGTAGCCAGACGGAGGGAGGACAACGAAAGTCTCAGCACCCTGTGCTCACCCACATATACGAACTTAGGATGAACTGGTCAAAAATTTTGTAAAGCCTCTCAACTTTTTTTTTTTAAAGATTTATTTTTCATTTATGCATACAAGAGCTGGGGCACAGGCCAGAGGTGGGGGGGGGTGAGAGGATTCACCACAGAGAGCAGGGAGCAGAACAGACAGATCAACGGAAGTACACTGCTGAGGGGAGCAGCGGGCACAGCAGGAGAGGTCTGCCACACCACGTGGGTCTCGAACTCGTGTTGCAGTGGCTGAGGTTTGCTTCATAGTGCGCTGCTTAACCCACTGCGCCACCAGGGAGGCCCAAGCCTCTCAACTTTTTAAACGTATCTACAGAAATTACTTGAATCCTATCATTAAGAGCAAATGTTTTAACACATGCTGAATAAAAGATTAACGACTTATGATGTGGCAGGAGTAAGCAGTTTGTGCTAATACTTGATATGGACGCTTTGGAAATTTTTCAGTTTCTTGAGTGAGTGGAGACCTTTCCTAGCCAAAAAGCTTAAGAGAAGGCCCAGGTCACTCAGGCTGCCGTGGCCGCCCCAGGTCTTACCTGTCAAAAGGACTAACTCCTAATGACCAGGTGAGCCACGTCCCTGAGGTCGGGATGGGATAACATTACTTCTTCATCATGGGATACGGTCCAATAACGGACGACGCTAAATTGGACTTGTCTGTTTCAAACGCATCTGACAAAGATCCCTGACACTCAGCTGCCTCCCAACATACCAGGAAATTACCTATAAACAGAAAGAGAGGAAGGTTTAACAAACCACTTAAGGAATCCCCACAAATAAAGGGGTCAGTGAAATCGCCATGAAACACTGCAATTCACGGTAAACTCAGTTTGCAACAGAGGAACCCTCCCAGAAACAGGTAAGTCATTTTCCTCATCCACCTCTACTTTCAGCCCCAGCTCAGAAATGGAAGCACTAGAACAAACTCAGAGGAAGGGTTTGGTCACACCCCATCCTGTAGTTTAAAGGAGCTTTTTTTTTTTTAATATTTATTTATTTATTTATGCATACAAGAGCTGGGATGCAGGCCAGAGGTGCAGGGGTGAGTGGATTCACCAGAGACAGAGGCAGAACAGGCAGATCTACTGAAACACACTGCTGAGGGGAGCAGCGGGCAAGGCAGGAGAGATCCACTGCACCCTGTGGGTCAGCTCCCTGGCTGGGGATCGAACTCCTGCTGCCATGGCTGTGGATAGCTCCATAATGCTGCGACTTAGCCCCAGATCCACCAGGGAGGCCCCAAAGGAGCTACATTTTAGGGCAAACTGCTATCTGCTGTCATCTCATCCCCATGAATGGTGCACCCAGACGCATTCCGAGTCAACACTCAGAAAACAAGGACTGAACCGGAAGTAGGGAGACCTCCTGGTCACACTTTGCACTCTCTCCTGGAAAGCAGTCTGCTCCCCTCCCCTGATGCAGGAGCAGAAGGGAACAGAACTGTGCACATGCTCAATTAGGAAGCGAAGATGTCTGTGTTCATCTAAGTATCGGAAGACTTCCCTTTGGACCAACAGAACAGGGCAGATGAGGCAGGTTTCTAGAAGACCTCAGCTGCTGGCGAGGCTGAACTGTCTACCTAAGCAGAGCTGATTCGGAAGCTCACCTGTCGGTCCTAGATTTAGGTAAAAAATTAGTAATATATGGGTTTTTACAAACACCTTACATGCAAAAAGACAGAGAATGTCACCTAATATACTTAGATATGAGGAATCCCTTCAAAAGTCACTACTGCAGAAATCAGTGGTTTTTAGAAATGGACGTGCTAAAGGATTCATCAAGCTTCTTGTGAGAGAAGTATGGAAATATGATGCTCATGGTCAAGGATAGGTCAGGACAAAGAGATAATGAGACTTTTATCCTTAGGGAATAATCAGACGTGTGCAAGACACAGTGTATATAAAATGTGCGATGTTACTGAGTATAGTATTGCTTACAATGGAAAAACATTGCAGAAAAATATTAATTCCAAGAAAAACATTAATGTCTAACAATAGGGAACTGGTCTAAAGAACACTTTAGAGAGTCTCAAAATGATTTTTAAAGGCATATTCATTGATATGGAAAAACAGTTATGTCTTACAGCTATGAAGTTAGAACATATGAGTTAAATGGTTTTAAAGATTTGCACACATACACAGTTTTGCAAATGCAGAGACAAATGGTCTGAAAAGCTAACACCAATACATTAATAATGGCTAATTTAGGTTTGTGAGATTGAAATTAATTCATATTTTTATTTAGCTTATCTGAGTTATAAAATACAAATGAATGATAATAGAACATGTCTTATTTACCCCTTTTACTTTTTCAATATGATAAACTTGTCTATACAATAAGTTTAAGCCAATATGTAGAATGATGGGCGTGAAGAAATTAGCAATAAAAGGATATGCAAGACTAAATTAGCAGTGGAAGTAAAGTTTGAATTTGAGGTAATAATAGACAAAGTTGATAGTAAAGTAAAATAACATGCAAGAAAGAGCTCCTGTATTTTGTTAACTGAATAAAGAGATAAAATATATATTTGTTCTTGGAAAAAAGTGACAAAAATAATAATCAATGACAATACGGAAGAAACTTTTTAAGAATGGTGTTAGAAAATAAGAGGAAACTTTCCTCTCATTTGAGAAAGTTTCGAGTAAATAGAATAAGCTTACTATCTTAAAGAATAATCAAAAAAAATACATGGAAGCAACTTTGAATTATCCAAAAATAGTACAATTATTATAAGAGTGTCAAACAAAAACAAGTTAACAAAAAATATCAAAGGAATGAAAAATCAGACGGGTCTTAATTTCTCAGCTGTCATATATGAGAACACAACGACAACATTCTTCTTATATTTGAAAGGGAACAGTTGCAACTTAATGTTAGTTTCAATTAAACTTTGTTTTATGTAGGAAAGGTGACAAATGATAGTTTCGAATGAGTCAAAGGTTCAGAAACGCTCAACTTGTGTACCTGTCGCTATAAATCTGCTTAAAGGTATAGATGAGCGGAGAGAGAGACATTTAAATAAGAATTTGTGAAGAGGAAACTGAGATCTTGAAAGTTGTATGTTTTCCCCTTACAGACTAGAATACAATTTTGAAATTCTGTAGGATTTCTTTGTTGGCAGGGCTTCCTCTCAGACCTCAGGCAAAGTCCATTTTTATACTTTCCCCCAAAGCAAGAAGTCCGCTTCATGTTTAGTGAAATGTGCTTTGAATTTTCTTGACATCTCTCGCCGTTCTCCCTAATGTACTGACACCGCGATCACCGCACCCGCTCCAGGAACACGCGGGTGTGGTCGGCTGAAGGACCAGCCTGTGTGCCCTGTCGAGGCTGCACAGACACACGTGCTGACCCATCTTTTCCAAAGCCCTTGAGTAATGACCTGTGAGAACGTCAAATTCATTTTAAACCACAGTTGTCTTTTTGTTGTTGCTGCTGTTGAACTGGAGAAAACTATTAATTATTAATGCTCCTGGGGCAGTTTTGTCCTTCACTTATCTCCGCTCCCAATTAGGTCCTTGAATGTTCCTTTGAGTTTCTTAAAAATCGTCATATGAAACCACAATTTCAACAAAATAAAATACATACAGGTAGAAGGAAGCCCGAACTAAAATTCCAGTAAACGAAGCGTGGTTATGGGTTATCTTGGGATGAATGTAATCGGCTGTGCTCATAGTGTCCATTTTCTAAATGTTCTACAATAATCATCTAAGATATTTAAAGTAGTAGAAAAAAGTCAGAAAATAAGTGCATACAATTTTTATATGACATGTAATGGCAAATATTTTTAAAGTATTGTATACACTGTGATCACAATTATGCAAAAAGAAAAATACTTTAAAAAGTATTAATAGCCGCATTCAGTAATGGTGGAATGATGGGTGATTTATTGCTTCTACTTTTCAACAGCTTATCTTATAAAATATACATGGGTATATATTATATTTAGAATAAAATTGTATAAGTGATTCTAAAGATAAAAAATAAAACACCTTTTTTTGTGCATGAGTTCAACTGATTCTCCCACTAGTATTAATTTTCACAGAGCTTTCAAGTCAGGCTGACCTTTTGATAAAGGGAAAATTGTTGCCTCAAATGTGAATTAAAATTGACATGATTTTTCATCAACACTTTAATTAGATTTTACCTGAAAGAAAAGGAGACACTTTAATAGGAGGTTGAAAATTCACTGTGTATCTGGAAGCCTCAAATGTAGACACACCTTGGCCATTCCCGACAAAACGGGAGCCGAACACACAAGCTGCCTTTGAACTATCACACTGTCAATCTGATTCCGACTGTCATTTGTCAAAGTGCTTTTGATCTCAAAAGTGCTTCAGAAAGGGAAGGGAGAAGTGACGAGTGATAAGACAGCGCGGGAACCATTCATTAGTGACTAATTGGAAGAGAGCTGGAAATTCACCCGCAGGCAGATACAGAAAAAGCATCAAAGTCCAGTTCGTGTCCCCAAGTGCAGCTTCTACAAGCAGGCGTGCACGCGGAGGTTAAAGATGGGGTGCTGATGCACCTGGACGGGATGTCCACCATGGGGAGGGGCAGTGGCCCCACTCTCTGGGGCGCAGGGAGGTGTGTCCGCCGTGGCGCCTCTACCAGGCTGCTCCCACTTACGGCAGGGCCCGTTCCCCTCAGCAGCAGGAGCGATCTGTCGTCCTTCAGGCTGTCAGTCGCCAGGGAGCTGCAACTCACGACACTCTTGTTCCCCATGGGCCCCTGGTCACGGGAACGCCCCTAGCCCGGTGACCAAATCACTGTCACAGCGCCGCGGTCGACCTTTCTTTTCAATCTCTGCGCTTTGCAGGCGTTATAAATCAGTTGACTTTCAAGCTCGATGAGATGGCATATGCCCTAGTTTGAAGAACAGATGGAGGCTTGGGGGAAAATTGTTTCTGCAGGCTTGCTGCAAGCAGCCCTGCTCCATAAAAGTGAACCATTCACACTAATTTCTCACATAAATTATAGAGGCAGCAGGGAGCACCAGCCCATTCAGCAGAAAATCTTTCATCTGCTTTCAGAGGTCATCTAACCAATTTAAATTAAAGTTATTTCTGATACACGGCTATATTTTCATGCAGTATACTTTTAAGGGTAGCAATTTACATCGAGAGCGAGAGAGAATGGCATTAATTGTGTATATGGTCCCCTCTTCCCAAAACACCAAACAGCACATTAATGGCCAGAGGGTTTTTCCCCCAGCACTTCTAGAATAAACTCTATTAATTAATCACAGAGGAATTAATAGTGGAGTCGTGGTAGCTCGCTTGCACAAAATTCAGGTAAAGTGCCCCTTCTTGTTTAAATTTGCCTGACAAATTCTACTAAGGCCTGTTACCAAACCCAACACTGGCAGTTCTGGCAACAACTGGAAAGTAGGATAATCCCAAGAGAACATTCATTCTTCCTCATGGAAACAAGTCATTCAACTCAAATAAACCTGCCCACAACCCCTCAAAGACGAACATCAGGTTTACCTGGGGTGGGGGCAGGGGGCACGTGTCAGGCTATTTAAAAACAAATTAAGAAATTGAACGTTTTCAATTTCTTATTGAATTATTAAATCCTTATTGAATTAATAAATTATGAAACAGAATTGCAGCTTCAGAAAACAGTGCCGTGAGGGCTAACGAGGCAGGTGTGACGACACAGCGCGACTCACTTTGAACTGCCATCGTTCTCACAGGTAATGAGCGATCATGGTTTGAGACTGATTTTAATCGTGAAAAATTAGTGCACATTTTAATAATAATTATATTCAATAACTGTTTTTCCTAGTAGGAAATTAACAGCTATGTCAACGAAAACAGTCACACTGACGGGGCTTTTTATAGCTCCTGCATACCAAGGTTGCTAAGACCTGACAGAAATGAAGGAGAACCCGAGAGGGGAACTCCTGTGCGGGCGTCCCGCGGGCTGAGCCCCAGAGGGTCAGCAAGAACTGAGGGTGTTGTCCAGACACAGCCGGTGGAGGAGACTCCACGAGCTAATCTGAGCATGTAATTAATTCTCTCACAGCATTTTCTTTACTTTTGCATGGTCTAAGTTTACTTTTTAAATATTTATTGCCTCACATGGCTGCTGGTTCTTGGAAAGCACGTGACTTCTCCCGTCAGGTGCCCTCCCTGTGGCTCTCCCACCACCACAGCAGCCGGGGGCCACCAGCACAGCCCCGACTCGTCCCGCGGGCCCATCGTTTATTGGTATGTTCAAGAGGACACGCATGTTTCGTCAAGCTGTGGTCCATATACACGATGGAATACTATTCAGCCAACAAAAAAGGAAAACTAGATGCATTCATAGGCACATGGATGGAACTGGAAGGGATTGTGCTCAGCGAAGTAAGTCAGGAGGCAAAAGAAAAATACCAGATAGTTCCTCCCCTAAGAGGAATATAAGGGAACCAAATAAGGATCAAGGAAAGGCAAAAGAACAACAACAATAATAATAACAACAGTAAAGACACAAAAACCAAAAATGAAAGATAAGGACAAACTGGGGACACTTGGTGGGGGGGAAGGGGGAGGGTTGAGGGCAGA